>JANRMT010062804.1:15115534-15147281 GCA_026402145.1 Polypterus bichir lapradei | reverse complement strand
AGATAGATAATGTCACACACGCGCACATGTGTGCATAATCTATAAGAAGTAAAACTAAAATGCTGCTATTTAAAAAGTGGGCTTTCAGGAATTTTTTATAAAGATCCACAGTTTTAGCCTGGCATGTCTCAGTTGGTACAGATTTCAGATTTCTGGTGGATAACAGCAAAAAGCCACCTCACTACTTCTTTTACACTGAGCTCTTGGAATAATACACAAACAACTACTAGAAGATTTAAGGTTATGACTGGGAATGTAGCAGGGCAGGCACTCCAAAATATAGACAGGAACAAGAATATTTCAAGATTTTTATACTATTTATAGCATTTTAAAATCAAATCCAATGATTAGCCAATATAACAGTGATAGGACTGGTGAGATGTATTAAGATTTCCCTTTTCTAGACTAGGGGGCTTTGCCCTCCTAACAGCGCTATGCGCCGTTGTGAAGAGGGGGGCTGAACACACCCCAAGAAGATGCAGTAGCTCCTCTGAAACCCCTCTTAAACTGTGATACAATTTGAAACAAATACAGTTGTTTTTTACCTCCTCTTTGCTCGATCAGCTGCTGGATTGCTGCTGTTGCTGTGCCGCATGATCTGCATTTCATGCGGTTCTTCGAACATTGAAAAGCCTACAACAACAACAACAACAACATTTATTTATATAGCACATATTCATACAAACAGTAGCTCAAAGTGCTTTACATAATAAAGAATAGAAAA
The DNA here is from genome assembly GCA_026402145.1 of Polypterus bichir lapradei. NCBI lineage: Eukaryota > Metazoa > Chordata > Cladistia > Polypteriformes > Polypteridae > Polypterus > Polypterus bichir. The sequence continues at coordinate 15,146,557 of JANRMT010062804.1, read as the reverse complement.
ATAAACACAATATGAAAACAAAATAAATCAGCATTAATTAACATCGAATAAGAGTAAGGTCCAATGGCCAGGGGGGACAGAAAAAACAAAATAAAAACTCCAGACGGCTGGAGAAAAAAAAATAAAATCTGTAGGGATTCCAGACCATGAGACCGCCCAGTCCCCACTGGGCATTCTACCTAACATAAATGAAACAGTCCTCTTTGGATTTAGGGTTCTCACGGAAAGGCTTGATGATGATGGTCACGTAGAATTCTGCCTTTTAGTCCATCCATCATTGTTGGAGCATCATGAAGCTTTGAGTAGGTGGAGGTGGCGCAGGCCACCACCACAAAGAAACCGGAAAAAGAAACAGAAAAGAGAGTAGGGGTCAGTACGGATTGTAGAGCTACCCTGAATAGTTATTATGAGGAAATTGAACATATAGAGTATCAGGATTAAGTTAAATTAAGTTAAATTGAAGTTATAGAAAGGCCATGTTAAAGTAATGTGTTTTCAGCAGTGTTTTAAAGTGCTCCACCGTATCAGCCTGACGAATTCCTATTGGCAGGCTATTCCAGATTTTAGGTGCATAGCAGCAGAAGGCCGCCTCACCACTTCTTTTAAGTTTTGTTCTTGGAATTCTAAGGAGACACTCATTTGAGGATCTGAGGTTACGATTTGGAATATAAGGTGTCAGACACTCCGATATATAAGAAGGGGCGAGATTATTTAAGGCTTTATAAACCATAAGCAGAATTTTAAAGTCAATCCTGAATGACACAGGTAACCAGTGTAGTGACATCAGAACTGGAGAAATGTGTTCGGATTTTCTTTTCCTAGTTAGGATTCTAGCAGCTGCATTCTGCACTAGTTGCAAACGATTTATGTCTTTCTTGGGTAGTCCTGAGAGGAGTGCGTTACAGTAATCTAGTCGACTGAAAACAAACGCGTGAACTAATTTCTCAGCATCTTTCAGTGATATAAGAGGTCTAACTTTACTTATGTTTCTTAAGTGAAAAAATGCTGTCCTAGTGATCTGATTAATATGCGATTTAAAATTCAGATTACAGTCAACAATTACCCCTAAGCTTTTTACCTCCGTCTTGACTTTTAATCCTAATGTATCCAGTTTATTTCTAATAGCCTCATTGTATCCATTATTGCCAATCACTAAGATTTCAGTTTTCTCTTTATTTAACTTGAGAAAGTTACTATTCATCCATTCTGAGATACAAGTCAGACATTGTGTTAGTGAGTCAATAGAATCGGGGTCATCAGGTGCTACTGATAAATACAGCTGTGTGTCATCAGCATAGCTGTGGTAGCTCACGTTGTGCCCTGAGATAATCTGACCTAACGGAAGCATGTAGATTGAGAATAACAGCGGACCCAGGATAGAGCCTTGTGGAACACCAAATCGGATATCATGTGTCTTTGAGTTGTAATTACCACAACTAACAAAAAATTTTCTCCCTGTCAGGTAGGATTCAAACCAATTTAAGACACTGCCAGAGAGGCCCACCCATTGACTAAGGCGATTTCTAAGAATATTATGATCAATAGTGTCAAATGCAGCACTCAGATCTAAGAGGATGAGAACAGATATATGGCCTCTGTCTGCGTTCACTCGCAAATCATTTACTACTTTAACGAGTGCAGTTTCTGTGCTGTGATTTATTCTAAAACCCGACTGAAATTTATCAAGAATAGCATGTTTATTTAGGTGGTCATTTAACTGCATAATGACTGCTTTCTCCAGAACTTTGCTTAAGAAAGGCAGGTTAGAGATGGGTCTAAAATTTTCAAGGGCCGAGGGGTCAAGATTATGTTTCTTAAGAAGGGGTTTAACTACAGCAGTCTTAAGACAGTCTGGGAAGACCCCCGTATCTAATGACGAATTTACTATGTCCAGAACATTATCAATTAGCACGCCTGATACTTCTTTGAAAAGCCTTGTTGGTACTGGGTCAAGGACGCAGGTGGAGGATTTTAATTGAGATATTATTTTTTGTAAATCAGGTAAATCTATCCTAGTGAAAGAGTTTAATTGGTTTATAACAGGATGCTGGGGTTTAGGAGGATCCTTAGTGTTTGAGGGATATACTATGTTATTTCTAATATCATTAATTTTTTGATTGAAAAATACAGCGATAGCCTCACAGGTGTTATTGCAAGTACTTAGGAGGCATTCCTGTGAGTTACCTGGGTTTAGTAGGTGATCAATTGTAGAAAATAAGACTCTGGGATTACTAGCATTGTCATTTATAATCTTGGAGAAATAACAGCGTCTCTCAAGACGGACAGTGTTATTGTATTCTGTTATTTTGACTTTTAATATTTCATAGTGGATAGTTAGTTTAGTCTTCCTCCATTTACGTTCAGCTCTGCGGCATGTTCTCTTTAAGTCCGACACTCTTTGGGTCTTCCATGGTATAACAATACTAGAGGATTTTTTTACTGTCTTTTCAGGTGCAACTATGTCAACAGCAGCTCTCACTTTAGTATTAAATTTTTCCACCTTACTATTTACATTATCCTCGCTATTATAGTTGGCACTATAAACGGACTGACTGCTTAGAATGTTTGTAAGTTTTAAAGCTGCTGCTGAGTCAAAGAAGCGTTTTTTAACAATATGCTTCTCATGAGTGTTTTTTATCATTATTTCTATATTAAAAAGTAGAAGAAAATGGTCCGATAGACCAATATCAATGATCTGCTTTACCTCAACTTTCAGTCCTTTAGTAATCACCAAGTCTAACGTATGACCTGCTTTATGTGTAGGCTGATTAACGAGCTGCCTCAAATCAAAAGAATCCAGGAGGTTCATAAATTCTTTTACTTTTAGATCACACTTATTATCTATATGAAAATTAAAGTCGCCAACTATTAGGAGTGTGTCATAGTTAGTAATTAAAATTGACATTAAGTCAGAGAATTCCTCAATAAAAGACGCGTTGCATTTTGGAGGTCTATACACGGATAATACTAGAACTTGAGCATCTCCTTGGATAACAACGGCGAGATATTCAAAGGACTTGAACTTACCAAAACTGACATCTTTACATTTTAACCGGCTCGAGTAAATGTTAGCCAATCCGCCCCCCTTTTTCCCCTGGCGGTCTGCACGAGTAAAACTGTAATCCGGAGGCGCAGATTCGATTAAAACCGCCGCGCCGTTTGAGTTAAGCCACGTTTCACTTAGTGCAATAAAATCTATTTTTTTATCACTAATAAGATCGTTGATAAAAAACGTTTTGTTAGTTAAAGCTCTAACATTTAATAGTGCCATATTTAATGTTTCGGAGGTGCAGAGATGAATACTATGTGCGTTATTGATATTTGGAATAGGGACTAAGTTATTTTTATTAGCGCCGCTCTGTGTGTATTTTTTGTTTAATCTGTGATCTGTTTTAATAGTTTTGATACATTGTTCCTCTAAAATGGTAATTTTAATTAGATTATTGGAGTTTATGCCGTATTTCCTAGATTTTCTACGTGCATTGAGATTGCTTATTACAGTACTAATGTTGTGCACTTTAACGGAAGATTCTATTAAACACTTATGTCCTAGCACAACAGTATCATTTCGGAAGGGGTTAAGAGCAGAGATAGATAGTCAAGATAAACGAATTACCTTCGCTATGTTTTCGGAGAGGACCCGGGCGCCGAAACTGTTCGGATGCAGGCCATCACGCTTGAAGAAACGCGGCCTTTCCAAAAAGAGATTCCAATTGTTGATGAAACCGACATCCTTCTTCTTGCAGAAACCCTGTAGCCAGTTGTTCAATCCCAGCAGCCGACTGTAGTACTCGTTGGATCGTCTGACGAGAGGTAGTGGACCCGAAACGAAGATCTTTGCCGATGGGGTCCTCTCCTTCGTGTCTTTAATCAAAGCTGCGAAATCAGACTTCAGGATTTCTGATTGTCGCTGCCTTATGTCGTTTACGCCGGCATGCAAAACGATTGCTCCAATTGCCCTCTCCTTGTGTTTCTCGTAGACTGCTGGTGCACGTCTCATCACATCTCGGACACGAGCACCGGGAAAACAAGAAACAAACGATTTTGCATTAGGGCATGCGACATTAAGGTTCCTAACAATAGAATCACCTACCACTATTACATCACCAGGGGCTGAAGGCGAGCTGGGGACGCGGAGAGGGTCAAACCGGTTTTGGGATAGGATGCTCGCCTGTGCCGATGGAGGTGCTCTGGCCTTGACCCCCCGCCTGCATAGCTGAAATCCACCGAGGTCATCAGCGGCGTCGCTCCTACGAGACGCGGGGGTGAGGTCGGCACAACGTGGGGTTGATGTTTCGCCGGTTATAGATGGTGCGGACGGTTTATCCAACAGCCGGGCCTTCAGATCCCTAAGGTATCTCCGTCGGGACAGGAGTTTCTGAATCTGTCCGTCGAGTGCCTGAAGTTCTTCCACTACGATTTCGACGCGAGTTACCCCACTGTCGGCCATTTTCTGTTTCGTGCCCTAGGAGAAATGAGAGAGAGAGAGAGAGAGAGGTTACAGCCTATACAGCAGCTATCCTTTTGTCTCACTGCCTTGTCTCTTTTCTCACCCAGACATCCTCAAACACTATTCAATCTCTTTTTGCTGTTCCGTTATTTCACCAAGTGATATTTTCCATTTGTTTGTGCTAATGCGATCTGTACTATCATTTTTTGAGACTTTCTAATTTTCCTACTTCCTTTATCTCTAACCTGCTCTGCGTGTGTATCGAGCCAACGTTTTTGAATTCTTTACGACTTTCTACATTGTCTTTTTCTGGCCCCGGGCATGGTTAAATCTCTTGGCACAAAAAAGTTTTAAGAGCTGAGAGCACAGGAAGTGTGTCTGCCAAAAGCATTCTAACAACTGAGAGGTTAGATGACCTGGTCCAGGCCGTGACTAGCTTCCAAAAGTTGTAAGTATGACATGACATGACCATCTCGCGGGACGTGAAAATGTTTCTCTGTCTCTCTCCAAAAGATCTCTCATCAAAAGATCATGTCTCATCGCAGGAAAAAAGTCTCATCTCGTCCCAAGATTTTATTTTATAATAGAGAGATAAAACTCTTGCCTCTATATTCTGAACTAACTGTAGCCAATTGATATTTTCTTCAGCAGTCCAGTTAGGAGTGCACTGCAGTAATTTATTTGACTGAAAACAGAAGCCTGAATTATTTTCTCAGCATCTTGCAATGTTATAAGAGGCTTAACTTTTGCAGTGATTCTTAAATGAAGAGAAATATTCCTAGTAATATGTTTAATGTGCAATTTAAGGTTTAATTCAGAATCCTTGATAACACCTAAATTCTTTATTTTTTTTTGTTTCAGTATAATATGGTCTAACAGGAGCCTGTAGATAGAAATTACAGGTTGAGTATCCCTAATCCAAAATTCCAGGGACCAGAAGTATTTTGGATATTTCAGATTTGGGAATATTTGCATATACATAATACTGCAGCCAAACCAGCTAAATAACAAATTGTGCATATAATAATTCATATAACAAACACATTAAACCATGAAAATGGTGAATATGATGTATAGACTCTACTGTAGCCCCCTTTTAAGAGGGCCAATGCTGTGCATTTGCACTGAAGAACTTTTTCATTTCTTGTCAGTGATATATTATATTAACACTCAAGTCATCTGTGACGCCAAGATGAGTTTTGAGGTGTTTTCACGTATGCAAATTTACAACATGATTCTGATTTATAAAGATAAATTGCATAGAAATGTGTGTATACCAGATTTTATAAATCAGATTTTTTTTCTCTTACGCATTTCTCATTTTTTTTTGCCATTTGCATATTTTCACATGTGAATCCAAGTTTTATAAATGAGATCCCTAGTGTGGAATTTTTCACTTGTGGCATACTATTTTCATTTTTGGACTGTGTTATTGTTTTGCTCCTCAATACAGCATCTGTAATACATTGCGTCACTTTCTCTATCCCTGATAGTCTAAGGACTGGTGGTGCATCGTGGCACTCGCTGCTTTACGGGGAACCAGGTCATTGGTCCTGTGTCATCTTCATGGTGCTTTACAGGGGTCAAGCATACCCCCGAAACATCCTTTAGTTGTTGTTTCTGTGCAGTAGTTTTGTAGCTTTCTGTGTTTCACAGTACACCCCTCCTCCCACTCATAATGAATAAATACATTTTGAATCTGCACATATCTTGTTCAAATATGCTCATGTAACCTTTTTACTTCCTCCTTTCTTCTAGTAATAGACCAAGTACACCCTCTAGCAAGCCATATATGCACCTCCTGAAATAAGGACATGAGTTCCCATAAACACACTGCAATTGAGAGCCTGCAACACATGTTCTTCCAAAGATTGATTCCAACTTAACATTATGTACATACTATATAAACATATTATAACAATTTTGTGGAAATAAAAAAAAAACAAATAAATCCCAAAGTACAAATTTAACATAGAAAACCAGATTAACCCTGTTACACTCAGCTGTAAAAAAATGAATGAATGAATTAAATAAATAAAAATTAGAGGCAACATAGATGACATCATGTTGGTGCTCAAAAAGTGTCCAGTTTTGGAATTTCAGATTAGAGGCCCAGAATAGATCCTTGCGGTGGTCCATATCTACTGTCTATATATATAAAATCCTAAGCCTAAAAGTGCAACAATTTTGTGCAATGATTTTATGTGACATTTTTATGTAACTTTTTTGTCACACTTTAAATCAGGCTTATTTTAAAACCTACATATATATGTTTGGTATCATTGTTTTCAGAATTTATCGAACTTTAATGTGATGTTGTTAGATTTTCAGATTCAAGACGAGATGCAAGACGAGACTTTGTGCCAAAAGATTTAACCATGCCCGGGGCTGAAAATAAAAGACAAAGAGTAGGATAGCTGCTGTACAGGCTTTTAAATGTTCGAAGCGCCATGCGAGATGCAGATCATGCAGCTCGGCAGCAGCAGCAGCAGCTGATCGAGCAAAGAGGAGGATAAAAAAAAGCCATATTTATTTCCCATTGTATCACCATTTAAGAGGGGGTTTTGTAGGAGCAACCGCGTCTCCTTGGGGTGCATTCAGCCCCCCTCTTCACAACACGACCAGCAGAGACGCAAAGTGGCTGGTGCATAGCACGGACAAGGGGGGGGTTGGCAAACGAAGTGAGCAGGGGGTAAGCCCCCTAGTAAAATATTATGAATTTCCGAAGATACCAAGAGTAAAAAATATCCTGTTCTAACTTTAACAATGTTAATATTATCACGTAGCAGCAGACCATAAGTAAGGTGTTCGTGTAGGTCTTACCTTTTTTTTAAATTACAATGGATTTATATTTTGTCATGTTAACCCTGATGTACTCATGTATGATATTAATTATTTGAGAATGTGTTTGATTTTTGCCTTTTGATAAACTGAAATCCTATCCTGAACTGATTGCTGGCTTGCACATAGTTTTGCTGGGATAATCTCTGGATCATTATGGGGTCGAGTCAAAAATAGCAGAGGCAGTTGCTTTCAGGAAAAGAAAAAACAATGGATGTTTTACTGAAAGTCCAAAATCACAGAAATAGTACTCAAAAACATATTGTGAGTATCCTTTAGAAAAAGAAATCCTACAAGAGGTTGTAGGGTTTTAAAGCACAACTAGGCAAATGAAAACTAGACAGAAGAACAGGGGTGTCAAGCTCGGATCTTAGAGGGCCACAGTGGTTGGAGGTTTTCGTTAATTATTATCCAACTTCTGCTACAAATGGAACAGAATTCTTCTGCACTAATTTTGATTGCCTCTATTTGCAAGTTTCAGAACACACATTTGTTTTTTTTTACTTTAACTAGCAGCCAAACAATAAGGAGACGCATAGCTAGTCAAAATATGACCAGCCAATTTCATGGCATTTGCATCTAAGCATCCATCTTACAACACCTGTTTCAATTAAATATTTTTTTAAGAAAAAAATCAAGTCCTGAAAAATATTGACATGGTCTGGTCCATAGTTTCTCAGAAAGAAAATCAAAATGAAAAAATAAGAAATTGGTTAAACAAGAAGAAATCATTCAGTCCATCAAGCTTGTTTGTCTAGCTAATAGCTAAGCTGTCCCAATATCTCATCCAGATACTTCTTAAAGGTTGTCAAGGTTTCTGCTTCAACTGAATGTCTTGGTGGCTTGTTCTAAATTCCCCCAACTCTTCGCGTAAAGAAGTGCTTTCTGGCTACAGTCCTAAATGCACTTCCACTTAATTTCTCCTGGTATCCTTGAGTATGTGATTCACCCTTAAGTTGAAATAATTCTGATTGACCCACTTTATGGCTTTGAGAATTTTACAGGCCTGGATTAGGTCCCCATGCAGTCTCCTCTGCTTGTGACTAAACAGGTTTAATTTTCTGAGCATATCAGCATACGACATGTTTGTAAGCCCAGGGATGCACTTGGTTGCTCCTTTCTGCACAGCCTCAAGTAGCATGGTGGTCAGAACTTCACACAGTACTCCAGATTCTGTTACACAAGTGCATTGTATAGTCTGAGCATAACATCCTTTGATTTATATTTAATGGTTTTAAAGATTTAAAACTAACACTTTTTTGCCTTTTTTAATTGTTTCTGTGCATTGCTTAGTTAATGAAAATATTGTGTCAACAGAAACCCCTAAATCCTTTTCAGAGGTTGCTTCTTTTGGGACAGTGTCTCCTACTTTTGTATTTAAATGTGATGTTCCTTTTGCCCATACATAGCACATTGCAATTTTCTACCTTAAGCTGCATTTTCCAAATGTTCACCCAGTTCTGAAGACTACCTCTGTCTTTCTGAATTGTTTTTGCTGCCTCCTCAGTGTCTGCCACGGCCCCAGTTTTAGTATCACTAATAATCACTGCCATTAATGTAAATCAGGAAACGTTAATGGTCCAAAGACAGACCCCTGAAAGACTTCACTAATGATCTCACACTACGCAAAGCATTCGCCTCTTATCTATACTCTTTGTTGCCTGCTGGTTAACTAACTTGAGATCCAGTTTTGTAAGTTACCTCTGATGTCTACGGCATCTAGTTTTAGCATTAATCTTTCAATGTAAGATTGTATCAAAGACTTTTTCAAAGTCTAAGTAAACTGTGTTGTATGGTATGTGTGGTATGACATATTGTATAGCAACACCCTAATGTTGCCTTGTGCCCCACATTTGATAAAACCAAGATGGGAGCTACGTGAAGCAGGTTCAGACTGAATGAAATTAAAGGTTTACTCTTACACACACTTACAATTTCTTTTTAGATAGAACAGTCTGATATTCCAATGAAGATCCTGCCAGAGTTCCAAATAGGCAATTTTTGTTAGGCTAGTCAATCAAGAGCATCCTGGATTAAAAGGTTCATCTCCACCAAGCAGGCTTAACCTGTAAGAGCAGACCACAGGCCAATATCATTAGAAACTGGGATTGCTATAACCTGCTCCTGTTAAACCTGAAGAACACAAGCTGTAAGTTCTGCTGCATTACCTAACCGATTCCTTCACTTTGGACCAGGTAATAATCAGACACTCACTGATGGTTTAAAATTGTTGAGCGTTTTCATTAAACGAAAATGAAATTCAGTTTACTGTTGGGTTTCTCCGTTTGCAATCAAGGCAAAAGTTTTATTTGAGAGAACACTTTAGGGAGAGAAAGAGAGTGAGAGTGAGAAATATACTCTTAGCAGAATGCTTTGAACATTGGTGTAAGAGCTGCCAGATTCATTTCTGACACCTGCCTGTGAGTGATTGCTTTTATTCCAACCCAATTTTTCTTTATTTAGCTGTGAGTTTTCTGCTACATTTTTTACATTTGGGAAAAACTCAAGGACAAAATTGTTATTCGGCCTTGATTTGGAGAAAGACTGTGACGAATGATATAAATGCAAATTTCAGGAGTTAGCTGGGTCTCTGCCACTCGGTCCTCCTTTTATCCACCAATCGTTTCAGTGTTTGTTGCTATGTAACACTAATTACACTGCAGTCACCTGATGGAAGAAGCAAGGGAAATGAAAAAGGGGAAGATCAGCTAGTTGCTTTGCTCAAGCATTATGAGCACTTGGTTCCTTTGCCAAACCACTTAAAGTTCCTAGTGTTACCCTAACTAACTGTGCTTGATGAGCTTAGGGCCTGTTGTCGTGTTTCATTTTATGTCTAATACCTGTTTGGATTATTTTTGCTTAATTGTTTATGACTTTCTCCCTATTCTTTTGATTACTCTTCTTTAAAAATGTGGAAGTTTAATTTCATTTTAGATGCTTTCCATGCCTGATCTTTATTGTAATTCAGTTCAATTTAGTTTATTTTTATATAGCTCTCTTCACTGAGTGCAGGCCCAGAGAGGCTGTAACATGCTCAGATGTAAATGTAATAATAAAGTTTGTGAAATACTGATGAATGCACGTAAAGATACAGATCTGTTTAAACACACTGAAAGAAAAAACAGCTCCAAACTGAATAACATAAATGTATCCTAACACTATCTGACCATTATTTAATTGTTTATCTATAGCCAGTAGACAATAAAGCAGAGAAATACAAAAACTCCAAACAGCAGCATTTCTGGAGAAAATAAACTTCTACTAGCTCCACGGTCAGTTACAACAGGCAAAGTCCAAGGCAGAGTCAGTCACAGTCACCTGTTCTGGAGGTGTCAGCCAACCACCGCCTGCTTCTGGGCATTCTACAGTTGTCGGCGCTGGCCTGTCTCATATGTTAACAGAATATTTCCATCCATTGATTCCATGGTTCTCAGTATCTCAGATGTCTTCTCAAGGGTAGGAGAACAACTTGGTAGTAGAGCAGTGGCACCAAGTGCCATAGCAGGACAGCAAGAAGAGAAACAGAATAGAGGAGGATTAGTACAAGTTCAAAATTATTATAATAAAAAAATATGGATCAGTCTTGAGGACTCAGACAGCATCTCCATAATATATAAAAACATTTTACAGTCCCGTCCTTTCAAAGATCCAAGAGTACAGTGGGAAAAGGATCTCTCACTCAGCATCTCAGAAAAGGCGTGGAAGGCAGCAATGCACAGAATTCACTCAAGCTCCATATGTGCAAAGCATAGAATTATTCAACTTAAAATTATGTATCAAGCACATCTGTCTCGTTTAAAATTGTCCAAAATGTTTCCAGGGCAAGATCCAACCTGAGAACACTCCAATCAAGTTCCAGCCTCACTGGGTCACATGTTTTGGATGTGCACCAAATTAACATCATTCTGGACCAAAATCTTTAAGTGCCTTTCAGACAGCCTCGGTGTCACAATCACTCCTAATTCACTAACAGCTGTGTTTGGTGTACTTCCAGATGGGCTTAAAGTGTAGAAGGACAAACAAACTATGATTGCCTTTACTACACTATTGGCACGTAGACTTATCTTGCTCAACTGGAAGAATCCTAACTCACCTCTTTTAAGTCAGTGGGTAACTGATGTTATATACTATTTGAAATTGGATAAAATCTAATTCTCACTTAGAGGATCTGTACAAAATTTTTTTTGAAGACCTGGCAGGATCTAATCAATAACATTTTAGAATAAGCATTTAAATTGAGGAAGCTGATTCTCTCCTCTCTTTTTAATTCTATTCATTTTTATTAATTTATTAATTTATCTGTTTAGTTATTTTTACTAGTTTAAAGTTTTACTCTGCTGGCCTAGCTCTCTTTCTCATGATTGGGGGTTGATGTGTTTCAAACCTAGTTTTGTTAAACTTGACTTACTTGTATGGAATGTTATTTGATTTTAATAAAATCAATAAAATGCAAAAAAAAATTGTAATACTTATATTTATAAATGACTAACAAACAGAGATGCAATATGCACATATAATTAGTAAGGCCAGCTAGACTATACTAGTGAGCCTTCAGCCTGGACTTTAAAGCTATTACCTAAGAGGCATCTCCTCTATGAGCAGGCAGATTGTTCCACAGTTCTGGGGTCCCATAGCTAACAATTCAACCTCTTATATTATTTTATTAATCTATTGAATCTTAAGTAGGCCAGTATCTTGAGATCTTAATGTGTGCTCCGTTTTGTATGTAATAATGAGTTCAGATAGATGAGCAGCGCCTTAACCATTCAAGGCTTATTTGCAAAAAGGAGCGCTAAACTTAACTCTAAGCCAGAATAAGAACTTAAGAAAAGGAGTTATGTGTTTATACTTTGTAGTTTTTGTTATGATTCTTGCAGAAGTATTTTGAATTAACTGAAAGCTGCATATAGAATGGTTTGAATAGCCAGTGTATAGCACAGTAGTAAATCTCTGGCCAACATGGCTCTGTATTACTCTGTGCCCACATGGCAGAAGGATCACTCAAAAATGATGACTTCTAGGGTATCAACAAAGTTATATCATCAGAGTCATTTTGCCCTTGAACATAAGTTCTCTGTGTTTTGATTACAGTATGTTGTGTTGATAACAATATTTCCAACTTACTTATTTAACATGAATTAGTATTAAAACACTAGCAGGATATAACAGCAGCACAGTAGTTAGTGATGATGAGGTATTTAACAAAAAGAGAATTATAAATCACAAATGCATAGTACATTTAACCATTTGCTGAAGCCATTTAGTCAAATACAGAGTCACAAAAAGTTTGAGCCTTCCCAACAGCTTTAGGTGTAGAACAGGTTCCTACCTAGGAATTGATGCCCGTCAATTAAAGGACATACCCATCTATATACCCAGACTAACTCATGCAAAGCCAATTCAGAGTTGTCGATCAATTTTAATTTTTTGGAACGCAGGAGGAAAATACTCACAGAAATGGGAAGAACGTGCAAACTTTATGTGACTGTGATTCAAATGTAGTCTCCTGCAGCTTTGAGACAGCCATATTAATGGCTTTGTCACTGATGAATAATATAATTATTTCTGTATATGAAGAAATGGAGGGGATGCAACACTCTCTCAAGATAACAGAAGAAGTCACTACTGTGAGTTGAACTGATGATCTACTGTAGGGGTCTCCAACACGTCACTTGCGAGCTACCAGTAGCTCGCAAACCCTTTCCAAGTAGCTCGCCAAAGGTTTAATGAATCCTACACAAATTTGAAAACTTGTTTAGTCAAATTAGGGGTGGGCGATCTTTCCAAAAAATCATATCACGATCCTTTTAACACAAAATCCATCCATCCATCCATTATCCAACCCGCTATATCCTAACTACAGGGTCACGGGGGTCTGCTGGAGCCAATCCCAGCCAACACAGGGCGCAAGACAGGAAACAAACCTCGGGCAGGGTGCCAGCCCACTGCAGGGCTAACACAAAATAACAATCCACAATATGAATTGCAATCTATATTTTCAATGTGGCATACACTAAAGAGGATATCCGGACTCAAACTCATCAAGACCTAAGTGACACTTTATTTTAAATATCAAACGAAGTTGAATTCTATTGTTCTCTCATTCGCTAGCTAAGCGGAGGTAAGGAACACACCCCAAAGCTGCAGCTTGAGTGAGGAGGGCCCCACCACTTCTCCCCTCTGCCCACTGCGTCTCACTCGGATTTGCGCTAATTAATCGGTATCACAAGTGAACTGTGATACATAGCAAAATGAGAGAAGTCGCAAATTCAACCGGAATGTTCAAGCAAATTATAGAACAAAACCCAATCTAAATCCATTAAGTAGTTCTCTCATGAAAAGCAGACAAACATATAGACAGACAGACATTGGATTTTATATATTATATATTAGTAAACCTTAAAAAATATGTGCAGTTAAAGTCTCAAAAGCATTCTCAGCATTTCTGAAGCTTAGTAGAGCCAGATAGCTATACGAATCTTCACCAAGCAGCTCTGAAAATGTCTGCTTTGTTTGAGTCTACATACCTCTGTGAGTCTGCCTTTTCTGAAATTAATGTCATGAAATCAAAGTTCATAACAAGACTGACAGATGAACATTTAAATGACTCCATAAGAGTGAACTTAAGTGGCTACACTCCACCATAAACCTCTGTTGTTGACTCTATGCAGTGCCAGCCATCTGACTAACTAAAAACACATCAAACATGCAACTGGACATGTGAATACTCTTGTGAAGTGAAATAGTGACATGTAACAAAATGACAAATGAATAAGTAATATCTGTGTATTTGGAATTGCATTTTTTTGTTTTGAGAGCATTCATGTTTTAATTCAATAGTATGAGATTCACTAGAAAATGCATACAGACATACAGAATGCACTTGCAGGTGAACTAAATATTTTTTGTGATGTTTTAATGCTAAATGTGAGTTGTGGACACCAACATTTTGTAAATGTTCAGGCAAAAGAATCTTATTCAGTTTGTTTGGGTTGAAATAAGCTATGAGAATAAATGTTAGAAAACATGAGTAGATCTCGGCCATTTTCATTTTGTAAAAGTAGCTCTCAGGGGAAAAAAAGTTGCAGACCCCTGATCTAGTGGATACTAGTCAAAAGCATTTAGCATTAAGGTTTCAATTTATGTTTCTGTGTGTTTGATACACTGAAAATGTCGAAAATTATTTCTCCATATTTCATCTTTTCACTGTCATCAGTCTTCATTTGAATTAAACTGTTCTGACCTCATCTTTGTTTCACTATCAAGTATGTGCTGCCTTCTTTCTTTCTTTCTTAGTTCTGCACTTCAGGCACACATCCAAAAACTCTGACTATAGCACTATTGGAACACTACCAGTATCAGACATAATTGATGAAACGCATAGACAAGGCACATACTGTGCAGCCAGAGGTCAGCCACAAGTGAAATCACAGCAAAGACGCAGATGCAGATGTAGGCTGGAGGAGCTTCTTTAGTAGCCATTAAATGAGAGTGAGTCAGCTTTTCACGCAAGCAGCCGCTTCTCATTTAAAGCTTGGAGATGCTGTTCTGTCAGGCGCCTTGTGATTGTACATGCTGTTAATGTTAAATAAAACATGACTGGTAATAAATATTTCTGTGTGTATCCAAGAACTCATTATTCATTCAAGGTGCTCAAAACATGACAAAATATTAATCTAGCCAAATTTTTTTGATCTCACTGGTTCAAAAGCTGGAATTATTAACCTCATTAGTCTTATATTTGCATTTATCATAACATATGTAACAGAGGCCATTATTATTTCTTCCTTATCCCTATGATTTATTTAAAACATTCTCATGTGACGCTTGTATCTTGACTTTGACAACAGTGCAGTCATTGGGCTCTTGAATGGTTTTAGACTTTCCTCCCACAGCCATATTTATAACTGAACTGTCTTACCTCCCAGTTATCCTGTATTGGGTGTAATCTTACTTTGTCTTCAACAAAAGCAGGCCTTAGAAAAGCAATTATGAAAACATTCAATGCAACAGAGGGTTTGGTTACAGTTCAATTCCCTTGATTGCCAAGAAAAGAAGTCTTAGGCCTCTGAAGTCCTTCCGAGGCTCTTCATATTGTTGTTTCAAGAATTGTGACAGTAGCTGTGATTGAATATTATTGGGCCTTTCTCACACTCTTTCTTTTTTCTGTTTCTTGCTGGAACACTTGGTGTCACTGCCATTTTAATCAATGTATCCCTCCAGGCATTAGAACAAAATCTTGGAATAGGCATGTCATTCCTACTGACAGACAAATTTCATTTTTCCATGTCAGATTGCCATGTTGTACTACATTTTGTAGCTTTTTTAAATAACCACTTTGATTTTGGTTTTGCTTTGTGCAGACTAGATTCTCAAAGTCTTCCCTTTAGGTTTCTGATTGTTTTCAATGCATGACTTAATCCTAGTATACTGGGAAATAATTAACTTAGGTTGCAGCAAATCACACCATCCATCCATTTTTGGCTCTGGGGCTGAAGCCTGTCCCAGAAGCATTAGGCACACTACAAGCACACATCTCTTCATATTTATATGTGGTCAACTTAGAGAAGTCCGTGAACTTAACACACACATATCTTTGGGATGTGATAGGAAACCCACAGTTCTCAAAGTAAAATACACAAAGACACCTGGAAAACATGCATACCATACATAGAAAAGGCACTGATGGATTTTCAAAGTATCACCTGAAGTACTAAACTACCATACCATACTTAATAATACAATCAATGGTAATGTACAGCTATATTAAGTGAAAGCCAGCTGACAATAGAGGAAAAACAAAATTCCCCAGAACTCCATAGAAAATAAATCTCTGGAGCCTGGATATTTAATGACAAGGTCACAAAGCATCAGACTCAAGTCACAAGTCAGCTCTGGATGTGATTTCAGTCCATCCCAAGGCACCTCTTACGTTCACAGCAGGCCGAGTTGCACCAGTGAATTGACCTAACAGTCTTATTTTTTAATACTGGAGTAAACCCACAAGGACATTGGAGGATGCTGCAAATAAATTGTTACTTGAACCCTAATCCCTATAGGTATAAGAAAACCACTCTATCCACCATGCCACCCACATTTCAAATGAAGCTGAAGGAATGCATTGCTTGGTTAGACTTTAAAGCTTTTATTTTCCTAGTTGTACATTTCTTCTAGTATGATTCACCACATAGTATTTTTATAGACAGCCAAGAGAGCAACAATAAAATGATTTATCTTTATTTATGAGTGCAGAGGAACCCTGCCAAATCCCCACATCCAAAGGATATGCAATCGCAATGCAGTTTGTGAAAATATTTTTTTATATTTCATGCAGACTGTAATTTTCAGAATACTTGACTACCAGCAAAAAAAAAAAAAATGCCGCAAAGAGACACATTTTTGGGTTGGTCTATCACCTTCCCTACTGCCAACGCTTTTTTTAGTAAACTAATAATAGCTAATTTTAAAGCAGACGGGGCACCTTAAAATAAACTAACTAGTATGTTTCAATATTGGAAAACTGTTAGAAGACTGGTCAGTAAAACCTCACAACAGTATCTATTAGTCAGTCAGCGCAGAGAGACAATTAATGCATTAACACAACATATAAAGACACAATGACAAGACTGGAATGGAACTACTTACACTGCATCTATTAATCAGTTACTGTGTCTTAACAAGAGCTTAACACAGGCTTGGCTTGCATTGCATAGCAATAAGGGCAGCAACATTAATCTCTTAAATCACCCATTACAAAAACTTACCAATTATTCAAGGAGGTGTCAGACACCGACTCCAACCTTTTCAAAAGGACAACTCATTATAGCAATGGGTGGATTTGGAACAAAAAAACATACAGTTATGGTTTTGGTAATAATTGTCTTCAAACGCTTAAGAGATTGCATCCTTGTATTATCAAAGATGGAATTGTGTCATTGGAATAAAATGGCAGCAACCAGTCCAGCACTTTACAAAATGAGCATGGGCAGGTATCTGTCACCAATCATAATCCAAAAGAATAGCATCTGGCAAATGCTGCCACAGCTTAAATAAACATTTAGGAAAAATCAAATGAGTTCATTTCTAAAGGTGTATACCAAAAAGGTGAAAGGAAAATCTATCCACCAATTAATTCAACTCCCAACTCCTTTAATTTATAATCATTGTCATGGGAGATAGAACAGAAACCATTTTAGCAGCACTGGGCATAACTTACAAAACTGGACCTTAGGTTGGTTAACCAGCAGGAGACAAAGTGTACAGATAAGAGGAGAATACATCACGTGAGACGAGGTCATCAGTGGAGTTTCTTTGGGTTTCTTTTTCTGATATCTATTAATGACATTGATTCCAGTCTAGTGAGTAAATTTGTTGATGACTGTAAAATTGGAGGAATTGCAGAAACAGAAGAGGCAGCAAAAGCAATTCAAAAAAACTTGGACAATGTTCTGAAATGGGCAAACACTTGGAAAATGTAGTTAAATGTTAAAAGGAACATCAATTATGAATACAAAATGGAAGACACAATCCCATAGGTAGCAACCTCTGAAAAAGACTTAGGCATTTATGTTAACAAAGTGTTTTTATCATCTATGCAATGCACAGAAGCGATTAAAAAGGCAAATAAAATGTTAGGTTATATAGTAAAACTGTTGAATATAAATCAAAGGACTTTAGGCTGAAATTATACGAGGGGGAGTCAAACTAAAGTTAGAACATGTGATTTATTAGAAAATGGAACGAGCCTTAACAAAACTGATAATGTCATTTCTCAATGTAGTCTCCACCCTTCTCAATCCACTTGTGCCACCTTCCTGGAAGTGCCAGGATTCCAGCAGAATAACAGGTTTTGTCACTGGATCTTGGCTCAGGAGCAGGACATAATCAGAGACCACCACAGAATCAGTTCTTAGACTGATTTTCTCTGTGTGGTGGGCTGTAAACATTTGGTTTTAAGAGTGGGGAGTTGGTAAAGAGCTCAGTCTGATGTCACATGTTGAAATGCATTGCTTGAAGCTTTTAAGCTGTTCCATACGAAGAGGGATGGACAATCTCCTATTTTTCTCTGCAATATAAAGTTTCTTTGTATCTTCTTGCGCTGTGGCTCAAACAGAACAAGTTCTTACACAGAAACAAAAGAGAATATTTAACTATAGTGTAGAAAGTTCTATTGGTCTTGACAGAAAGGAACCAACGAGGAATATTGCATTAGGATAAAAAGTCAGCTTGAAAAAGAAATAGGAGAAAGGGAAACTTTAGCCTCTGTAGATAAAGACACATAAAGATAAAGATGCAGGCAGTTAAAGAATGAGAGTGCTGGGAGGAAAAGACAGGCTTAAATATTAAAGCCACTTGGAGCAAGTGTTGGGATTTCTGAGGATCTGTTTTCATTTTTCTTTTTGACCATCATTTTTCTTCTCTTCCTTTCCTTTGTGTTCCTTACATTTTATGTTGTCCTTTTTTATTTCGTTCCAGTGTCTTTTGGGGTTCTAATTAAACGAATGCTTTCAAGTACGTAGTCTTTATAGCTACAGTTACCTGAGTACTTAAAGACACCTGTTGCCAAAGCCTTCTAAATGTGGCATTAGTTGCTTTTCAACTGTCTCCTTCAGCTCCATTTGGTGCTTCTCTTTTGTTGAAAGCTTAATTTCTCTTGCTTTTTGGTCTTTCTGGATTTATGATTATAGTTTTGTTATATGTTTATTGAGTATTGGACTTTTTTATTTTAATTCTTTTTTAGTTTTTTTTTGCATTTTTCTGGTTTAGTATTTGGTTTCTGGTAATTAGAATTTCTAAATTTGTGTTTGTAGATTTGGCATTTAAGAAATTCCACTTGCCTTTCTGTATTTTAACTTCAGCACTTTTATTACCTTCTTATCATTTTTAAATTTTGAATTCTTGAATTTAGCAATTTTTTGTTAAAGTAATGAATTACAATTAAATAAAAGTTTATACTGGGAAAAGTGTTATGCCCAGTTTCAACCCTTATTTTCAGGCCCAATCTCAACAGCCAGAAAGTGTTAAATAACTACTGTAGTTCCTCAAAACTTATATCTAATTTTTTAAATTAAAACGGTTTAAGCAATCATAGTCCCATTATTAAACAGGAGGATTGGGTAGCTAGCCTGCATTGTAGTAGATAATTTGCATCTTTTAGAGAGATAACGTGCATCTCTAAAGTAGGAGAAAACTCCAGACTAGAGATGTAGGGATTGGTGAGTTATCATAAGCATAAGGAAAGAGGTGCACACTGTCTGGTGTATCAACCTTACAGCTCTAAATATCAATCCATTTTCAGGCTGTTAAGGAGGTGAACTGTAACTCTGATCACTCTGGGGTGGTTAGCCTCAAAACTAATCCCCGGAAAGATGGAAGTAATGGTAGGGCTGGACTCTATTAGGCAGATTGGCAGTCAGGTTTGCACCAAGTACAGTGTGTTGCCTTCCTGGGGCACAGGTGGGATACATCTCTGGATGGAAGGGGAGGTTCAGATGGATGGAGGTAAGGACAGGCTACCAGTTCTGCCATCCAAATTTGTGGAGCTGAGCTTAGCAGCAGAACTGACAATATGGTCTTCTCTAAATTTTGTTTGTGCCACATGCAAGTCCATATAAGATTTATTGGATTAAATGATTTAGCATGTGGCTCAAATCTTATCGTAGAGGACAAAGACTTGCAGTCAACGATAAAGTTTGATAGAAGGTGTGTTTCTCAATTAGATAAATCTGCCTAAGGATTTCATTTCATAGCTGTGAGGATCCACGTTTGATTAGTCCTTGCACCATTCTTTAAAATGTAGGCCAGCCCCTTCCTGCTCAATGTAAAGTTCACCCACATTTTTGAGTCTGAAGACTTAAATCAGTTTCATGTAATCCTTTACGTTATACTAAAACTCCACCTCTTCCTGTCCAGTATGAGGTTCAAGAAATTCTTAGTTCTTGGTCACAGGAGGGCTTTGGTTCTGAGGGTAAGGCATGGGCATCCACTTGTGATGTTTATTCTCCTCATCTCTTATTAAAGTTTCACTGACTCTTTCCATCAAAGCTGGATATGTGTGTTTGGAGTCTCTTACATAGGGGATGTGCTCTACTATGACTTTCTGGTATGTATTTTTTGGAGAAAAGTACATTTTAAAACATGTTAACTAATTTTGCTATTCAATTTATTTTGCGTATTACCATTTTGAAATCTGTGGTGGGCTGGTGCCCTGCACAGGGATTTGTTCCTGCCTTGCGCCCTTGTGTTGGCTGGGATTGGCTCCAGCAGACCCCCGTGAACCTGTGTTACGATATAGCGGGTTGGAGAATGACTGAGTGCCCATTTTGTTATCTCCTTTAGAAGAACAAGAGAAACATATAATATTTAAGAATTTTTTAACATGGGGAACGGTGACATTTATCACAGACCAGGTTTACAACTTCATGTAATGTAATAGACAATAGTAATGTAAATATATACAAAGTTACATTGAAATTTATAGCCCACCATCAATAACTAAAAGTAAAACAAATAATATATTAAAATTGTTTGCCTTAATGCTACACTTATGCAAAACATAAGATTTGCTGGGTCAAATATGCTGTTCTAAACAAAATTTTTGTAATCTTCTAAAATATTGCATATTATATTACATGGAATGAAACAGAAGAATGATTTTTTTGCTAAAAATAATGTATATTGTTGTTATTTAGTTGTGCTGCAACTAGGGTTCAAATGTGCACAAAAACAAAATATCATTATCTCTGTAGAGTAAAATCTACTAGAGCAATTTTGCTAAAAATCAACAGGCTTCTGGCATGTTTCAATGCGTATAACTTGTCAAAATTTCTTTGGGACTGAGTGATTCATTTTAAGTTATGATTCCCAGAGCCTTATATTCTGACACACACAGACAAAAAGCACTCAGAACTTGTTGAAATCATTTTCAGGGTTGCCTAAATTGTTTAAATTCATTGAAAACTCCTAATTTTAACCCTGTTACAAATACTTTCTATATACTGTATATCAGCCAGTAGGCAGCTCTTCAGAGGCTGGATGTTGCAGTAGCACTCCTGCAGGGAAGAGGAGGACATCCTTTGACATCTTCAAGAGGATTCAAGAAGGAAGCAGAGACTTTTACAGAAAAGGATAAGTAGGAACCAAACACGGGAGTTATCAACTTTTTGCGGTCTTGGTGATGCTGAAAAGTATGAGAGAGGATTGCATTAAAAGTTACGGTGCTTGCTAAAACCAGCAGTTTATGTTGCAGGGAATTAGTTGTGTCTTGTCCTCAGTTCATAATTGTTGTACTTGAGGAGTTTCTAGAGCCCCATAAGAATTAAAATGTGAAGTGATTAGACTTTTAGACTATGGTGCTGGTGCTTATTATTGTTCAATAAAAAGGATATTGTTGGGTTTTCATTATGTAGCACACATTTTGTATAGAGGTACATTTTTAAATGTTGGAAGTCTGAAATAAAATATTGCACAAGTTCATCATTTTGGCTTGTGCATACAGTACAGTGCCAACTTGCTTACTGTATGTCAGTTTGTTAATTCAGCTACTTAAGTCACCTTCTTTTGATTCACAAAAATAATTTGCTGTTGATTAACTGTGTTTATCTTTTCAAATATAATCTAATTTCCTAAAGTACTAGATTATATTTTATAAATGTTTAAGGTATTGAATCCTAAAGCCAAATACCTGCTCTTAAAGACTAAAGATGAGGTCTGTGTGTAAGAAAAACACTTTGTAGCCAAAGTGAACTTACCACACTCTGCAACCAGATAATGTACCCTCTGGTGATTATATAAAGCTAAGCAGAAATGGGGTTTTGAAGTTAAAAATCAATTTTACTCTTTTCTGATTTTTTGCATTATTGTATATTTTTTACAGTAAATGTTATCATCCTTTTAACTCAGATTCAGGTACGGGGAAGGTAACAAATTTTTGAAACATGAAATTTACATGATTAATTACTTACCTTGCACATGAAGCAAATCTCAAAACTGTTGTGTTAATTGTTAATGTATTAATATGGCTAGGTTAAATGTATTTTTAAACAAATGGGGAATAGTGGATGTTTTATGTAATTATTTATTTGGGTGGCAAAGGTTTGGAAAGAACAAGGAATCATAACTGTAGGACAAAGCCAAGTTGATTGATCAGATAAAAAAACTGGACTGAGAACATGGCTTAAACAAAGTCAGGCATAATTATTTCTTTGCTGCATCTTTGTTCTAAAACAGCATGGTGTTAAACATTTGACTAATTGATGCATGCACAATAACACCACAGCAACAAGAAAACATCAGTAGACACAAACAAATGCAATGACTAAGCTAGTCTCCTGGGGCCAGACATGATTCTTGAATAAAAATATGTCTGAGGACAACCCATTAAAAGTCTTAGTAAATAGTGGCAAAATTCTACAATGCAAAGGGTATACTGACAGGGCTTCTTCCTAAAACACCCTCACACTGTTCCTCCAGTCCATGCATTTTAAACCGCTGTCGGGGAATCAAGAAGACAGTGAAAGAAAATGGGAAAAAGACTTGACACTGAGAGAAAATAAAAAACTAAAACTGCTGTTATCAATTCAGGAGCTCAGTAGAATAAGGTAACTGAAGCTTAATAATTAATATGTACATTTTTAAGAGTGCTGTAACAGAAGAGAGAGCTACTTGGCTGCACATGTTTGAGGAGTAGTTCTGTCTGCTATTATAACTTTCTGTCATTTTGACATTTGCATCACTGTATGTTATAACAGCAAAAAGAGTCTGGATAAACATTGTTGTCTATATACCTATGGGTTAAAACACTGTGACTATTGTGAATTGTCATGTTTGCGTTATCAATTAGGCAGTAATGTTAAGATATTTTAGTTATTCGTTTAGATGTGCAGTCTGAAGGTGGATACTTTACAGCCTTGAAATACTTCTGCTGGTGCCATTAGTCCGACTTGTTGATTCAAGTGTATTGAGTACTGAAATTTGTCACTGAAATCTGCATTTAGCTGGGGCTCTGTTATCAGCTCTCTTAACAGCAGTCCTTTTGATGAGGTTTGACACCTCATTTACTTCAAATGCATATTTTACAATTCATATATTCACAAACATAGATGCCAAATCTTTCAACTTTACATCGGCTCCTACACTATCATTTTAATGCTGAACAAAAGAAATCATACACAGCATAGGTGACAACATATTGTTCACATCTGATGTCTTCAAATGCCAATATATAATCTGATGGTTCAGAAAGGTTTTTACCTTGCTACAGGTTATGTTTATTTTTAACTTGTGCAATGTGCTCTTTCACATGCAACACAAATATTTTAAGTGAGGGTCTTTTTAGGAGACTTTTCAGCTATATAGTTTATCATAATCAGAAGCTTGCTGTCTGTTGGAACAGGTTAATGAGAGCACCACTGCTCTATGCACCTCAAGATCTCCACCTCTACTTTGAGCACCACCTTCATGAGGTGTTGGATTAGTTTAAAAATGTGACATTGAGTGAGTTGTGTAATTGTTCCGACCCAAAGCATAATTCACTCATGTATGTCCCCAGATGTATATATTATATGTCTGGCATCAGCAAGATTTTGACCAAGCTGACACAAAAAAAAAAACCAAACAACTAAAAGAATTAAATTAATGCTGAAATGCAGTGCAGTAATAATAAAAATCAGAAAGGGAAAACACCATCTGATAGAACTATGTAGCTTGTTAGTAATGTTCTGTTTAAGCAATATACAGTAGCTCACGTGTAAGGCCAAATTTGAGATACTTTTGTCACTTTTCATCTCTATACTATTTGAGGGACGTAACATCTCAGTTCTTTAGGTAAGAGCTACTAAACTGATCCCATAACAATAGGGTGTCAGCTCTGAAGAAGATAGCAGAATTTTACTCTCTTCATTTTAAATATACTCTACAGAGGCTTAAAAGTGAGATTATATAAATAGGTCAGGTCAGGTTGTGGAGTACACGACAAAGCAGCTCAAGATCCCGGTTGGCAACCCCTCAAGCAGACACGCAGTCCAGAGCCACACCCCAGAAATGACCATGTATCTGCTGCATCCAGGTGTTATGTAGGTGTCCCCATTGCCTGGTCCAGCCACTCAGGTCCTCAACCATGAGGATCCTGCAAGCCAGATCACCCTCAGGGAATCACACCACATGGCATAATGTTGTAACTGATGCTCAATCACAATGCAGGTAATGTGCATCATTCTGGACTCCGTGAGCAACTGCTCGTTCGACACAAACTCAAACCAAGGATTCTCTGAAAAAACACAGTACTGAAGGAGTCCAGTCTTTGTCCCAGTTCACTGGATAGTCCATTCTTCAGAACCATATAGCAAAGCAGGGAGCACCAGGACTGTAAAGAACGAACCTTCGTCTTTTGCCAAAGATATCGGGAGTGCCACATACTCCTTTCCAGCAACCTTATGGCCCCACATGCTCTCCCAATCTATCTACTGATTTCATAGGAAGAGAGACCAGAGACATTAGTGTCACTGCCAAGGTAAGTAAACCTCTCGAACAAGGCTGATACTCTCCCAACCAGACACACTGCTGATGGCTATGCCCAAGTGGTCAGACACAGATTCCTCACTCAGTCACATGAGAGCCCTAATCAGAATCTCCCTTGACTTTGCGAAGATCACAACATCATTGGCAAAGTGAAGATCAGTGAATCTTTCTTCGCCAACAGATGCCCTACAGCCACTGGACCCCAAGACCTTGCCTAGCACCCCGTCCATGCAAGCATTGAACAAGGTAGGAGCAAGAACACACCCTTGACAAATGCCAGAAACAACTGGGAAGAACGCAGAGGTTCTGCCTGCACTCTGCACAGCACTCACAGTACCAGTATACAGGCTGACCGTGGCATCCAACAAAATCGACCGT
This sequence comes from Polypterus bichir lapradei, assembly GCA_026402145.1. Taxonomy (NCBI): domain Eukaryota; kingdom Metazoa; phylum Chordata; class Cladistia; order Polypteriformes; family Polypteridae; genus Polypterus; species Polypterus bichir. The sequence continues at coordinate 15,121,371 of JANRMT010062804.1, read as the reverse complement.
GGCAAAATCTCAGGATGTCCAGCAACTTGATCAACTGAGTCGAACGCTTTATGAAAATCAACAAAGGTTGCAAAGAAACTCTGCAGATATTCATGTTTGTGCTTGATGAGAACCCTCAGTGCCAGGATGTGGTAGATGGTAGACTTCTAAGCTTAAAACAGTCTGCTCATGTGGCTGGTGTGTAACCTACTGGACCTGAGTTGGATCTTCAGAGTACCAACAACAGGTCTTTGGTCAGAATTCACAAACTGGCCACTTCTGCAGACATGGCAGTTTTGTAGGAGTCTTCAACATGTACCAACAAGGATGTGCATGATCTCCTTCACTGCACCACCAGTATTGGTGTACCAAGTCCAAGGATGCGACTCAGGGAGCTGGAACCAGAATCCAGCAATCCGCACCCCCTGACCTTTTGCAAAGTCAAGGAACATGAAGCCATTTTCACCACGGTTGCTAGACCCATGTGGACCGACACAGTCAACACAGTCAGCCCTCTAATTGCCAGTGGTCTCATTCAAGTCACCCATGACCAGAGGAGTGTCATCTCTCAGGCACCCATCAACCACTTAGCGAACCTGCGAATAAAATGGCTCCCTCACCGAGACATCACTCACCACGGTCAGAGCATAAACTGAGACAACAGGCAAGGCACCTAGAGAGTGCCTTAACCTTGAGTCTCATAATACGATCATTGAAAGGAATGACATTGGACGCCATCAGAAGAAGCCAATCCACCACAGCAACAGCTATTCCCTGAGTATGACAGCCATCATAGCGACCAGACCAATAAAAAGTGTACCCACCTACAGAGATCGGGCCAGTCCCAGGTCTGCATACCTAAGAGAGTGGCATCACCGAAATGAAGAGTTTACAAAGCTCCTCCAACAGCAGAGGAAGATAGTTGTCATGCTGGACATTCCATGTGCCTACCTGGATGGGCCACTTCAGATTAGGACTCAAATGCTGCAGTGCAGTGGTTGACACCTCAGCACCCCATCAGTTCCAATCTCCAACAGGCCTGACCCCATTGGCTTTCCAGTGGCTTCAATGCTTTTAGGGATTAGGCTTTCCCCCATCCTTTCATAATGTGAGCAGCCTTCCTGTCGGCGACTGCAGCAGAGCTACTCCCATGGACAGCAGAAAGGAGTACTGTCTGATGTTTTGGATCTGTGTGAAGTGCTTACAGTGGCTGGAGTGCCAATCCTGATATCATCCCCCAAGTTTTCCCTGCAAGTTTAGGGATAAGTACGTAGATTGATGTAAGTGGGAATATATGTATATGTATATATATATGTAGCTAGAGACCAACATGGGGAGAAATAAGTCATGAATCTTAAAATAGTTTAAACCCTAATCTTAAACCTATGAGGTGTCATTCTCAGAGGAAAATGATTAGACATACAAGAATCAAAGGCAATAAATAGCAGGTGAAGGATGGGGGTGGGGGAGTGGGGTGATTAATTAGGTGGGGTTTGGAAGGTGTTGGTCATAAAGTCTTTTTTATTATTTAGATGTTCATCTTTTTAAACCTGTATATGCTGGGTTCAAGCCCGTGTCTGTTAATGGCATTTTCATTAGAGACCCAAGATTCAGCCAGCTCTCTGGCACTTTTAGTATTGGCCATGAATTTTACTTTCATTGTACCAGTTAAATGTTTATCTGGTGGAACTTTTATGTGTGTGTAAATCAATACCATGGGTCTTTCTTTCTGACGGCATTGTGATGTTCCTGTATACGTGTTGCGAGTATTTTAGACATTTGTCCCATTTATACTGCTCGGCATGCATTGCATGGAATGCTGTATACTGTGTTTCTCGTTTCTGTGGTCAATTTATTTGCTTTTGGCATTGAAAAGGAAAGTCTGTAAAGTGTTTTCCGGTTTGTACACTATCTTGAACGGCTTTGGGCAGGATGTGTGCTGTACGTTTTGACACGCAATAACGATACCAAGCCCTAAATACCAGACATCAACACACCCAACACAGTCCCAAGTTTAAAGAAATTATTTCTTTTTATTAAACACAGTACCTTCACAAGTAAGCCATATCAACTTCAACATCCACAGATAATATATCATTCTTTTCACCCTTTCTGCTCCTCTAGGTGAATGTTGCCCATTGCCTCCCGTCTCTGACTCACAATTCATATGCCTGGGAGCGGGACAGCCACTCAGGTTTGAAATTTCACTCCCAGTGTGCCCTTGCCTGCTGGTCTGGTCTGACACCATACCTCAGCAAGACCTCAGCCTTTACATGGTCATAATCTGCCACAACCTGCTAAATGAGGTTGTAATAGGCCCACTGAGCCTGTTCCCTCAAGAATGGCTTCAGTATGTGCATCTGCTCTGTACGCTCCTATTGAAGAGAGTTAGTTGTATGCTCAAATACCAGGAAGTATGTGTTTATATTGTCATCGGGATGTAGGGCTAGTAGCACCTGGTACAGTCCCAAAAGTCACTTCAGTTGGAGAGCTACCTGGGCTTAGTTAAGTACATCCACCTCAGCGAGCTGAGACCTAAACCCTGAGAGCCTGGATTTCTGTGGCCATTGCCTGTATAATAGTTGACATATACTGTTGGTCTGTCATTTTGAAACCCTTCGGAGTCATGCCGACTACACCACTGTAATAAGAAAGTAGAGAATATAAGAAGTGTTGGGACACCCATAGGCAAACCCTGTATATTTAAAATTGCAAAGAAAATAACCGCGAGTAAACAGCGTTAAGAAAGAAAGTCTTTTCAGATGGGAGTCTGGTTCTGACTGCTGAAAATGGCGGTGCTTCTAGTTTGTTTCTAGAAGGAAGATTCAGGTACAAGTGATGGAAAAGAAACTTTATGGTCTGCAGAGACAGGAAAAGAAAAAATATTATCACAGTTCCCCAGCCCCTGCAGTAGCAGAGAATTACCATCTCCAGAACCCTTAAACTGTCCCCAATGCACAATATATATATATATATATATACACACACAAGAACAAAAGGGTTAAACGAGCACCTGAGTAAAAAAAAATATATATATATATATATATATATATATATATATATATATATATATAGGCCTATATACGACCCTGATTGTTGACTGCATTAATGCCCCACCTACGGCTGACACCTCCTGCCTTCCACCCTCTTTGGAAAATATTGACTCTGGCCTATGCAACCCTGAACAGGAGAAATTCAGTTTGATAATGCATGGATATGTTACACGCTGAGGAAACAGAAATGAAAGAAGTTACCAAACAAAGTGGATAAAGGGAGAACCTCAACAGTCTTAAATGCTTGGACACCTTTGGTGAATATGAATAAGTGAAGAAGCTTTACTCTTAAGAGTCTCCTTTTGCCAAAATGCTTTTATATGTGCTTTTTTTGCACAATATTATAAGATAATGAATGAAGGCCTGGCAGTGATTTCATGCTGTTTGTTTCCTTCTGCTGATTTACATTTATGTGTGTTCCCCCTTACTTCCTCTCTGCTGGAAAGGCATGACTGTCTCCTCACTGTCAAGGACTAAGCCCCCCCAGCCAGCTTTGCTCTTTTCTTCTAGGCACGATCAACATCTGAGTTAGTCAGCGAATTACTAAGCCTGCAAATGCAAAGCTTTTTTTTTCTTATTATGTTTCATCGATCTGATTGCAGTGTCATTAATTGAAGGGCTTTAGGGGTTCGGTCTGGTGGTGGTGGTGGTGGTGGCGGCGGTGGAGTGAGGTGGGGGGGTGGAGTTGATGGATAGCTCTGTGCTGCATTTGGATCTGCATGCAGCAGCAGGCAAAAAGAAAGTGCTTCATGCTGCAGGCAAGCCTTTCCCACTGCGATATGAATAATTCTTTTTCTTCCAAGTGTCTAATTCTCTGGCAAATTTAACGGATTTGAACTGTTCTTTGTGCTAATGTCATTGTACTGTTCTAAAATGTGTAAGATTACTGTAGTCATGTTTATATTTAAAGAATAGTAAAGTTGGGGTGGTGGTGTGCAATATGTCTGCTGTCAGGCTGGGGGTCTATTTAAGCAGAAAATACAATCAAAATGCCTTTTGTTCTGCTGTGCTTGTTGGAACAATTGGGATCAAATGCATGAAATGTAAGTCACTGTGTCTCAATAATGCCTTTAGTGCAGACAAGAGAAAGCATTACTTTAATATGTTTACACAATTTGCAGTGAAGAGCCTCAGAAAATAAAACAATATCACTTATGGTTTGCTGCAAAATGGGATTTTGAAAACAATTATCCTTGTGATTTGCAATGTAAGCATCAAGAGTTTTTTCAGTCTGGAAAAAATTAACCCATTTTCAGTAACCCGTAATTAGAGCAAGCAGTATTTTGTCACTGTAAAAATGATTAAAAACCTCACTAGCCTAGTTGGATCTACAAATCAAGTATACATACAGACAATGTATACATACAGACAATGTATAAAAAGCATTGGAACAAATTACAGGATGAAAACAATACCAGCCCACCGTACAAATCTGGGGATTTCAAAGACATTTACCATGTGGAAATGAAAGCCAGCCGAGTCCACAAGTGTACTGTAAGGTGATACCAAAACACAGTTACAGCTTCAAATAATAACAAAAACAACAGCAAGGCAGGAAAAATGGAGAAATCAATGGAAACTGTGTTTTCTAGAATAAACAAAAGGGACCAGTAATAGCTTTCAAGTTTACAATTCAAACCTAAATTCATAACAAATTTACAAAATAACAGGGCAATATCACCCTCTCATTTGAAAGAGGAACCATAAAAATGAATAGTTTTTGCCATTAGGGGAATTTAATGAAAGCAAAGAACTGAGCAATAATTTATAGCTTTCTAATACAATAAATAAAAAGCAACGTAGAAAGCAACAATAGTGCAATTCATATCATACAAAAGCTATAAAAATGCAATGTATGATATATAAAAAAAGTTGTTTGTTGCATCAGACAACACCTACAATAACTAAAATCTAATGTACAGTATAATCTCAGACAATGAAGAATATAATTAAATTTTAGATTAAATGACACAATTAAAAACACAATGGCATTATAAGATGTAGCATGAACACATAATCATAGTATTGACATTTACAATTCAAGAAAACAACAATGCTAAACTTATTTATTTTTTAAAATGTTTTTCTCTTTACAAAAAACTTACCAGACATATTAACATAATTTTGAGAATAAAATCAAGATAGATAAAAAATAATGACTATTCATCAGGTTAAACATAATAAATGATTTTGGCTGCTAAAAACGGATATTAGAGAACATTATTTAACTGAACAGCAACCCTTTTATGTCAGCCCATAGTGAGTTTTCCGGCATGCTGCTTATACTATGCATTCCTTAGAATATTTATTCTCTAGAATTATAAAGTCACGCTTGAAGTAGCACGCTTCTTCCATCAAAATGGAAATAGGAAGAATAGAAAAAGCAAATTAAAACATATGGTGCAGCTGCCTCTGCCTGACCGCTGCCCAGACATAAATGCGCTGCTGGTGAATAGATATGACAGGCAGTTGGGAGACTCGATCAGGAGATGCTCAGATGTGTGCTTTGATTTGGATTAGAAATGTATCATAATTTAAAATATTATACAGAGAGATTCTTACTTATTGTACTAAACTTACATAGATACGTTGATGGAAAAGGAAGGCACTATATAAAACAGATATATATATTTATATATGTGAAAATCACTATATAAAATGAAACAGTGGATATCTAGGTAGATAGATGGAATTCTCTTTATTTCTTTATGATATAATAATATGTGAACTTTGAACAGCATTGTAAAAATGAGTTTGTTCTATCTATCTATCTATCTATCTATCTATCTATCTATCTATCTATCT
>JANRMT010062804.1:15075117-15115524 GCA_026402145.1 Polypterus bichir lapradei | reverse complement strand
TCTATCTATCTATCTATCTATCTATCTATCTATCTATCTATCTATCTATCTATCTATCTGTCTGTCTGTCTGTCTGTCTGTCTGTCTGTCTGTCTGTCTGTCTGTCATACTCCCTAACATCATAAAAAGAAGTTCCAGTCTAAATTAATAAGACAAATCATACTAGCTCTTCTGAACCTGTGAGTTTTCAGCTTCTCCGTCCCTATGACCTGTTAGCCCATACAAATGTTGCACTGACATGAGAGTGGTTTTATGTAAATTGGTTGTGCCATGCTTGTGCAATTTGTTTAGCTTAGTTTCATTTTATCGAACAGATCACCCATCCTCATTGTCCCCACATCACACATACTTGTAAATGCTGATGTTCACGCATTCCTGAAGTATTACATCTCCACTTGTATGACAAGAGCAATCAGAAAATTTGGATTGTACATTAACCATTCTATTGTTATTAAACTCAAATAACTCTATAGATGTAAGAAACAAGAAAAAATATATATAAACATTCACAGAAGTAATTATAAATGAAAAAGAAAACATCTGGCTTCCTGGTCTGTGGCTCTATTGTTTGTTTGACATATGAATGGGTGTAAAAAATACATTTGGTGTGCACAAGAGATTCAAAGCACTGAGAAGAAAGACTACTCACTCATATATCTTGGAAAATGATTTATTTGACAGAAAGGGCTGTTATAGGGCATTCAGCAAGGAGGTTTACAATAAAAGTGTCAAGAATTACTTTGGTGACACAAAGATCATCTGGCCATGGGCACCATCAAACATCATTTATTTGTATTTCATCAACAGAAATCTTGCTACTAGAATAAAAAAAAAAATCTTTTCCAAATGATTTTTCTTTAAACGTCCATAAGTCATGTTATATTTGAAAGCAAAATAAACTCCTTACTTGAAGGAGTGGGGCAGTTTCCACAAAATGTATAATTCAAGGCCATTGATTAGTTTTTCTTTTGCAGTCTGTATAGTGTGGGGTTATTTTTATTTTTTCATATGCCACAGAATGGCTTTATTTTTCATTCACATTGCAAAGACCTTCACTTTACTTAGAAGCGGGCAGTTTTTATTAGAAAGTAAAAGGAACAATGAGAACAAGCCAGCCTCGTGAGTGGTGTCTTTGGGGGCCACCTTTAATGAGTTCAGATGCCCATTTTGTTTAGAGTGTGATGACAGGCAGTGCTTTTCAAACTTTTTTTTCTCAAACTTTCGTGTCCCTCACCCCCCTCCTCTTCGCCCACCTTCTCACTTTTTTTTTTAAGAATTAGATTCCATTACATTGATGTAATCTGAATAAAAAAAGCAACATAATAACCCTGTGAGTAAAAGTCTAGCAAGGTGGTAATGTGGCCTGGGTTGTACATGAAAGCCCACAGGGGTCTTGTTGAACTCTATTGACTAATTGTGGGTGACTGCTATAGGCTCTTTAGATTAGCTGTGCATGCATACGTGAGCCTTGATTTAAACATTCAGACGCACCCATTCCACAGTGCAAGGAAAAAAAAAGTGCCACTACTTACAGAGGGAGAGAGAGACAGAGAAAGACAGAGGTGTGTTGGGAAGAGCTGAGGGTACAGAACCGAAGCCACAACAAAGTAGAGCCTTGTGTACCATGGGCCCCCACTCCCCACCCACCCCCAAACCGTGAGGCTATAGAATGGCCAAGCATCGCATCCAAAGTCAGGAAAATCTTCAGCAGAAAAGCGAATGACATGTGTGTCACAGATCGGAGGGCTCCCTTCCACAAGACGTGTTTGAAAATGACCAAACTAAAAAAAAAAAAGAAAAGGTGAGCGAACGATATGATAATCTGGGTGCTGGATGGATCTCTTCTCTCCTACTTTGTTCTCCTCTTATTTGCCAACGCGCCGCAAATCTTTGTCCATTGTCATGATGGCAGCCCCCTTGGCTCTTGAAAGAAAGTGTCAGCATGCAAGTGCGGGCTTGAGAGCTGCATTGTCAAAGCCATGGTCTCCTTTTGTCTCCCAGTCCTTTCACAAGCCTGACACCACCGACTGCCTTTTTCTTCCCCCCGTCAGTGGCTATCTGAACTAGAGAAGGGAAAAAACGGGAGGAGGAACGCAACCGAGTTTAGTAATCCTTTTATTCTGCACTGTAGCAGATTTTTTTTTTTTTCCTTGGAGAGGACGTATTTAAAGGAACATCCCGTCCCAAATTCCTTTGCTCGATCTCAATTTTAAAAAAAGGAAAATAATTGTACTTCTTATCATGCATCTGACATCTTCCTTGAAGGGAGTGACTGATGGGCATTGTGCATGACACTGAGCAAGTTGTGATTTCTGTAATGAGAAAGTTGCTGGGTTTGACTGGCTCCAGTTAGGAGGGCGAGGGAGGGACAGGGGTGACTTTCGTGTCAGGGGGTGCGCTTTTGTCCGGTTCACGCTGCTCTGTCTTATAATCCCTTCCTTTTATACAGAGCGACTCCAAGGTAAAGATGTGGCTTTTTTTCCTCTCTTTCCCACATTCAAGGCAAATGGTTTTCTTTCTTTGTTTTTTTTTTTTTTTTAAATAGTAAGCTAACGTCTGGAAATCTGACAACATGGATACAGTATTATTATTTTTGTTTTTTTTTTTTTTTGCTGGAAATGATTTGCCTTTTCCGCTTATCCTAAATGAAAGTTTGCAGCTGGGCTCAGGAAAAAAAACAAGGACTTCTTTTTTTCTGTGTTTCATTGACAGTCATATCCTGCCAATCCAAAGTCTGAGGCCTACATTTTGAAGCATCTTTTAAACATGCACTTCTCTGCTTTTTGTCAGTCAAATTATAAAATCACACCTCGTAAAAAAAACATGGGCAAGCATTTTCAACAACGTTCACTTTAAGAAAATCCGCACTACTCTGGAAACAGCAAGACTTCCACGGTTTATGGAAAAGTTAATCACTGTGACCTGGTGAAAAGGCGCTTGATATATTCCCAGCATGCATTCTGTTGCTGTCAAAGCAGAAGATTCATCAGTCTAGTGCTTCTACAAAAAAAAAAAGGAAGTCACCACTGACAAAAGTAATTCCTCTTGACCCTGACAAGTCAATTTGTATGGTGCTTGAGGTATGTACTTGTTTGGATGGGTGGGGGGTAAAGGGTGTGGTAGACTTGACTATTAAGTGTTGCCAATCTGCAAGTATTCAAAGTATTTTAAAAGAGATACCATAAAAATGTTATGCCTGTTGACCAAACAACTACAACACTTTTTTTTATGGAATAGCTTTGTGTTTTATGATTATATAGTATGAGCAATTTTGTTTTTGTATGCATTGCGTCTTCATGTGGCAACTTTATTACATTTTTTTTTTGGTCAGTGTTGTGGCTATGCTGATGCGGCAGATTGTATTGCTGCCTCACATTTCTTAGTTGACAGGTTTCACTCCAAGTTGAGATGCCTTCTGTGTTCCATTTCTGGTTTAGATGTTCCTTCACAGTCCAAAGATATGTGGTCAGCTCAATTGCATTTATTACACTGTTTTGTACAAATGTGTATTTGACTGTTGCTGTGCACTCAGGGCTTGTGTTTTGTTCAGGAGAACTTATTAAGACCCTGACCTTGATAATGTGTTTGGAAGTATGAAGTAAATTAAAACATATCTCTGAATGGCACCACTGATAATATAAATAAACATTTAGGTATTAATTTAATGTCTAAAAAGTTACAATAATAATAAAATTGATATTTGCCTTACAGCATGATGAAGAGAGAAGGATACTTCTATTTTTCCTCGATAATTTAAATATAATGCTAGTAGAGGTTAAAGAATGGTCAATGTTTCTTCAAATTACAGCCGAACAAACTCTCATTGACAATATGGTAACTCTGTGAGTAAAAATATACCGGGAAGGAATAACTGATGTGCTATGTTACCTTCCTGAGGCGTTTTTGTTTAAGAGAGTGAAGGCTTTGTACAGAAGTTTTCCAATGAGCAGTTTATGAAGTTGGTTCCTTCCAACTTTCAAAAAAATCTTCTTCAGAAATTTTCAGATGTGTCATGGATTTGACTCCTGTTGTGTTGAGTTTAGTTCTCCACCCTGCGTTTGTACGGACATTTCTACAGGTAATTTGATTCATCACCCACATTCCAAAGATGTGTGGAGGGGCTAATTAGCAATTCTAAATTAGCCTTTCGTGAAGGTGAGCGTGGTATGTGGGTGTATGTGCCATGTGATGGACTGGCACCATTAAAGGTTGGCTTCCTTATCGCATCCAAAGCTGACAGAACTGGCTGTAGCTCCTCATGACTTTGAATGCATTCAGACAGGTCCACGCATGTTTTATCAAGATTTCTTCACTCTGCAGGTGTATAATGTATTATAGCTGTTTTCATGGCTCACTATTGCTATATAAAATGTGAGCTTTTTCAATAAAAGTAACTTCCATTTCTTCTTTTATCATACACTAATTTTCAGTGCTCAGCCAATGAATGTTTAATTTATACTTCACATCTTCTGTTTTAGTAAATCAGAACTTTGATTATAGTCATGAATACATCTCATCCATCCATCCATTGCTCCATCAATCCATCATTGCTGTATAGTCACTCAATTTAGTGTCCTGAGAAATAAGATCCAGTTGGAACAGCAATGTATGGCAGTAACATTACCAAGATGTGAACACAATCTGAGTTCACACAAAGTCTCAAAAAGTGAAAACAAGAGGATCTTCCCATTTATAAATTGTCCATTAAATTATGTCACCTAAAGTACTACAAAATAAAAATTCAACTGTCCAGTCAATCAACACAACTTTATTTTATTTTGCATTCTTTATGGTGACCCTAATCTTAAACTAGACAAGACAGAATGCCTTAATTTGACCTATTAACAGATAAGCACCAGATTTATCATAACAGAAATGAATCTGTTTTGCAAATCTGCTTACTTAATTAAATACAGGATGATGTGAAGCTCAGTCCAGCAAGGAAGGCATTGGGGTGCTGAGCTATTCAATTCGATTATAAAGTGCTCTTCACTGAGTGCAAGCTCAGAGCGCTCTAACAATTTAACTGGTAAATTACAATTACCAGTTTACCAATTACTACTTACATAACGCTTATGCATAAAGATTAAGGTCTGCTTAAGCGTACAGTAAATCAAAGATACTGAAGATGGCACTCATGCTTGCTCACAACAGGCCAGTTTAGAGTCACTTAATCTGCACTAATCTGGTTGGTATTTCATGTTTATAAGTGATCATTGGTTCAGTTCTTCATATTTATAGTTTAATTTGTAAGGCACACCAAAACCTCAGGTTGTTTGTTTCATTAACATTGTAAAGATACCCAAAGAAGGCAGAAAAAGGTTTGGGGAACCGTCCCCTACATTGTACAGCATACAAAGCAAAACAACTCAAAGTTTCAACAAATGGCACCAGAGCAACGTCTGGTTCTGTGACCAAAACAGGGACAACGAAACACAAAACAAAACAGCCAGGGAGGAAGAGGTGGGGTCCGATAATTGAGGCCGGAAGTGACCTTGGTAGGAGGCATGGTTAGGCAAAGAAAGCAAGAAGTATTTTATGTTGGAAAAAAACCCTCCCTTGTTTTCCGCCCTCAGTTAAGCTCTTAGCCTGCCTCCCAAGCGCACATGTGTGACAACATACATATAAATCTTTGTCTTGTTTTATATTATTGGCTGGAGTATGGCAGCATTTGTGAGTAGTCCAAAGGAAAAAAGTGTGGACATGTGCAGAATATGAAAACTCCACAAAACAGTCTCAGTATTTTGGGGCTGTAAGGCTGCCACACTAAGCACCAAAACAAACTCTAAGAATAACCCACAATTAAACAATGGGACGGGGTGGATTTTAAAATGGATGGTTTTATCAATTTTAAAATGAATCTTAATTTCTTCATGTTTATTTTTAACATCAGTAAACAACCAAAAAACCCATGGATACAGTTCTTATATTATATTGATTTTTAAAATTTTTAACTAGAGTTCTAAATTGGACAAATTTGGTTAGTGTGGCATTAACTTTTATCTGACTCAGTTTAAACACACTCTAGATCTTGTGTCAAATGAAAGAGAAGAATAAAAAAGTGGAAGAAGAATCTTTAAGAAAGAGGAATGTACAACCACAGGCTATGCATCACTCTTGATTTTCCAGTCCTGTTTAGATGCTCATATTGCGAGTGAAAAATACTTCCATTCTTTAATTTTTTTTTTTACCTCTATGAATTACAATTGTCTAATTTTGTGCTAATTTGAATGTAAGAAGAAGTACCTGGAACTCTATACTGTCATAATTAACTCTGAGACCCCACAGTATTTTAAAATTCCGTATGACACTTTTATTTTATTGTCATTTTCATTGAGTCTGCTTCTAAAGTACAGTTGTTGACTATGTTGTGCACAACATAAGACGTTTGACAAACAGGTGGAGACTACTAAGTCCATCAATTTTGTTTGGTTAACTCATAACTAAGTTGTCCCAACATCTCATCCAGATAGTCTTTACAGTTGTCAAGATTTCAGGGATACTGTTTTAAATGCAATAGCCATTAATTTCCATCAAATACTGTATGTAATTTACTATTTAACTGATGCAATTTTGATGGATCAGTTTTATTGGTAGCTTTCTCAAGCCTTTTTTTAGTTCACATTGTAATCTATCCTGCCTTACTCCAAAGAGGTTTATTTTCCTTAGCCTGGCAGAGTAGGACATGTCCTTAAGTCTCCCGATGCAGTTGTTTCTTGTCTCTGCACACCTTCTAAAGTTGTTATGTCTTTTTTGTAATGTGGTAATCAGAATTGTGCACAGTCCTCCAAAAAAGGTCTCTTTAATGCATTACAGAGCCCAAGAATCACATTCCTTGATTTAGACACTTTTTACATTTGCCCCTTTAATGACTTCTGCTTATTGCCTAGAGTCCCAGTGTTTTTCAGCCCTGGGGACCCACTGTGGCTGAAGGTTTTTGTTCCAACCACATTCCTAATCAGTGACAACACCTGATAACACTGAGCTCATTTAATTAGATGGTATTTTTTTTTCTTTTATTCGACGTTCAGAAAAGCACAGCAGCATGATTTTTACATTCATAAGACATTTATAAATATTTCTGCTTTTGCTATAGATTTAAATGCTTAACTCCCTTTTGTTGATTTCATTATACTTTGCCTTTTCTCTGTGCAGTTTTTCCCCCTTCATTGCATCTTATTAATGACAATTTAAAACGAGCAGATCAGACACGCAGGCTAACAAACACAGAATAATCAAAGGCTGCAACTACTTTAGAGTCAGACCCACTAATAAGTAAATAATGGATTAATTAAACAATTAGAACACCTTGAAAAGTAGGATAAAAATCAAGATGAAAATATTGTTAAAAAGGAAAAAATACATTATTCCTATATAACTGCTTGGTACATTTTAATATATTTTTTTTATTAATTTCTATATTGTTTCCTAAACACAGAACTTGGGAAATATCAGTTCACTTAACTAGCCCAGGAGTTCATTTAAAAACAGAAGCTGGTTGGAACAAAAACCTGCAGCCACAGGGGTTCCCCAGGACCAAGTTTGGGAAACACTGGCCTAGACAATAAAAATATTGTGTCATAGTAAACTCCTAAATTTTTGACCTCCTGTTGAATACCATGACCCATATAACATTTAATGTTCCTTTCAACTTCATGAGGCACTTAGCATTTCATTACATCAAACTGATTTGCCAAGTATTTGCCCAGTTCTGAACACTGTTGACATTTATTTAATCATTTTGTTGACTCTTTAATATATGCTTTACCTCCACTTATGTGAACTTCTAATTTTACTAACTATATTAGAATCTATGTCATTAATAGAAATTAAATAAAGCAGGGACACAAGACACACACTGACGGTATCCAGCGATGACTTAGCCCATGTTTAGCATCTCCTCTTATTTGTACTCTTTATCTCCTGATAATTAACCAGCTCGAAATTTCGTTTTGCCAGTTGATAGTTTCAAATGCTATTTTTCAGTTAAACATGGAGCAAGGAGAGCTCTATGGTACTGCAGTATTAAACTGTTTTTGAAAGTAATGTTCCAAAGTTATTTTAATAGCCAGCCCTTGTCATGAACAAGCTCATACAAAATGACACACTGTTACAAAGCATTAATATGGAGAAAGCGTACTTCTGCCTGCTCTGCACACACTGCATTGACGTGTACGAGATTTTTGGAGAAACTGCAGCTTTGGTGCAAGAACGTCTTTTAATATATATTAAAAAAAACAGGTCCCAATTTCCTGTAAAAATGTAATTACGAAATGAAATACACAATAAAGATGATTTGTTAACTCAGCACTTTCAATTATGTAAGGAAAAATCTAGACTTATTTAATTATTTTCCTGCTTCAGAATTTACCATATTACATGGCCCTGAGATCATTTCATCAGCTTGATTTTCAAATGTACACACAACACAAAGAAAACTGGAAATTCTGGAGCTCTGAATAGTACATATTAAAATAAAATATTTCTTTTGAAATATTTAAGTTCCACAGGCTGCTGAGGCTCACTTTGCTTTTGCCTTTATTTCAATTTGACATTTAACCCTATGTTCACTGTGTATAAACCTTCCAGCACCCGTTAGTGCTATTTTGTATAATGATTTAATTTTGCTGCAGTAAAGAACAGCCAGAGCAGAGTTTGGTTGACATGTGTAATTAAGTTTGAGGGAGTACTGAAAGCAAATATTAGATTTTTAAATGGTTTTAGCTGCATTTTGAGAAAAAAATAACTGATATGATCAGCAATAAATTTTCTTATTCAATCTTTTGAAAACTGTAGACTCCAATGTTGAGAAAAGTTTATTACAGTAGATTCATTAATGATGAAGTTTTGATGAAAGAGATCTATTCTTGTCACTTCATCTCTTTATGAACTAATACAATTGGAGTCTTACATATTTGTATGTTTTTTTAAATCAATGTCTGTATACCATCTGTCACAGCATTCATTCTCTGCTTCAAACCACCTTCCCATTCCTTATGCTTACCTGCAAAGTGCAACCTACTGTTGAGCAAATTCCTCAGACCTGAACTTCCCTTGCTGCCCTGTAATTCCTAGTTGCTGTGACCAATCAGAATGTCTTTCCATGGGGAAAAAAGCATACCAATGAATGTCTTGTTCATTTTATTATATGGGTGGCAGTTTCAAAAAAAAGCAAGCACTGCAATCAGAATCATAAGTGTGGGTCCACTAGGGCAAACTTACTCACACTGGGTAAAACCCGAAATTGTAGTCAAGGAAGAAAACATTTAATACATGACTAGGCTGACCCGCCTTTTAAGGCGACCAACTTTTAAGTTGACCACTTCTTAAGGCAATTCAATATGTAGATCAATTTGATATTTTATACAAACTCATTAATTTGGTTATATTGCATTTGAGTGGTATTACTTTAATACTCGTAGTTTCTGTTATTTTTGTGATGAAATTTAAACTTTTTTTCTATATTGAGGTCGCCCTTTTGAAGCCCCCTGATATTTACTACGCGGTGAGGCATTTGTACTCCATCAGCATTAATTATTTCCAGAGACATAATTTTGTCTATTTTTCCAGCGCATCGCGCACAAAAGCAAGGGAACAATGGGGATGGAAAGACAATCCCGACCGCTTTTATATAGTAAGAAAGGAGAAGAAGATATCGCACAGTCTGGAGTAGAAAATCATCTTTTACCTGAAAAAATGTAACTACAAATCCCATCATGCATTGCAAAATGGATGGGGCGTGTGTGAAACTCCGTGCTACTCGTACAGTCTGGAGTAGAAAATCATCTTTCACCTGGAAAAATGAAACTACAAATCCCATCGTGCATTGCAAAATGGACGGGGCGTGTGTGAAACTCCGCGCCTGTGTAGCACTCACGGGATGGAAGGACAATCCCGACGGCTTTTATATAGAAGGATGTTCCTCAGGGATCCATTTTGGGTCCTATTTTATTCTCTATATACCTTCACCCTATTGGAGCGATTTTTAGGAAATTTAACATTTCTTTTCACTGCTATGCTGATGATACTCAGGTTTATATTCCTGTCTGCAACAAATCAACTCCACAACTCTGTGTCTGAACTAAGATCCTGGATGGCCAATAATTTTCTTGAGCTAAATCAAAATAAAACAGAAGTGCTTATAGTGGGTCCATCAGCTAAAGCCCAAATTGATCTTGGACTTCTTGGCTCTTTCTCTATCTTTTCCAAACCTCAAGTCCACAATCTTGATGTTACCTTTGATAGTAACCTCTCTTTTGAGAAACAAGTAAATTCTGTAGTCAAGAGCTGCTTTTTCCAACTTCGTCTGTTAGGTAAGATAAAGCCTTTTTTATCTTCTAGGGCAGGGGTGGCCAACCAGTCAGAGACCAAGAGCCACATTTTTTACTGTGTTACCGCAAAAAGCCACATCATACAAATGGGCACACATGAACATCACCCATCCCTTCCTCACACACACACACACACCTCTGCTCAGCCAAATTTATTGTAAATGTCACACACCAACATGATAATGACAGAAATTGACTCCTACAGTACTAAAACCACAGGCCAGTCATTTTTAACAATGAACATTGTGTGCACTGTCTCACATACACAAACTCTCAGTTCAACCAAGTCCACAAACAAAAATGTAATAATTTACAGTAGCGTTTTTCTTTTACTATGCATGTTGCTTAGTGGGACTTCTGGCATTCCTTGCCTTGAACAATCCTCTTCAAATCTGGCTTGTATTCTGTTGTTGCCACTCATAGCAATTCTTTCACATGGGTGTCTGTCAGAACAGATCGATACTTTGATTTCACGTGTTTCAGGGTAGAAAACACAGACTCGCAGACATATGTTGACCCAAACATTGACAGTATCTTAAGCGCAGCCCATTTGACATTGGGGTATTTTTCCATTGGCACACTTTTCCAGAACTCAATGGTCCCTTCCCTTAAAGCAGGTTTCAGTTGGTCCTCCTCACAAAGATCGATCATCTCCAACTCAGCCGCAGCCTCATCTGTGACTAGCGTGGCTTTCAAACAGTCAGTCTCCGCATTAAATGGGTCGACGAGGAAGGTAATCTGTGGCCTTTTCAGTTGTAGATCACGGAACCTGGTCAAGCTTTTGTGTAGGTTTTCAACCAGTGTTGCATATCTGGCTCTTTGGTTATTCAGGGCGGCGCTGGTGACTTGCCCGCTGGCTTTTAGAAGAGTGGGAAAATGCGTTAAATCTCCCTTTTGAATATGCGCCTTGAACAGCTTCAGTTTGTTGGCTAACGCAAACACACTTTGCACCAGGTCAGGCAGCATTTTTAACTTACCCTGCAAGGTCAGGTTCAGTCTGTCCAAGTGACACAGCATGTCAACCAAAAAGGCCAGATCCATAATCCACTTGAGGTCTGAGAGCTCAGGATAGTCCTTTTCCTTCTCTTCCATTAACAGTTTAACGGCATCCAAAAGCTCAAAGAAGCGAGAGAGTACTTGGCCTTTTGACAGCCACCTCACAGTGCAGTGCAGCGGCAGGTCACCTGGAAGCCCTTGGTCCAGCTCAGCGATGAGATTCTTGAAATGCTTGTGGTTAAGTGCATGTGTGCGGATGTAGCTGACGATTTCCATCACAGACTTCATGACGTTGTCTAAATTCAATGATTTAGACACGAGTTGCTCCCTGTGGATGATGCAGTGGAAATTCCAAAACTTGGGAAATGTTTGGTCAGCTTTGCACAGCCCCACAAGCCCGTTCACAGATCTGATCATGGCTGGCGCTCCATCCGTGGCTATTGCAGTTAGTTTCGGTATGGGCAGATTTGCTTTCGCAAATACAGTCATTATTGTTTCTTTCACATCTATGCCATGGGTTCTGTCTTTTAATGGCACAGTATCAAGGAGTTCTTCTTTGATCACACAATCGTTTGACACAGACCGTGCAAATATTGCCAACTGAGGCTTGTCTTGTATATCACAACTCTCATCCAATGCAACACTAAAATACTCACATGCTTGAAGGTCAGAGTGCAACTGTGATTCAATAGCCGTGTTAATGTCCGATATTCTGTGTTCAACAGTGTGGCGGGACAGTTGGACGTCTGATAGTTTGTTGTTTTCAGGAGACAAGATTTCAACAACGTCACTGACGCATTTTTTAAGGAACTCCCCTTCATTGTATGGCTTTTTAGCCCGTGCAATGTTCCAAGCCAGTTACGATGCAAGCGTTACGGTCTCGGAGAGCTTCGTAAATTTTCGGAAAAACTGTATCTGCTTTTCTGTCTGAGTTTTCAAAGTGACCAACTCGTGCTTGCGAAGTTCAGTCCCTTTTGGAAATTCCTGGTCGATGTTAGCATGGAGTGAGCTAAAGTGGCACTGAAAATTTGAAGCTTTGAAATGCGCTAATGACGCCTGACATATAAGGCAGAATGGCTTGCCATTACGTTCAACAAAAAAATATAAACTCTCCCACTCTGTTATAAACGTCCTGTGTTCATCTTCATATTTTCGTTTTGCTGTGCATTTTTTCCCTGCCATTTTGAGAGCGAACTTGACACAAATTGTTTACTTAAATGATCTTGCCCCTACTAGGAAACTTTGTGCTATTTTCATCTCACGCACATGCGCATTTGACAAAAATACCGTATTGAACTCAAGCGAAGCGAACACGAACATTAAAAAAAAAAACACAAACACAAACTTCGATATGAACGTAACAGCCGCATGAAACCAGGCAAAGAGCCGCGGGTTGGCCACTCCTGTTCTAGGGATCTTAAGAAAGCTACTCATGCTTTTATTTTTTCTCGCCTCGATTACTGCAACTCGCTGTATTCTGAGATTAACAAATCTCTGATACACAGGTTACAGCTGGTCCAAAATGCTGCCGCTCGCTTTCTGGTTGGGGCAAGAAAGTATGACTCTGTTTCTCCAATATTAGCTTCTTTACACTGGCTGCCTGTCAGTTTTCAAATTGATTTTAAAATCTTGCTGCTAGTTTTTAAATCTTTACATGGGCTTGCTCCTGCCTATGTATCTGAATTGTGTGTTTTACACCAGCCATCCAGAGAGCTTAGATCTTCTGGTCAGTTGTCTCTTGTTGTCCCTTGTACCAAGTGTAAAACTAAGGGGGGCAGGGCTTTTGCAGCTGCTGCTCCACACCTGTGGAACACTTTACCTCATCATATAAAGGAGTCATCTACAATTGAACTGTTTAAAACAAGATTAAAGACTCATTTCTACTCACTTGCATTCCGTGACCTTCAGTAATACTGATGGTTTCCTCTTTGTGATTATATAACATTATTTCTATATATTATGCATCTTATTTTATGTTCATATATTTTATTTCTATTTATGTTTTTATGTTAATTGTTTTGTTTTTTCTTTTATTTTATTATTGTAAAGCACTTTGGCCACAGCATTACTATGTTGTTTTAAATGTGCTATATAAATAAATTGACATTGACATTAATATAAGAAGTCCTCCATAGGACTTCTTCACCTTTGAAGAGATGTTCGCTTTTGAGGAGTAAAGAGCAGATAGGCAGTTTCTGTAACTCTGCATTCCTAAATAACATTTCTGAGTCTCTTGTGGAACCTCACAAAAATACATGTGTAAACTCCAAGCTGATGCATTTATTATTAAACAAGAATGAGCATTAAAACATTACACATACAGCATTTCATCCTAAAATCAAACCAGGATCTTGGCCCACAGAATAACAACAAGGTTCTCTGCATCACCATGTCAATTACTGCTACCTATTCAAATCAAAAGCTTGCACCATTTCAAGTGGTTTATTAATTAGCACAAAAATTAAATACCCATCTGATTGAGCTTTAGAATATCCATGGTCAGTTATAAAATGTTAATTGAAATTACTCTGAATTGCATTTCTTACATTAATCTTTCATTTATTCGTTCCACTGTCAATGGTGGGTACAAAATTTTAACTTTTTGGACACAGTTATCTTCATTAGGCAGCTAAGGCCAAAGTCTTCTTGCCTCTGTCTCATTCTGCAACCATAAGCAAGTGAAATTATGTCTGGGCTCTGACTGGAAAGATGTAAATAAATAACTGTATTGTAAGTCACCCTAAACAAAAGTGCAGATTTATAATATCTGACCCCATTTTATTAGAATGTAAGAATAACTTATATAAGAAAATGCCATTGATCCCAATGAAGTTTGTCCTTTTCTATTCCCTTAATTTCTCCAGAATATTGTTGGTCAAGGTCAATAAAGTGATGCTGTATTATTTGATAACTTGTTCAACATACTGTCTATATAGTTCTCTGAATGATTACATTTAGATAACTTCCATCTGTATTTTTGTGTTCTTGCAAAATACAAGAGACGTTCAAAAAGTTTCCACACTTTTCTATTTCCGTTGGAAACAGTGAAGGCAGGAGGAGTAGTCATTGGGCATTAAAAAGTTAGTATGATGCTGGGAAAATTTCATCGCAAGCGAAGGTGACTATGTAGAAGAGTGATGCAATTTGTTTTTGAAATTCTTAATAACCAGAGTTAAAAAAAAGTGTGGAAACTTTTTGAACGTCCCTCATAATAAATTTTAAAGTGACATGTGGCATTTACCATCCTTATTCTATTTGTTATTTTTATCACCTCAATCATATATCACTTAATATACATTTGCTTAAGATCATCTTATTTATGTCTTCATTTTTATTTATTAGAAGGCTTTACCTGGGGCTATTTGCAATATCAATATAAGCACAATGCACTCAAGCTATCAGAATTAAAGTTAGAAAAGAATATGCAGCACAGTTTACAGCAGAGCATAAGATATCTACATCTAGAGTTTGCCCAAAAACTTTCTAAAACAAACATGTATGTCTCGAAGAGAGAAGTCCTTGAATTGATCTAGTTATTTTAAAGTGCATTGTTTAGTTTCCGCATAGCTTTTCTTGATTTGTACTCCTTGTGCCATTCTAAGTAACATTATATTAACGTTTTCAATCGCTTATGTACACTGATTGGTTAAAACAAACTTTACCATGTAGTGTTGGTTCCACTAGGCCAGTTCTTCATGACTTCTGAGGTTAAGACAGTTCTCTACCCGTCTGCAACTGCTCTCTGACTTTGTGTCTCTTGAAGTTTAATGAATAACCTCTCAAGGTTATCTTATTAAAAGTTTTTTGAAAGGCAAGTTGTATAATATCATACGTACTGTGACTGGAGAGATCATCTTTTCTTTGACAAGAATGAATTACTGCTAAAATATTTTCCCAGGTGGCAGAGATTAAAGGAAAGCCTAAAGTAGAAACTATAAAAGTGGAACAAGTTCAATCAATCGAACAAACTTTCAAAAAGGTTTCAGACCAGAAATCTTAACCTGAACTTCTTAAAAAGAGTTATTTTTAATCATTATGGAAGAAAGCATTACTGTAATCCATAGCTCTTACTAAACTGGTTTCTGACAAGTCATTAGTTAAAGCACGTGTACTGAAATGCTGCTATGAAATAGCGTCCTCAGATGAAAAACCTTAGCATGAAACACCAAAGATGCCATCAACATGCTGTCCAAAAAGAACAGAAACAATAGATAATATTAAGTTTTAAAGGGAAAAAATGCGGTAGTATTGCTCCAAAAAACTGTTTAATGTGTGAAAGGTTTGAGAGCTGCACAATTTTCTTGGCTTCTCTGCAGAATTTTATACAGTCTTCTCCCATCTAAAAGTATGTCTTTCTGTTTTCTTTTTTATAAATTGCTTGCAATAGTTTTCATATAATGTGTGTTAACTTGACCAAACAAAGTCAGTAATTGATTTAACTTTTAGCCTTTTTAAATTTAGTAGCGCTTCATACGTTTTATTTTAGAATTACCTGCAGCTACTTACATGTTGTTGATATCTTCATGGATGAAAATACCAGAAAACTGTTAATTAGAATCAGCCACAATAATATTCTGTACATTTTATTTTCACCTTACTGGTTGTCTGCTCATTGACCTTTATCTGATTTAATATTTTAAGAACGCTGCACTGGAAGCAATATTCTCCTCAGTCTCCCTTGTATCATCAAAATTTTCCCTTTAACTTTTCCTCTCACTTGTTCACAAGTTCTGTACTTACAGTAGTACTAATGTTATTTATTGTAAAAAAACTTTTACTAGCTACCTTTCTTTCAATAATATCTTACCTGCATGTTTACTAAACCACTGAGAACATCTGTTAGATATCCCATATGCTTTTACTTTTTAGTATAAACACATCTTGCTGTGTATTTAGTATATTTTAAAATCTAACCAATTGCTTCTTAATCATAAACAGTATGATTCCTCAACTTATATTCAATCTTGTTCTGCATTATTGCTTTAAATGTGCAATATTTCACATTTGTTCAAAGTTGCCTTTATAAAATAAAATTTAATAGTTTTATATTTTTCCCCCTAAAACATGAAAATTACCATTTTATGATCACAATGGTTCAACAATCTCAAGATTTTAAATTCTACTTTGAATGTTGAAAAACAGTAAGCTAAGACCTTTTTTATTACTTAACATATCTCTCTATTATAAAAGAAAATCTTCAGATGAGACGAGGCAAGACTATTTTGAAGAGATGTTTTTAAGTCCTGCCCTCCTCGCAACCATTTTCAAACATGCCCATGGGCCACACACCTCTCATTCGTGTGAATGCTTTTGTCAGACACAGTTCCTGTTCTTTCAGCTCTTATAAATTTTTATGTTTTCCTCACTTTAAGTTCCCAATAAAAGAAGACTTATTATGTCCAAATCTTATTGAAGAATTTCATCCAGAAGGCTTATCAAGAGAAGAAATCAGTACACAGGCAATCCTAGCACCAAGGAACAAATTAACACGAAAATTGTCAATCGGTAAGACAGCAAATTGGTTAAATGTGTATCAATAGAATATGCTGAAACAGTTGGTGGTGATGGTGTGCAATATGAAAACCTCTACTTACAATATCCGTAAAATATCTACAACCGTTAACACCAGACAAATTACTGATGAAAGAAGTATGTATCATATATGACAATTAACAAATCACAGGAACAAACATTTGAAAAAGTTGGTTTATTTATTAGAGAGAAAGAAACGATATTCACTCACGGACAGTTATACGTTGGGTTGTCACGATGTAAGTCGAAACATGGAATCAAAATTCAATGTGATATTGATGAAAAGTTAATTCAAAAAATTGTTTTTGCTGAAGTTTTACAATAAAAGTTTAAAAAGTATTTGTGTGTTAATTTCAAAGTCAAACAGAATGAAAACATATAATACAACAAATGCCACTACAAAAACATGAAATATAATTTTCTTTCAATTTATTACATTTTACTATGGTTAGTTACTTGCTGTAATATAAAATAGTTACTTTTATTATGCATATGTAACAATTCCCATGAAAATAACAATCTGTTTAAATTGTATATCCACTACACCTTACAAAGCAGTAGATCTGCGAAGTGACTAGCGTGTAGTGCCCACCCGGGGGTTGGTGAGCGAAGCGATCAGGGGCAGAGCCCCCTAATTAATTTTAAAAAATAATCACTTATTACACTGCACAACAAAGTTTTTGCTTCTTGAACACTGTTGGGTGTTTCTTATAGACTTTTGGGTGCTGATCACGAATAGCACATCAAAATTTACCCATCGCGTACCATTTCAGTTTTGTCATGATTTTTTCTGATGTTTGTATCCAAATATTTTCGCTCCTGTGAGTGACTTATCAACAATGGTTTGTGCAGCCTGGGCATATCCAGGTATGTAATCAGGCCAGGTTGGAAGCTGTTCTGTGGAAGTTGGCATCCAGGGCAGGTCTGAACGAGCTTGACACTGTCTCAGCATACTATAAAGGTGGCTTGCATACACCGATCCTACTTATTTGGTTTATATAGATATTCAGTGTGTATGTATAGTATCAGTATAGTAAATTATAGTATCTGTAGCAATATAACAGTAAGTAAGCTTGATGCTAATGACGTTTTGGTGTCGGGAGATATGTCTCATCAATGTCATAACAGCCGCAAGACATTCTGCTATGTCTGTGGCAAATATCCACTTGCGCCTCAGAGACGTTGGATGACTGCTCTTGTGAAGAAAGCTCATCATCTGTATTTTGGCTGCAAAATTAGTGATCAAGACAAGGAATGGGTGACTCACATTTGCTGTGAGACATGTGCTGTCAGTCTGAGAGCCTGGCTCAGAGGCACTCAAAAGACGATGCTGTTTGCTGTTCCAATGATATGGCGAGAACAGGAAGTCCATGTGATGGACTGTTACTTTTGTTTGACTAATGTGTCTGGTTTCTCTGCCAAAAACAAGAAGTCAATTGAATATCCTAATCTGCCTTCAGCAATGAGACCCGTGCCACATGATGACAGTCTTCCAATTCCAAAACCACCAGAGGATTGGACCTTAGACGAACCAGATGAAGACACTGCAATGCAGGGTACTGACAGTGACATTGACCCGGAGGGTGCTGGGTTCGAGACTGCAGGAATGGTGTTTGCTGTTACCAGGTACGAACATTTCTGTGTTTCGAGGCTGACATCATAATATAACCACATTTTTTGCACAAGTTGACAGTCTCTGTTTCTGTTGTGATATTGAAGGATTGTTCTCAGCCTTGGGTTGTGATCACAACCCGGAAGAGTGGGATCTCTTTATTGATTCATCAATGTTAAGCCTGAAAGCTGTTTTGCTACACAATGGCAACATTTATCCTTCAGTACCTGTTGGCTATGCAGCACACATGAAAGAAACGTATGAGAATATGGAACTGTTACTGAAGCACGTCCAGTATAGCAGGTACAACTGGAATATCTGTGGAGATCTTCAAGTTGTTGCTCTGTTACCAGGACTGCAGCTCGGCCATACAAAGTCCTGTTGTTTCATCTGTGAATGGGACAGCCATGCCAAAGAGTCGCACTATTCGCAACAGAACTGGCCACGCCGGAAAAAGTTAGTTCCAGGACAGAAAAATGTGGCACATGAATCGCTTGTTGACCCGGCAAAGATATTTTTGCCTCCTCTTCACATAAAACTGGGACTCATGAAGAATTTCGTGAAAGCACTGAACAAGGAAGGCAAAGGTTTTCGTTATGTAAAACAGATGTTCCCAAGAATAATTGACGCCAAGATCAAAGAGGGCATTTTTATTGGCCCTCAGATCAGACATGTTATGAGTGACAAGCAGTTTGAAGATCTGTTAGTTGAGCCGGAAAAATTTGCCTGGAAAGCCTTCAAAGACGTTGTTGACAATTTTCTGGGTAATTACACAGTCCCAAACTACATTCAGCTTATAGACAAACTTCTCAAAGCATACAAGACAATGAAGCGCAACATATCACTCAAGATTCATTTCCTCCACTCACACTTGGACTTCTTCCCCGCAAATCTCGGTGCTGTCTGTGACAAACACGGTGAAAGGTTTCGCCAGGACATTGCTACGATGGAGAAACGATACCAGGGCAACTGGAATCCGTCAATGCTTGCTGACTACTGTTGGACACTGCAACGTGATGCATCAGACATTGAATACAAAAGAAAATCAGGAGCAAAACACTTTTAACTCTGTTAAATTTAATATCTTATGAGAAACATAAACATAACTAAATAAGTTATTGTCAGTAAACATATAAATGTCTATTTCTCAGATTTCCTACGTGATGCAGTAAAACCAAAACTATATTTGTGCATTCCTAGTAGGTACCTGACACAATCAGCAAAACCTTTTCAGGAAGCAAGACTTTTCAAAAAAACTGTTGTGCAATGTTACAATAATGAATTTCTTGCACTCCACTATTTGTTGCACTTTCCTAGTCCACATTTAAGGAATTAAAATCATCCATTACTATAAAGTCTCCCTCTATGTTTTCTTTATTTATATAAACATTAAGTGGATTACTAACATTATTTTAAACACTGAAGCATCTGTAACACACTCACAATATCATGTGCAGTACCTACAGTATCTTTGCTTTTTTCTAGTCTCACACAGAAAGATGTGTCACATCAAAATTCTCTTTTAAGTACAGCATGTAGGCACCACAGCATATTTTAAGCTCTTTTGCTTTTTTTTTAACATGTTATAATTTTATTTTTATTCCATCAGGGGAATTCATCAGGTTTCTACTATAACTATATTATATTTATTTGCTACAATACAATACTCAGTTTTGCTTGTTTTTTGATTAATACTTTAACCTTAAGATATGCTGTTTTTATTTTATTTTCATTTTTTTGCTTTGTTATTTACTAATGTGTAGCCATTTTGATATTCCATAACAGCATAACATCTAGAACAGACTTAATCCAGTGCAGAGCCATGGTGGAGAGGAGCATACCCTGACCACTTTGGCCTTGAATCCATTGCAGTGCCCACTCACACACATTACCACATACTGCTAATTTAGAGTCTCCACCTCACCCAACATCCATCTTTGGGATGTGGTAGAAAAACTAGAGCCATCAGGGTAAAACCCACCCAGACACAAGAGAAAGTGTAACATCTACACAGATACCAACTGAGTAAAGGAATTGAAACAAAGAAGATTTATCCATAAGGCTGAGGTACTACCAAATGTGACACTGAGCCACCTATTTACATATTTTATTGTATTTTATGAGGTTTTTATACTGTATATTTGTATTATTTTACTGGTAGCACTGCCCCTTCCTAAGCCCCTTGTTTCCAAATCTTTAGCTTAAAGTGTCCTGATCATTCCTGTTTATATACTTTCCCATCTTTGTAGCCACGTTTAAAGAAGTATTCCAAACAAAAATGGTATTTTTATCATGCTACTCAACCCATGTGGTTTGTAGTGATGACCTAGAAAAAATATTATGCTCCTGTTTTAATGAAGATCATGTTTTAACAATATTTCTGAAAGAATGGTAGCCTATGGTGACCAACACTGGACAACAGCGAACAGTATCAAAAATGTCCATGAAAATATCTCATGCTACTTATATTCCATAATCCACATGTCAAGTCATCTAGTCATATGCTTACAACATGATAAAATATTGGTAAATAAATGTCTTTAGAAAATGAAAGTATTCCACAGATGAGAAACCTGTTCACACCAGATTACGGTATTGAACTGAAGACGATGATCCTGACCAATGAATGAAGGGAAGAGGTGGCTGTTTATGGACTACTTTAATTTTCCAGCATTATTTATTTAAAAGTATTGTAGCATGTGTTTTGCACATTGTGAGCATATGAATGGATGACTTGACATAGATTATGCGACAGAAGAAGTGTGAAATTTTTTCATTGGAAGTTTTTTGTTGTTGCTTGTTGTCCAGCACTGTAGGCTTCCATACTATCAGAAATGTTGTTATCTCCGTTCTCCATGAAAACATGAGAGACGATATTTTTCTCGGCAATCACTAAACATTGCATGAGATAAGTAACATATAAAAAAAATCTCCTTTTTTAGGTGTATTATTTTATTTAAATTGCAATCTGTCCTGGAGGTAAAAATCCCATTTGCATAAAAGAGAACGTCTCTACCATTAACCAAGATTTGAGCAACATAGTAATGCTCTGAAACTGCCTTGCCTCTGACACCATGAGGAGATGCTCTGGCTGTCATGACCATTATTGCTATAGGATGTCCAGTGGGGCTTTTGTTTCTTTGACTGCTCTTTTCGTGGTATATTCTTGAAACCAAGAATGTAACAATTTTATTCAATTATTTTCTGATGTGAAATAGACAAAGACATTCTTATTCTAACTTCAGTGATGCAGAAAAATATGCTCTATAACACAAACTTGTGTAATAGCTTTCACAACATAAGCTTTATAACAAAAATACTTTATAACATGAGTGATTAATAATTAATAATTATCCATTTCAATATAGTGATTAATAATTATTCAATGACCCTGTTACTGTCAGGTGAGATCCAAGAGTGCACCATGGCTCATAGGAGACTCTTAAAGTTCTTCAGACCAGTAAAAAAATATAATTTTTGTTGTAAACTGATCAGGCACTTGACTCAACAGCAACAAGTGACATCTTATTCACAATTAGAATATAATTTCACGTCCATTTTGACTCCAAAATATCCCCCTAGATTTGAATGTGGGTGCAGCACAGTGGCACAGTGGTAGCACTGCTGCCTCACAATAAGGTGACTGGGGTTCACATCCTGGGTGCTTCCTGAGTGGGCTTTGCATGTTCTCCTCGTGTCTATGTGGGTTTCTTCCAGATGCTCTTGTTTCCTCCCACAGTCCAAAAACATGCAGGTTAAGTGTATTGATGTTGCTAAATTGGTCCTTGTGTGTTTGTTTTCATGGTGGGATGGACTGTTATTCTTCTCTTCTACCTGATGATTGCTGCGGGTTACGAATGAATGGATAGATGGATGCATGGATTTCAATGTAGAAAATCTATACACAGAACACTTCCCCTTCAGTCTCGCTCCTAATACTCCTTGATCCCCCGAAAAGCCCCAACCTGACCGTATCTGTAACAGAAGATAAAATATGGGTCAGACATTGGGACATTGTTTAAAAATCAATACTGGAAATATTTTGCATAATGAAAATGGAACAAACCTAAATGTTATAGCTAATAAAATCACACAGGATTTGCAAAGTGATATATTTTTTATAGTTTCTTCACAGTAAAAACCATCTCTTTACGTATAGCGCATAAATGTTTACTTACACCAATATCCTGATTTAAGCACAGATAGATTAATTACTTTTTATGGTAAGAAAAAAAAGAAAACAGCTAGAAAGTAGTAATTATATTACACAGCAACCAGAGGTATTCAATTATGTTTCTAAGTGGTCTTCCTGGAAATTATTACAAGTGAATTGTCCCCGCTTCTACACTGCTAGCTGATTATTATGTCCATTGTGTAGTGGCTGAATGGGGTTCTAAGGAGTAGTTCGACTATTCTAAGTGGGCTGGCCTTTCAAAAACTATTTGTTATGTGATTAATGATGTTGGAAATTTGCACTTTCATGCCAATGTCCAAAATGAAACTCTACGTGAGCTGCTAATTCTATAGCATTAATTTACTCAAGTGCATCTGGTTATGCATTAAAGTGCCTATAGGTCCATGTCAGAAATGCAATTTATTTAACAAAAAAAGCTGTGAGTATCATAATATTACAATTTAGAACGCACTGTAACTAGAATTCTAAACATAACCTACTTAACTGAATTCAGTATGTACACAATTGGGTGCAACCTAGAAACCAACTTTAGGCAGGCGCCAGTCCATCATATGAATACTTACACAATACCAATTTACCTGACCTGCATACCTTTGGAATACCCTCAGAAATTCCCACTTCAGTGTGAAGTGAAAGTGCAAACTCCTCAGAGTCAAAAAACCTGGAGTGAGATTCAAACTAAGACTGCCAGATCATACTACCCAGTTATAAACATGCTGTATATCATTTTTATTGTGCTTATTGTGTAGATATTAAGTGTTGAAATAAACAGTTTTTGATTGTGTAACCACAAGGGAGTGCAAGAGGGCCCCAAACCACAGACACAGTAACAGCACACACATGTTGTATAAATAAGATAAAGGATATTTATTCCACAAAGCCACTTTTCACAGACCTCCTTCCAGCAATGCACCAAAATAAATAAACAGCAAACCAACAATTCTTCCACCTTTTCCACCTCCACTAAGTGTTGCCCGCTGCCTCCCGACTCTGACTCATTTATGTGTGGCAGCAGGCTCCTTTTTAAGCTACGAGGTGTGGCAGAAAAGTAATGAGACTGGCAACACTGCAAGCGATCTGGCAACGCTGCGCTGTTGTCCTTGATAGAGCACGTGTATCAGTACCCTCCCATAGCTCAGTGCGAGTTTCAACTCCTTCCGTTAACTACGTGATTTTTGTGACTGCTATTAGCGAAGTTGTGTTTTTGGTTGTGCGTCACGCAAAATGGAACAGCGGAATTTGGAGCAACGTTGTGCCATAAAATTTTGTGTTAAGCTTGGAGAATCCGCAAGTGTGACGTTTGAAAAGTTAAAATAGGCCTATGGGGAACATTCTTTATCCCTAGCTCAAGTTTTTCAGGGAGGCCTTCAACTTCGAAAACCAATGAAAACATCGAATGTGTGAACACTCTTGTGAGATCAGACCGTCGTTTAACATTAAGAATGTTGAGTGAACAATTAAATTTGAACAGATTTACCGTATATCAAATTTTAACTGAACATTTGCACATGCGAAAGGTCTGTGCCAAAATGGTGCCGAAAAACCTCACAATTGAGCAGAAGGACAATTGAAAAAACGCATTCCTGTGGTTCCCCAGCCCCCTTATTCACCTGACCTCAGTCCGTGTGACTTTTTTCTTTTTCCTAAACTGAAAAATGTCCTCAAAGGATGTCATTTCGGGACTTTAGAAAACATCCAAAAGACTGTAACGGACATGCTGAAGACCATACCGGTTGAAGACTTCCAGCGCTGCTACCAACAGCGGGAACAACGTCTCCATCGGTGTGTAGCTGCCCAAGGGAACTACTTTGAAGGGGATAACATTGATGTTTGAAAAAAAATAAAAACTTTGGTAAATAAAAAATCAGTCTCATTACTTTTCTGCCACACCTCGTAGACCTGTGAATGCTTCTGATACCATACCATGTCTTCCAAGAACCACTTCTGGGTCATAGAAAAAGTAGGGAGGTCCTCCCCTGACAGCACCCTCTAACGATATCCAGGGACTCTGACCTCCAAGCATCCCTGTGGGTGTCCCAACTGGGTTCCTATGTGAGGACCACTGACACCTTTCATATGGGGAATTGAACTGCTCCCTACTCCCTGCTATCAATGATTCCTTCAATTAATTTACAGCGGCCAGGTAGAAAGTTATTTATTTGTTCCGCCAGCCAATCAGTCTTCGTCGTTGTGGTGGCCTTGTGTCTGAGTAGTGGGTTCTTCTCCTCCTAAAATTAATAATTCCAAAATGTTGCGTTGAACAATACTTTGCCTTGTACTTATTGCCACAGTAATATTGACTTATTTCTTGCAAAACTGAAACTTTTTAAAGTAGTTTAAGAAAACTGCTGACATTAAAGTTGTTTAGGGTGTTTCCAAATAGTGATATTCGGTCACTTAAAATGTTTCTAATTCAGTGCATAATACAAAAGAGTTTACAGTATAATGATAGATGTTTTTGAGTTTCTAAGAAGAAAACCTTGTATGATGGAAAGTAAAACTGCTGCAATGTAGGTCTGTGATAATAGTTTCTATATCAAGGGTTCTTTTTTCCTTTTTAACTTGGGATGTTTGTATTTGAATGGTCATAGGATATTACTCTCATGCATTTTTTAAACTGTTTTTTTTATATATATTTTATTAATTTTATTGTAATCATTCCATACAAATAGATCAATTTTTACAAAAAATAGGATTGAAAACAAATCGTCCCCCGCCCCTGAGAAAGAGAGCATGGCCAACGGAGTAAAACTTAAAGCTTGTAAACATACCTAAATTGATTAGTTTAATAGGGCAATAGAGATGAATTGGGAAGAGAAAGAAATGCGGAGAGAACTGCTTCCTCTGTGCTTTAAGAGCTTATTCTAAAATAATATTGATTAGATCCTGCCAGGTTTTGAAAAAAGTTCTGTACAGATCCTCTAACTGAGGAATAGTATAAAACATCGGTTTCCCACTGACGTAAAAGAGGAGAGTTAGGATTCTTCCAGTTTAGCAAAATAAGTCTGCATGCCAATAGTGTAGTGAATGCAATTACAGTTTGTTTGTCCTTCCCCACTTTAAACCCATCTGGAAGCACACCAAACACAGCTGTTAATGGGTTAGGAGGGATTGTGACACCAAGGCTGTCTAAAAGGCACTTAAAAACTTTGGTCAAAATTGTGTTAAATTGGTGCAGGCCCAAAACATGTGACCCAGTGAAGCTGGGACTTCATTGCAGCGTTCGCAGGTTGGATCCTGCCCTGGAAACATTTTGGACAGTTTCAAGAGAGACAGATGTGGTCGATACATAATTTTGAGTTGAATAATTGTATGCTTTGTGCATATGGAGCTCGAGTGAATTCTCTGCATTGCTACCTTCCACTCCTTTTCTGATATATTGATTAAGAGATCTTTTCCCCATTGTCCTCTTAGATCTTTGAAAGGGAGTGACTGTAAAATAATTTTATATATTACAGAGATGGTGTCTAAGTCCTTGAAATTGAGCAATATTTTTTCCAGCATGGTGGAGGGTGCAAGATGAGGAAAATTGGGCAAGTTCTGTTTAACAAAGTTCCTAATTTGAAGATAGTGAAAGAAATGTGTAGCTGGAAAGTTAAATTTGGAATGTAATTGTTCATAGGATGCAAAGATGTTGTCTATATAAAGTTCTCTAAGCAAAACTGCATATGTTTATGAAGGTTGAAAGAGGTGGTTCTCTTGCAGAGGTGCCACAGATAAAAGATTCTACATCTTAAAATGCTTTCTGCATTGGTTCCATGTTCTGAGTGAGTGAAGCACAATTGGGTTGTTAGTATTTTGGCGACAACTTGCATTTATTGGGGCACAAAGCAGGGAATATAAAGAAGTACTGCAGGATTTTACTTCTATTGTGGACCAAGCCTGTGTATGTTAATCTATTTGTGTCCAGGTTTTTATAGCTTGTATGTTTGCTGCCCAGTAATAAAACTGAAAGTTAGGTGCCACCTTCTGCCTTAGGTCTTTGTAGGGTCGCTGTTTGGATATGTGGATGTTTTGAGTTCCAAATAAATAAGATTATTGTTGAATCTAATTGCTTAAAAAATGATTTATTGATGTATATTGGAATGTTTTGTAATAAAAAAGAAGCTTAGGAAGAATATTTATCTTAACAACATTAATTCTTCCAGCTAGAGTGAGATGAAGGGTTGACCATCTATGTAAGTCTTGCTTAATTTTTCCCATACAGACACCTTTTTAATTAGGTGGTTGTGAAATGCCAGAGCCCAATTCAACAGTAAAAGGTACAAGCCTAGTACCAGCTTTCAATGAGGCTTACAGCACACTTCCTCAAAACTCCATGCTGACTTTAGCCCGGCCAGTTTAGCGCTGCCAAGTAATGTGATCTGGAAACCTGAAGAATCACATGAAGATATTAGGAAAACATGCAACACCTAACAGACAGTGACTAGGACAAGAAATAAATGTTTCCTAAGCAATGAGTTACACCCATAAAATATCATACTTATTAAATTTTTTATATTAAATCGCAATCTGGGGTGAAAGGTTGAGCTTAATTATCAATGAATGAAAAATTGGTCAATGTCGTCCATTAGGCTTGTTCGATATGGCAATTTAATCATATCTAGATGATTTTTTACTCAGTCACATATCCCCCAATTATGTTATATTACTGTTTTTCCCTATTAATCTGAAAAGTGTGTCTTGCTAAAATGATGTAGTACACATACTGCAACATCATTATGGCCCCACCTTTTGTGCCAGAGCAAGTGTGTGAAAAAGAGAAAGTCGTAGTTGAAATTAGTACATAATTGTGTAAAAATCTCATTGGTGGGAAGGAAAATTCATTCATTTGGTAGAAAACATGAGGAATATTTTCTGATCATGGCTAAACTTGCAAGTAAATACATGTTGCAATGCATTTCTTCCTCCTGGCTTTTATTACACGTCTGTACAGTGTCAGACCTCAAACGGGTCAATCGCCCTTTGTTTCGATCTAGGGTATCTTCACGGGCAACGTCAACTTATCTCATGTCCTCCTTGATTCGATCAAGCCAGTGCTTCTTTGGTCTTCCACATGGGGCTTAATTGTAGGGCTGTCTTGGCCACTGAGTTGTCATCATTCCAAGACTACGTGACTGTACCATCAAAGTCATGCACCATGCATCTTATTGATCAGCACTACACCCATGGTCTTGCACACTACTTCTTTTGTACTTGTCTTGGTGTCTGAATGAACATACTTGTACAATGAAAGTAAAGAACAAATAATTTTGAGGCTTGTGCAGTGTTTGTCACATTTTATATTGCATTCTGTGGTAGTATAGAGCTATCTTAACTTTACTTAAATCGCCACTGTCTTCGGGAAATAGCATATCGGTAAACTGTTTCAGCAAAATGGTCATGACAATAACTAGCCAAAATGACTGACTTGGTAGATGACACCAAGCACATCCCATTGATCGGTTAACTCTGAGTGACTATGACTGTCTCAGTACACTGACTAACTGCATGAACCAGTATGCCCTCTACTGATCTGGAGCACCATTTGTTCACAAACTCCAGACAAGGGACTTACGCTCACTCCAGTACAGTACACTGAACTACTTCACTGAAAGATTCAGTTTGTGTACTGCATGGAGGAATGAACTGCAGACAAAAGACTCACAATACTTTGAATCTCATTTTAGTTCACTGATGATATATGTATGGGATTTTATCTATTGTCAAAATTCAATAAAGACTATAATGATAATAATGATTATGATGATTATTATTATGTGTGAATCACTTATTTTGCTGCTTGCTTTTTAAATTGTTTATATTGTTCAGTGGTTAAAGTTGTTACACTGAATGATACTATTCTTGATTTTAAACTAGAGTATAGCTTGTTGTTTTTGAAGTGAACAAATCAGTGATTCAAAAATTCAAATCCTTTTGGTGAACTGAACAAAATGCATCACTAAAGCAAATTGTTTTGTTGTTTTGCATATCACTATTGAGGATGTCTTTGTTCATGACTTGGTCAGACTGGGTTAAGCCAAGAACCCACTGTAGCATCTGCATCTCCATGACGTGGAATGTTTGTGCTGCATCTAAAAAATACTGTTAAGTAATACTGTAATTCCCTGTTATTTATCCATTAAAATCAGATAATTGTAAAACAACAGTTAAAATAGACTTAGATACAGGCTGTTTAACTTGAATGAGGTATGATTTATTTTGTAGTAAGGTGGCTTATTATTAGAATGAAGCAAGGTTACTTATTTGATTTGATAGATGATTGTTGTGTCATTAATGGTATTTACTTTTTTTTCGGATATATGCTATTTAAGTCAAACTGGCCTATTGAAATGTTTAAGGAAATGTACGGTGTGAATAAAAACACTCATGTAAAAGTAGTTGTTACGTAAATGTGATTACCAAATTAAAAGTCACTAAGATTTTTTGCTGACACATATAAATATTGCCTAATAATGCTTGACTTCATTATTCAGTGGCTGTAGGTGCTATTTTATTTTGGTAAGTTTTTTTTTTTTCCCCAACCCACACCCACCCCTTTAATCGAGGCAAATCATCAACAAGGACAAATCAATTTCGTACAATAAATGTCTGCACCTACTATGGGTTTTTCTGCAGGTACTTTAGTTTTCCTCCCAAATCCCCATACAGATTAATTAAATTCCAGCCAATTAGGATTAGACCACCTATGATGCAAAGTTGAATTAATGAGTTCTAGAGTATATTATGGTATATGTGAAATAGTTCTAGAGTGTTATGGTATATCTGAAATATTGATTGAACTCTTAATTGGCATACTCCCAGAATAATCAGTTTATAAATTTTCATTCTCATTCCAAATATTATGAGCTACTTTTAAACTTTGCTACAGTCATTATATGGGTTTAACTTAAACTTTCACTGAAAATCGAGCAAATCAAGAGTACATTATTTAATGCAAGAGTGTGATAGCATGGTATCTCATAATATGTTATTTTAGTGCTTTGTACCTGATGCTGGAATATCTGACTTCACAAAATGGATGAATGTATAAATTGTTTATCGGGAATTAAAACATAAATACATACAAAGGTACAAAATAATCAATGATCAAAATTCTGCTAATAAAAAATGCAGAATTTAAATCACAAATTGGAAAAAGAAGTTGTGATGTACTATACTTGTGCTTAAATTATGTGCTGCATTAAAATGTTATTATATTTAACAATATACATGAGCAATAAAGTAAGAAAAAGCAGTATTTTTATTTGTCCCATTGTTATAGACATAAAGAAAAAGAGAGGTGCCGTTAGGCACACTTTGAGAAAAAGATCAGTCACTTCAAAAGAGCCAGCAGAATTCTATGACAAAGAACAAGCAGGCACAGGTGTGTGATTCAGTGTAACGCAGGAGAGCTGCTATCAATGTTCCAGAAACCTCCTGGTGACAATCCTTCATGCGGACAAACATTTCTAAGCAAATACTCTCAAATTAAGCATAATTTTGCATGGTAATGCCAATGTTATTTGTAAACAGGTGCCAGGTTTGAGAATTAAAGTAACATCAAGGATTCTTACATTCAATATATTTTTTTCTTTTAATTATTTATGAAAGTCTTTCAATCAAATATGAGTATGTTACTTTGCACAAATACAGTATACATCACATTATTGTGGGAGGTCTGTAAAACTGATGAGAGGTTATAATCTTTAATCCTTAATCATTTTCTTTTTTCTCAATTATCAGTTGAATGACAGTCTTTTATTTTATTCAAAGTGGCTAAGTAATTTAACAATTAATTCATATGACTTTTAAACCTTTCTCAGTTATTTCCATAAATCAAGTGTCATTGGCAGTCAGAGACTAAACGAGCCATGTTAGAGCACAGACTCGAAGGAATGCAATGTTTTTATCACATCCATTAGCGACACATCCTCTGCCAAACTCAACACCTTAACTGACCACTTTAACAAGAAGTGTCTGGCAGCAGGCATCCTCTGTGAGGCCAGATCCAGCATGAGATCCACTGTTAGGCCAGAAGTGAGGTTTAATTCAAGGTGGGAGCAAGGTGGTAACTAATACGAAATGGCACACCAGTCTGTTGTAGGTCGTAACCATAGTCACCTTTACTGGACCTATGTCCAATCAATGAGATGTTTTTCTAAGCTTATTTTTCTGTGCTTTTAATACAATTATACATTTTTTGGATCACACAATTAATTTCTGATATAGTTTTCTTTATAAAATTCTTTCAAATAGAATTTTAGTGCCTTTTTTCCACAACACTTTGATTTTGCTGCATGCTACCATTTTCTCAGTCCTATTGTAAAGATGCACTCCTGGGGCCTCATGCATAAACGGTGCGTATGCACAGAAATGTTGCGTAAGAACATTTCCACGTTCAAATCGCGTTGTTTAAAACCTACACTTGGCGTAAAGTCACGCACTTTTCCACGGTACCTCATACCCTGTCATACGAAAGTTCTCCGCTCGGTTTTGCAGACTGTCGGAATCCAGCGTCAAAGCAGTGCTACTGTTCCTGTGTGGTTACCCTTTATTTCTTAGAACCACATTTCTGACGTGGCTTTATAAACACACTAAAACTTACCGCATATTGTTTACTAGTGTAATGCATCTGATTGTAGAATAGCTGTAACAATATAATGACCCAAGGAATAGCCATAGTATTCCAAATACCATAACTGCTTTAGCATTGTTACCCTCACTGCACCATCTTCTTCTTCTTCTTTTTCTTCTTTCAGCTGCTCCCGTTAGGGGTTGCCACAGCGGATCATCTTTTTCCATATTACTCTCACTGCACCACTCAGAGTATTTATATCACTGTATCTGAGTGGGGAATCACAGCAGCAGCTGATCAGAAAGAAAATTGTCATTATACAGCATCAAGCACATGCTGCCAAAGCCACGGCAAAACGTTTTAAAGCCTTTCCTGTACGGACCTCGCAGTTCAGGAACAGTTTCATCCCAAGAACTATAAAATACACTCAATCAATTGCTCCTTGTAGAACTGTTTGTACTTATAAGTACAATTACCCCACTGTAAACTTGCACTACAGTTATAATATTAGACAACCTGCGCCACTTTATAAGGCGCGTATTTACATATGATGACGATATCATTTTTAAGATGAAATGCAGCAAAATATATTGATTATATTATACAGATAAAACTTTAACTTCATTTAAATAATCTGTATTGTTAATAATTAAACATGTGAGGACACGGTGCTGCAGTGCTAGCAAGTTCACGTATTGTTCCTGCCTTGCTCGCTGTATATTTGCAGAGGCTGGCGCAACACTGGAAGGATAGATGGATAGAATAATTAAACATGTACTATGAAGATATTTCAATGTTCCTTAAAAGTTTTGAAGAATCGTCATTGTAAGCTTACAAATGGCTTAACATCTATTACAAGGCTGATTGTGTGGCAATTGGGTATTTGGGGAAAGAAAAGTAACGAAAGGAATTGGACGTTAGTACGTTTGAAAGAGACAGTACTGCTACAATAAATTATTTCATCGAAGGTCGCGCATGGCGCAACAGCATCTTGTGTGAGACATGAGCAATCATTGCGCCATCGTGTTCCCATGTTTAATAACATGCTTTCATTCCAATCATCATGAAAATGATATCACGTATACATCTCAGTATTTGAATTATTCAGAGAACTGTAATTGATTCTGTGTCCTGTCGGAGAAAGAGAAAGAACGGAAGCACGTAGTAATTCACACACATAGAGCACAAATATGGAACAAAGCATTTAACGTGCTACTTTAGTTACGATGGGATTTGAGAAACTAGTAAATTAAATGAATTTAAGATGAAGTTTATGATGTTCTGCTTTAATGACAAAATAAACTACATGATTAAAGTGGAAATTTTGAGATTAAAGTTGACATTTCGTGCTTTTTTCCCAGTGTGTGCCTATTTTTTTGTCTGTACCCTAATAAGCTCAGACGGTGGGCTACAACTCGCCTTTTCACGGCAACTTTGATATGTGACTTCTTTTTTATTTTGGCACTGTGTAACTTTGTGAACTTGAGCTTTCAAGTTTCTCTGACATGCTATGTCACTCGATCAACTTCCTTTTGTTGTTTATTCCACTGTTTAATCAACAAATAGTATGTTTTTCCTTTGCCTCCACTTGGTATTCGCTGAAATTCTTATATTTTCCCCCGTGCTTTACCCATTGTCTTTTCACAGAACGCTGAGCTTAAGGGCTATTTATATTGATTTGCATATTCAAAGAGGCGTAATTCTGGGAGGAGTTTGGGCGGGACAGCACACGCGTGCATGAGCATTACTTTTTACGCTGACCGGGATTTATGGAGCGAAAGAACGCGGAAGTTGGAGTACACACAGATTTCTGCATCTGGATTTTTCTGTGCGTAAGCACATTTTGGCGTTTGTGCTTACGTCATGTTATAATGCAAATTCTACACACGGCATTATGCATGAGGCCCCTGGTGATTGGGGGTGTGGCCTCAGATGACACATCAGGTTAAAAGGTCACCTGTTATGATCCTTTCCTCCTGAGAAAAATTCAAAAGAAATCTCTAAGTGGTTGTTGTTATGCTCTTTATTAGTGTTATTAGACCCTTTTTGACTTTTGTAGTACAATTAGGTGTTTGATGACTGACAGGATGGATCCTCGGTTATAATCTTTCTACTTGTATTTTTTGAGTTTCTTCTTCCTGAAATTTTCATTATTCAAATTTTACGGCAAATGTAACATTTGAAACTATTAGGCAGTGCTTTGCCACTTTCAGATCACCCTGTTCTTAACAACCAGAGAAATCAGATGATCAGAAAGAAGTTTTAATAAAGCTAAGAATAACCTGGGAGAATGGAAAGAGAAAGGCAAATTTTTACTTTGGACACAAGCTAGAATTTGTAAACCAGAAGGACAGAAAACAAGTTTACCAAAATAAGAATGAGAGCAAGATTATAGTAAAAAAAACAAAGCTGCTCTAAAGCCAGAATAGCCTATAAATAAATTATCCATAACTACAGCTAACGAAATTTAGAATTGTTTGAAAAAACCCAATATGGCACCAAAATCTTATTTAGTCTTTGAGTGAATATGTCATGCATCATGGTGACGTAAGGTCACATGACTATATATAAATATATATCTTTATATATAATACGCTACCATGGCTGTTCGTTTTTCTGTCCAGGAATTTAAATCACCTGTACCTCGCAAACCGTTTGACCTTTTGACCTAAAATTTGGTACACATATACTACGTTACCTCTACTATCCACTTTCAGGGTGATGATTGACCTCCATTTTATTCCTCTTTTTATTTTAATTTTACTTTATTATAGTATCAACTCTCGGAAGCAGCCAGCAGGGCGGCCGCGCAGCACACGTGTACGGGCGACGTTCTCATCCCTACCACCTTAACCGACACTACTTCCCTTACTTCTTTATGTCTTAAATTATTCTTGAGGCAGATTGAAGACTTAAGTGCCAGTTTAAGTGAAAAATGAAAGAAAACGTACTAAGTAATTGCAACACAAACACTGACTTAATCTGTTTAAATGCGAAAAGATGCAGACGAAAGAAGAGAAGAAGAGGGCCGCTAGGGTGGAGAAAAGAAGAGTTACTCACGTGGAAGCTAAAATATGTAATACAATGCTACAATATATGTATTATTAATGTACTGATACTGATAAGCAATTGACTAATATGAGTGTGTGTGTAAGCCGGAATATTTAAAGCAGGGTGACCAACAACTGTTAACAAAAGAACATTTGTAATTTCCTAAAAACAACCATTATCAAAAGACTGTTCTCTGTCTACGAATAAAAATAAAAATGTGATGACAAAGAAAAAAAGCTTGCAAAAAGAGGAAACACTGAAGCACTGAAGCAAATGTAAAAATATTTTGGAAAAGGGCACAGAGAAGTAAAAATACTATATAAGCAGCCTGAAGATGGGGAAGTGAGAGTTTTCTGACTTGCAAGCAGAAAGCTCCATACTTGCTACTCACTTGTTTATTAATTTTTTTAATAAACTAACATTGATTAATTGCACTCCTGTCTTCCTCTGCATCTTTCTTCCACAGTCAGGAAGCAGAAAGCACATCAACCTCTGAGCAAACGAATGCTAAACATACAGAGAAACAGTATGAAAACTATGAATGCTGAAGTCAAGTGTATTCACTGCACGTTATCCTATATCCTATATATATATATATATATATAAAGCAATAGATAGTATTATTATAAACAATAACATTACAAAATGAGGATTATGATTACAGAATACGTTCTTTGATTGTGCTGCAATGAAATCATTGCTGAAATTGTAACATTAACAAACAATGGAAAATATGCAAGTACACTTTCTAAAACTTTCACAACTTAATCTATACTAATAAACGGCAAAGCCCTCACTCACTCACTCACTCACTCACTCACTCACTGACTGACTCATCACTAATTCTCCAACTTCCCGTGTAGGTAGAAGGCTGAAATTTGGCAGGCTTATTCCTTACAGCTTCCTTACAAAAGTTGGGCAGGTTTCATTTCGAAATTCTACGCGTAATGGTCATAACTGGAAGGTATTTTTCTCCATTTACTGTAATGGAGTTGAGCTTGACCGCCGTGGGGGCGGAGTTTCGTGTGACATCATTACGCCGCCCACGTAATCACGTGAACTGACTGTCAACGCACTATGTAGAAAACCAGGAAGAGCTCCAAAATACGCTGAACAAAACATGCATTATATAATTGAGAAGGCAGCGAAACATTAAGAAGCGAGCGAGTGACATACTACCATATTCATCAGTACAGCTACTTCGGAAACAAAGCGAGGTATAAACCTAAACTTTAAATTAACTTAATAGACAGGCTGCCGCTGGTGCTTTTCGTGCCCACGGGTAATGCGGGATACAAGTTTAATGAGAGGACGCAGGATATAAACGAGAGTTTTGATCACTTTGTAACTAAGTTAAAATTGCAGGTGAAGGGGTGTGCTTATGCAAATTCCGAGAGACTGTGTTTGTGGGGGATTGACAGTTAAGGCGGGTGGGGGAGTCACGTCATCATCTCCCCTCCCATTTACCTCATTTCGCTCTGAGCTGAGCTCCGCGGCTAACGCCGTCTTCCGAAGCAACTTCGTCACACTGCCACCAAATACAGAGAAATCCACAAGTTAATACACACTCTGTCTCTAGACTTTCTCCACACTGAATCCTCCAGGCACTACTTACAAAAGGTTACATTGACAATCATGTTACGTTATTTTTAAAATGTTTAATTTTCTTAGCACAAGCACAGCTGAGAAGCTTCGATGCATGTGCTCCATAACGCGTTAAAAAATAATGCATTTAATCACACTTTGCATTACAATCAAAGGGGAACATTTGTCAATGC
Organism: Polypterus bichir lapradei; assembly: GCA_026402145.1. Lineage (NCBI taxonomy): Eukaryota > Metazoa > Chordata > Cladistia > Polypteriformes > Polypteridae > Polypterus > Polypterus bichir. The sequence continues at coordinate 15,079,472 of JANRMT010062804.1, read as the reverse complement.
ATGATTTCCTGGTACACCGATAACATTGATCAGCGCATCCCAATTCATTTTAGCCTCGCACCACCTTGGTTTGAGAAGAAGTATGAAAAGATATGAGGTTAACACACAAAAACAGATCACCAATTCAAGCTTTATGAATAATCGATTCGCCATCAATAATTGTTTTGGTAAAGCCATACTCAGTGTAATCCGCCTTCCATTTTATAATTTTTCCGCCACTAGCCATGATTAAATGAACGGTAAAAAAGTAAGAGCGAAGCGAGGGTGACTTATTTAGGCAGGCATATATATGACAGCAACACTCATGACAATCATGTTACGTTATTATTAAAATTTTTCCTTTTCTTTTTCATTACTTCTTTAACCCATTACTTCTCCGCTGCGAGGCGCGGGTATTTTGTATATGAATGACCTCCAAAGAGCGCGGAGACTTTTGATCATGTGAACGTGTCTGCAAAAACTGGCGTCTCCTGCCCAGCGAAAGTCGAGCAGCCGGCGCGCGCGCATAGCTGTGCCGGCCTTTCACACGCTGACTGCGCTTCTGCGGCAAAATAATATTAAGGCGCTTCGCACTTTATTTTGCACGTATACGATTATGAGGTCGTCAGCTCTTATGAAGACACGCACAGGAGTGAAGGACTGACAGTGCCATCACATCCGATTAATAGCTGGGACGTCTCACCAGTCTGCACAAGACCCACCGCGACTGTCCCCAAAAGGCGCTCATATCGTCAGCGAACACATCTCTCTATACTATATAAAAGAAAAGAAAAAGGCAACTTTCCTTTCTTTACACCTTTTTTCCGTTTATCCCAAACCAAAGCCTTTCTCTCTTAACACTGCAGAGGACACAAAACTAATTTTCTTTAATTGCTGGTAAGGCACATTATTAGAGGCAGAAATTTGGACTTTCACATAGAAAATGTAATTTCTATACCACAGCCGTCGTGTAGCGCCTTTCAAAAGGGATCTACTACCGAGAGATGATCCATATACATTTTAGCTGCTGTTAGTACTACTTACCTCTTCTGTTATACCGTCTTTAAAATGTAGTTTACCCGCAACCACTCCAGTAGTGCTCAATGTACCTTTACTTCTTAAAACGTTAATGTTTTACTGTTTAATAACTTATAGACTACATTTTATTATTTTTCCCTTGCACTCAGTGATCAAAGCTATACACACACATATAGACACATACATATATATATATATGCACATATATTTATATATACCTGTGTGTATGTTTGTATGTATGTGTATACACACACACACACACACACATACATACATACACACACACAAATTATATATATGTGTGTGTCTGTGTATGTATGTTTGTATATGTGTGTGTATATATGATGTAGATAGGTATGCATATATATATATATATATGTATATGTAGATATGTATATAGATATGTATTTTACTATATATATATATATATACACAACAATTACATTAACAATCAAGTTACGTTATTTTTAAAATTTTTCCTTTTCTTTTTCATAACTTCTTTAACACAGTACTTCTCCGCTGCGAAGCGCGGGTATTTTGCTATATATATATATATATATATATAGATATATATATATATAGATATAGATATGGGAACAACACTCATATCAATGACAAAACAATTACATTAACAATCATGTTACGTTATTTTTTAAAATTTTCCTTTTCTTTTTCATACCTTCTTTAACACACTACTTCTCCGCTGCGAAGCGCGGGTATTCTGCTAGTTCTTAATAAATCATAACTCAGAATTATTATACAATAATTTTCAGATAATAAATAACAACTGAATTAGAAGAAATCAATTAAATGAAAGTAATCAAACTGTAACTAGCATTTATTCTGAATGAGTATCAAGTAAAAATACAAAGATTAAGTATATTGTGCAATTGCTTTATCGTTTCATTCATTTACATGCTTTATTTTCCACTTGTCTTCATAGCAGGCCATTCATGTCAAAGGAGCAAGCCATTTTTATGTTTTCAGTGTTATTAAAATATACAGTACATATTGAAGATTCATGTAAAATCATTAAAATCATAATTAGATGCCTTCTCTCAGTGGACTTAATGATGTGCGAAGGCATTTGCCCTAGATGTTTATTGGAATACTGCTGGTGTTTCCCACATTTGCACTTTAACCATGTGCTAAAAAATTATCAAACTCTTGTCAGTGTTGAAATCATTCTAAAAGTTTCAGTTCATATTAAATTGTACATTTCTATTCTTTGGCTATGCTACTATGTACATCGGTCTGTTATTATTATGATGGTTAACTTCTTTCCCTGTTTCAGATTTTCTGCATAAAACAGCAGCCTTCCCTAAGCTGGTTGTATAATTTGCCTTTTTATCCTGACATGTACTGAAGTCTACAGTGATGAGAAACATTCTCTTAAAAACGACGTTGCTACCAGAATGTCTCACAGAAGATGGTGATATTTTGCATTGAATTTTTGCCAAATAAAACACTTTGTCTTTAAACCAAAAGGTTCAATTTTAGTTTATTCAGACCACACATCATTTAAGCACATGGACATAAAATTTTGAGTGTTCTCAAACAGAGCTCAGAGACTATTCAAAGTGATTAATGACTGTTGAAGATTACTTTCTTCAGTAATAGCTTCCTTTTTACTACCTTACCATGAAAAACAGTTTTTTGGTGTGCTTGGAATATTTCATTTACATACCTGCTTTGGCCAATTTTAGTCATAGGAGCTCTTTCTAAGCTACCAGGACAGAGCTAGTAAGCGTGGAAAGATCTAAGCAGGGACTCGGTGTAAGACGTTCAACTTCTTATCACTCTGCTTCACAGTGCTTTAGGGGGTGCAGAAATTGGAAGGACATAAAGTGGGGGATGAGCTGTTTATTCTTAATTCTGTAAAATGCCATTTATGTCTTTGGTGTCTGCAAAATATTAAATGGTGTGTGATGTTTTGATTGTCATGCATCTGAAAGGTGATCTCTTTGTAATATTAAATCGCTAACTGATTCTGCATCACGCAGACATTTCCTGCTAGTATAACCTAAGGGCAGTCTGAGCATTACATGCAAGGCAGGAAGTCGCCCTGAACAGGGCAACACATGAGACGGCACATTCATTCATACTGGGCCAGTTTAGAATCACCAATTAAGCTATCCACCCTTACTTCCAAAATAAAAATCACTCAATCTAAATCAGGTTTCATTGTGTGAATACTATCCCAGCAGGACCTAGCCTTGGAAGGGGTTCTTGTAACTCACCCAAACTCTCACTTATTTTATTAATGTGTGTATGTATATGTATATATAGTAAGATAAAGACAAGACAAGTAAATACTTTATAGGTCCCTTGTAGCCAACACAGTATAATTAAACCATCAAAAATGAAAAATAAGCATGTGTTAAAAAGCAAAAAGTAGTCATTCCGATTGAAGAATCAGCAGACTGCTCAAAATGGTGGCTTTTCCCTTTACAAGGGATTTTTGGAGGAAGAGGCAGGTCCTGGAGGCCAGATCCCGGAAGTAAGTCATGGGTAGAATGGTTTCTGCAGAGGGAGGAGAAGAAAGATTATTACCCAACACCACCTGATGTCTCGGTGGAGAATTACACTCACTCAAGCCCTTACACTGCTCAGCTGTTTCCCATGCACACACGTGACAATATAAATAAATATATATATACATACACACATCTGTTCACATAGAAGACACCACAGACCTCAGCAAACAATCAAATCTAACCTCATCTCTTGTTTTACTTGGCACACACTTCCCTTTCACAGCAGTGTATTGGAAAGTACAGTGCATATCCTTTCCAAATCAAGAATCAAAATAGCACATAAAATTGTAAACACTCTGCGGAAAATTCTTTTTAATTCCAAAAGCAAGAAATCTGCATCAGAGACGCAGAACACAGTATATCATGCAATGCATGCCCTGCTGTATATATGGAACAAACATGTAAAACACTTGCAACATGTATACAAGAACATCACAATGTGCTCAGAAGGAATTACCCATGATCTCTGATATATGCACATACAACTTCAACTGGACACATGTTTAACTGGGACATGGTGCAAGTAAAATTCAGGGCTAATGCTAAAAGTGTCACAGAGCTGGCTGAATCACGGATCTCAAATGAAAATGCCATTAACAGACATTTGGACATGGACCCAACATATGCAGCCTTAAGAAACAATTTTAAACTAAGTTCACTTTCTCTCATTGTAGATCACTAGCTACAAATATGCAAACCGTATCACAGACTTTCACTTCCACATTGTGTATAATATTATACAGTATATATATATATATATATATATATATATATACTCAGCAAAAAAGAAACGTCCCCTGA
>JANRMT010062804.1:15028399-15070117 GCA_026402145.1 Polypterus bichir lapradei | reverse complement strand
GAAAAAATTAGAAAATGGAAGGAGGATTACACTGAGTATGGCTTTACCAAAACAATTATTGATGGCGAATAAAGTATCCATTATTCATAAAGCTTCAATTGGTGATCTGTTTTTCTGTGTTAACCTCATATTTTTTCATACTTCTTCTCAAACCAAGGGGGTGCGAAATCGGCCTCGTCAGTCACAGGGGGTGCGAGGGTAAACTGAATCGGGAAGTGCTGATATAAATGTATGTGTGTGTGTATATATATATATACAGTATATGTGTGTGTATGTATATAGAAATAGTTTTACTGTCAAATAATGCAAAGAGTACACAACACATGTTTCGCCCTAATTCTGGGCTCATCAGGCATACACACTCACCGAACCCCCTCTCGGGAATCGAACCTCAGACGTCAGCGCTAGAGGCGAAGCCTCTTCCGTTGCGCCACGGTGTGTGGTTCATTTATCTGAGAGTATGTAGCTCGGGGTATATATATATATATATATTTATATATATGTATATATATATATATCAAAATAACTAGAAGTAGTGTGTTAAAGAAGTTATGAAAAAGAAAAGGGAACATTTTTAAAATAACATAACATGATTGTCAATGTAATTGTTTTGTGACTGTTATGAGTGTTGCTGTCATCAAGGATGTATATGTACATAAGTAGGTTCCAGTTATGACTGTTACGCGTAGAATTTCGAAATTAAACCTGTCTAACTTTTGTAAGTAAGCTGTAAGGAATGAGCCTGCCAAATTTCAGCCTTCTACCTACATGGGAAGTTGGAGAATTAGTGATGAGTGAATGAGTGAGTGAATGAGTGAGTGAGGGAGTCATTCAGTCAGTCAGTGAAGGCTTTGCCTTTTATTAGTATATATATATATATATATATATATATATATATATATATATATATGCAGACACACACATACACACAGAGGTTTTAATCTCTATGTATTAGATTTATTTTTATTTAGCAGACACTTTTATCCAATGTGACTTACAAAGCAAGTTATAATACATGTAGGAATGATTAGGAAGTGTAGGCATCAAAAGCAACAGAGAACAAGATAAAAACTCAGCAAGAGGGAGCAGTATCTGAAACTGAACTAAGATAAAATCAATATCCTAAACTCTTTGAGTCTTTCTACAGATTTTAGTCATTGGAAATGCATTGTACATTATGTACCATTACTAAAGATTGATATCTCTTCACAGTGAGAATAGCAAATTTTCATTATTACTAATTTTTGTTATTCTATATTTAGTGTATGCCTTTATCCATGACAACTTAACAAAAAGAGCCATTATACGGCAGCTCACCAAAATGAACCACTATACATAACATACAATTTGAGGGTGTGTTGTTAGTCATGGAATGTATATTTTGTATATTAAATTTATATTCAGTGAATATTTTGAATAAAGCTTGAATTATAAATTATACATGTCTCACTTAGCACAATGTTACATAATATATGTGTAGTTTAATAATAATACAAAAGCAAATGAGCTTGGTGACTGGGCAGATCCAAGCTCCACGTTGGAGGACCCAGGTATCAGCTATATGTTTATGATTCATTCACTAAACTCTGGCATCCTGTGACTCTGAACATGATTAAGCGGGGTGGATAATGGGTGGTTGAACTGATATTTTATTTATGCTTTATTTCATTGCTCTGTTTCCATTTATTTCTTTAGTGTTGAACACTTTGAACTTGATCGTCAATAGTTCAATGAAGAGTGAGGTAAGAGCATACAAGTCAATATTTACCGTTCTTTTCCATGTAAGCACTTCTCCTTGCATTGATTGCAGGACAGATCCCTTCAATAATTTTCTATCTGACAGCATAGGGCATCTAAGGATAGAAGCAAAATGGTCAAGGTCAATAGTCGTGTTCACACTAACAATTCACACACTATCAGTCAAATGTGATCAAGAATGTGCAATTTCAGCACCCTTCAAATACATAAGAGCAATAACTGAATCATTTGTTTTCTAAAAAAATAGTTTTTGCTGTCCTTTAGCAAAAGGGACTGCAATGATCATTCAAAGTAAATATGAAATGTGAAAATAAGGCATGTTTTTAGGATATGGCAAGGGTGGGCTACATTTTACATTTTACCAACTATGGTGTACATGTAACTTTTTTTATTTAAAAGCTCTCAAAATAGTTCTAGTGTTTTTATGTGCAGTCCCAGTGTAATTAATAATTTGTATAGTTAAGAACTTTTCAGAGTAGAGTACTATATAAAACCATACTGAATGGAATTGAATTCAAATGCTCAGCCAGCAATGTCCTGCTGTTTCTTCAGCCTTTCAGATGGCAAATTTCTGCTTGTCATCAATGTGACTACCTTTGTTAACGCAACAATCTCCTTGCCTGTGCTTAATCCAGACTTAATGTATCTGAGGCTTGTCTTTCAATTCTTTGTATATGTCTGTTCCAGTATATGAATAAATCCTAAAATTCTGACAGTTTAAAGCCAGCAGATATTTTCTTCTTCTAGTTCTAGTTAAGTTTCACAGATGGAGGTGGAAAGCTGTATTTCAAAATAATTTGCCTTTTTTAAGTGGAGAACTGCAATCAGCAACCACAGACAACCACTCCAAGCCGCAACGTCATTAGCATCACACACAGGAGGCCCATGTTTACCTTTCGTACAACACATTGTGTAAACTTCAGTCTGCAGAAGACAGATGGCTCACAGAAATGGTTTTGCTTTGCTTAGCTTTAAAGGGCTGGCTACTCTACTTTTTGAGTAATGAGCTTTAGTACTGTCACATAAGGATGTGGGGTCTGCTTTACAACGCTAAACATGAAACTGTGACACAAAATGCTTCTTCAGAAGAGGTAGCATTCTAGTGGAGACTGAAAGCATTTACAAAAGCTTCATTATCTGTACTACTTCTATTAGGTCATGGACTCAAGGTGAGACTTGAAACGATTAGTTAAGGTATGCCAAGTTTACAGGCACTGCTATTCTAGAAATCAGTCATTACAGTCTTGAAATGAAACACTGTTGATGCAAAGATATTTACAATGAACGTTATAATAATAGTTAGCAAATTTCAAAATATCTCAAAATAAAATCAAATCCTTTTGCAGTTTTTGACATACACTTAGAGATATCTTTCAATAAATCCCTCACTATTTTGATTATCTGATTATGTGTATGTATAGTTCACAGGCTGATCAGACAAACCGGGTGATTTTATTCTCAACATTGGATTTAGTGAAATACTCAGAATAATTATGATTCACGTTGACCTTGCCTTCTGAGGGGATGAGTTATTGTAAGATGTCAGTTCTGCTTATACTGCTTATACTGTTTCTGTAAGTGTTGCTATTTTACCAGCTTTTACATCAATTCTGTTTTGCATCAACATACGAAATTTGTCCAAACCTTGACTGCTGATTTATACAAAAAACAAATGGCCATCATTGGCACAGTATATTACCTCATCAGAACATGTTATATCATTTTCTAACTCAGTTAATCCAGAGCTGGTCACATTGGGTGCTGGTGTCAGGTGGGAACAAATCTTGGACAGAGCGTGAGTCTTTCACAGGGCAAACACACAAGCAGACACACGCCAAACATACACTAGTGCCAGTTTAGTGGCGGCAATTCACCTATCCTGCATGTCTTTGGACAGTGGGAGTAAACTGGAGCACCCGAAGAAAATCCATGCAGGCAGGACCAGGGATGTAAACTCTGATTTCCTTACTGCAAGGCAGTAGTGCTACCACTGTGCCACCAGGATCAGAATATCTATCCAGTAGGACCTATATATGAATATTATTTACTTGCACTGTAGATTCAGGAAGTATTAGAAATAAAAGGCATGAACTAGAGCCAACAATATTGACTTGGGATTATGATATTGTAGGAATTAGAGAGTCATGACTAAATGAAAGTGACGGACAGAAATATAATATCAGTGGCAATACATGCTTCAGGAGACATAGACATAGAAGGAAAGGAGGGGATGTGGCACTATATGTGAAAAATAACATTCAGGCCCATATCTTCTAAGTGGAAGAAGGAAACACATCAGAATTGCTGTATGTTAAGCTAGTAAGGAAAAAGGGGAAATATCTGGTTATTGGAGTTTGCTACAGGCTGCCAAATTCTAGTATGTTAGATAATAGCATATTATTTAATCAAATAAGACATTTGCAACAAAAAGGACATAAGTGGACATAGGTGTTTTTAACTTTCCAAACATTGATTGGGAATTCTCTATCAGGAATACAAAAGAGGAAACTGAAATGTTGCAGGCGACAAAGGACTGTTTTTCACCCAGTTTGGCTCAAGCCCAGAACATGGTGATGCCTGTCTACAGGGAGATCTTTTCAAACAATAAAGACAGAGTAACAAAAACAGAAGTTACTGATACTTTAAGCAACAGTGATCACAACATGATAAAATCTGAGATAATCTTTGAAAACACACAAATGTACACCAAAATGAAGACTTATAATTTGAGGAAAGCATACCTTATGAGGATGATGAAGTATCTACAAAACATTAAATGGGAAAGCAAAAAGTCAGCACCTGTTAATGACAGTGGGTGTTGCTTCAGAGATCACCTGATCCTGGCTCAAAATAACTTTATTCCAAAAAAGCAATAAACCAAAAAGACAAAAAACATCAGCCAAAATGGATAAATAATGAGCATTATTTAAATTGGAAAGATCACTGTACAAGAAAATTTTAAAAAGGCAGATAATTCTGACATAGAGGAATACCGAGAACTACAGCAAGAGATAAAAAAAACACACTGAAATGTCCAAAAAGAAACCAAATAAAAATTGGTAGTGAAGCCAAAACAAACAGCAAGCAATTTTTTCAGTACTACTCCAGTAAAAAGATGATAAAAGAGAATTTAAAAAACCTTAGGGACACAAATGGAGAAATCATTGAAAATGAAAAGGAGATGAAACTGCAAATGAACTGAACAAATATTTCACAAAAGTAATTGTAAAGGAGGAAAGAAGTGAAATGCCTCATGCAGAAGCAAAAACAAACTCTGAATTCATAGATTTTAAAATTGAAGACTCAGATGTAGTTCAAGCCCTCAATACATTGAGGACTAATAAACCCCTGGACCTGACAGGATTTTACTAATTCTATTGAAAGAAATGAAAGATGTCATCTATAAAAACCCTTATTTGGTATATTTCAGCAGTCAATTCAGAAAAGAGAAGTACCGGAGGATTGGGAAGTTGCAAATGTGACTCCAATCTTCAAAAAGGCAGATCAAATGAATCCTAGTAATTACAGAAGCCATACTTCTGTTCCATGCAATATTATGGAAATTATAATAAGAAATACATTTAAAAATGAACCAAATTAAAAAAAAATATTCTAAACAGCAGCCAGCATGAGTTTATGAGACAAAGGTCATGCCAAACCAATCTTTTAGATTTTTTGAAGAAGCAGCTGGAAAAGTTGACATATATACAGTATATGAATACTACCGTGTTTCTCCGAAAATAAGACCTACTCTGAAAATAAGCCCTAACATGATTTTAAGGCTCCTCTGTAATATAAGACCTACCCCAAAAATAAACCCTAGTCAAGATCATCAGCTGAAAAGTAAGGCGCCTGAGGCCAGGTTTATACTTTACACGAAACAATGTGTGTGCCTGAAACATCCATTAAATTCTGAGGACACCTTGCCGCACTATCTCTGAAAAGGATGTTTAATGATTACATCCATCAATTTGGGGATGCGCCCATTCCAACAGCATCGGCGCAAGACAGAAACAAAATCTCTGGACAGGCCATCAGCTCATCGCAAGGTGAACACAAGCACACACATACACTGGCGTCTGTAGCTTCACCAAATCCCCAAACCATCATGTCTTTGGATGGAAAACTGAGCACACTGTGGAAACCCACCATGAAGACATGCAAACTCCAGGCAGGGATCACAAGGGACGTGATTCCCTGCGAGACAGCAGCGCTACCACTGTGCCACCCCATATGTGTAACTATTAGCAGTATTCATTATTTAAACAAAGTTAACGATTAATTTGTAAAATGTAACATACATATTTTTAATGCATTTCATCATGAAAGTGATATCAAGTATAAATCTAAGAATTTTAAATGTGCAGAGAGCTGGAATATTATAAATTTAATGTGTTCTGTGTGGCAATGCTGCTTGCCGCTGCTGTCAGGTCAGGAGGAAGCCCCAGAAGCATGTAGAGATTTAACAACTGGGTTGCTTTTAAGGTGACGCTTACGACGGTCTACTTTAATGACAAAGTAAACTACGGGATTAAAGAGGACATTTCGAGTTTAAAGCTGAAATTTCCACTTTAATCACAAAATAGACATTTTCATTATGTCCTCAAATACGCCACCATACATTCTGATGGTATTGTAAGGTACAAAACAAAATAAAAAAAAAACAGCACAGAAGATAGTATGTGAGACTTTTAAAATGTATCGTGTCATTACTTTGGGGAATATGCGACACTTGAATATCAAAGCACCACGATTGCATCTCTATTGTCGGCATTTTGCTTCACCACATTGAACCATTCATCAAACGTCGAAGCACGCAAATTGACCTTGGAGGATCCCAAAAGCGGCTGGAGTAGCAAGAAATTCAGGCTGAAATTCAAGGTTTGAATGTGGAGAGTTATGATGATATTCCAGAAGAAGATGACATGACTGTATTTGGATAAATGTATATTGTTGTACATGAATAAATATAAGATATCCCCTGAAAATAAGCCCTAATGCATCTTTTGGAGCAAAAGTCTTATTTTTGGGGAAACATGGTAGCAGTACTAGTAGTAATTAGGACCTGCATTCTGCATATAGAAACAGAGACATGTATAGAGTGTTAATGACATACTTTAGAACTGGAGTAATAATTGTAAAATTCCAGATAAGTAACTGTGCAAATGAAAATCAGACAATAAAGAAAGATGCAACAATGTAGTATAGATAGACACAGTGACAGTTCTGATTTCATATGAAGCATTTTTAAATAATCAGTTTAATTTACAGAAGATTGAAAAAAGCAATACAAAATTCAAATTAGGTAAAAATATTCTACTTATAGGCAGTAAAATGATCTACTGTATTTAAAATGAGCTGCTTTCTATCCAACTGACACTTACATTGTTAGGTACATTTAGTGTTAAAGTCTCTAGCGTGCCATCTTTTGGAATGTATTTTGTAATGCATGTTGTAATAAATGCATTGCATGTTTCATTCCAACGGATGGAACATTTCAAACACTAGCAGTATATACTCCCAATAGAGTGCAATTGCCAGTCAGAGAGGAATCAGCTAAATAGAAATGCAGTGTTCAGAACCTAATACCATGTATAACTGAGGCAACAGACAAACTAACACTATAACTTAATACATGAACATTTAAATAGAAAAAAATATATTGGAAATTAAACTGAACAATAGAGAACGTGCTAATATCATCTGAGTCCTTTAAACATTGTTTATCTGCCATTGTTATCTAACTCTATATCGCAAAACGAAAGCAGGAATAAATCATGTAAATAAAGAAATAAATATCAAGGTCAAGGTCAAAATCTTTTTATTGTCATATGTACAATGTACAGCAAAATTCTTACTTGCATAATGTCCCTTGCAAACACAGAAACCACCATAAAATATCAGGAAAAGAAAAAGTTCAAACTTAAATTTAATATTGATAATAATCACAGTAAATGACAATAAACACAACATTACATTTTCAAGAATCACAAAAGGTGGTGTCACTTAATTCACACCGTTGATTACAGACCATTTATCACATATGACAGTTAAGCAGCCTTATTTTCTGCAGGTAGAAAGTGTTCTTAAATCTCAGTTCTGGTGTTAAATATTGTATAGCACCTTTCTGTTAGAAGCAGTCAAAAAATGTCCATGCATAGTGAGAGGAGTCCTTTATGATTTGGTTTGCCTCTCCCAAACATTGCTCATTAAGTATGTCCTGGAGAGATGGTATCCATGTCCCAATGATGATCAGTGCTCCTTTTAACACCCTCAGCACTGCCTTGCGATCTTTAGCTGAACTGTTGTTATACCAACACACCATGCAGCCTGCCAGGATGGACTATAATAGTACATTTATAAAAGATGGTCAGGGCTCCTGGAGAAATACCTCAGACTTCTGAATGTAGAGAAAAGCCAAGCAAAATGACACCATTTATTGGCTAACTAAAAAGATTACAATATGCAAGCTTTCGAGGCAACTCAGGCCCCTTCTTCAGGCAATCGCATCTGATTACATCTTTCCTGAAGAAGGGGCCCGAGTTGCCTCAAAAGCTTGCATATTGTAATCTTTTTAGTTAACCAAAAAAAGGTGTCATTTTGCTTGGCTTTTCTCTACATTCAAAATGGCTAACACAGTACAACACCCTAGTACTTCAGACTTCTGAGAAAGTAAAGTTGCTGAAGGGCCTTTTTGATGACTGCTGTGGTGAGTTCTATCCACCGAAGATCATTGTTGATGGTAACCCCCAAGAATTTAAAACTGCCGAGTCTTTTCAAGTGGTGGTGGGATTCACCCCTGAAATCAATGATCACCTCCTTAGTTTTGCTGACATTTCGTTTATGGCTATAAACAGGACACACTGGCCTCCAGGAACTAAGTTTAAGACCCTCGCTGTCATATCATCCATTACGCCTATTTATGTGACAGTCAATGGGCTCCAGTGAGGTTACTACTTACTCTACCAGTCTTGTTGTATATCCGATCATTATTTTCTATTTAAAATATCCTTTATTATTAGGTTGTAGAGTTAAATGTATATACCATCTGTTGGTATTGGAAAATGCAATGCATTTTATTAGTACACATAACAAATACCTTGGAATGACTTGTCAAGAATGACACCCTTGAGTGATTGTGATGTCGTAGGTACTGCAGTTACAATCTGTTGAAATAATTTCAATTAGATGACACTTCCGGATTTAAATAAGATTTAAATGCTTGACCAACAGTCCGTGATTTATCATAGACTGAGCCAACTAGTATTAAATAAATGCCACAGTAACAGGTGGGGAAATACACATGCAATAAATCAAACAAAAAGTGTTTGAATTGTTACCATTTTTCATGCAGCAACAGTCAGATAATAACAAACTGACTGCTGATGTGGACTGCTTTGTTGTAAGCCTACATGGCACTTAACATTTACAAGTTTGAATATCCACAGAAATACTGTATGTGACTATAGTTTAAATTTTAAACTATTTCCACAAAAACAAAATTGTTTTTTATTAATTATTTTAATGTGCCTAGCTGATTAAAATATATTAACAATATATTAAAATATATTGTTTTACATTTCACTAATATTTACCTCTTTTTTAACTGAAAATATCTACTAACATTTTAAGTAAAAATTTATGGTGGTTTCACCTTTTGTTTACTGTGTTTTTGACAATCAGTACCTTAGACTTCTCTCTGATACTTGAACATTTTTGACTATCCCTGACTTTATTTCTGTTCTGTTGGGTTTTTTTGGGACCTGTCTAATATTTTAAATATGCTGGAAAAAAGGCAATTTATGATGAAAGCAACCAGAAAATGAGATGTAAACACATTTTAAGCAAGATCATGAACAGACATTAATCCTGTATTTTCAACAAAGTCAATGATTAGAATCCTAAAACAAATTCAAAATATCAACGCACAGAGTCAGTATTTAGAGAAATAAATCAAAGAAAATACACTTGTCACACCCTAATGGTTATTTTTTTATAGCACCTGGGAAAATCAGGAAGTGTATGGCGCCAACTTTTAAATGAATGTTACAGTAATGTCATGGGCCGTACATTCCTGGTGACCCCTTTATAGCAATTTATTAACTACTTTATACTACAGAAATACTAGAAAATATAATGTCAAGTTATGTCACTTTCTAACCCGCTTAATCCAAACTGGGGCTGTGTCAGAGCCTGTTCCAGTTAGTATAGTGCAAGAGGCAGGAACAAACCCTCAACAAAGCAACATGCAAGCATGCAAACTCCACATGAAGTGTCGCACAAGTCTAACATTATTTAATTGTAAAAACAATTATTTAAAAGTCTACACAGCAGCTCACAGACTTACAGAGATGTTTTCAAAAAATAAGCAATCCAAGGACAGCTGATTAAAGAAGATTTAAAATCACCTTATGCAAGTATGACAATCAAAACATTATTCCTTGACATAATTAGGGAATGGAAAAGTAAAAATCTGAACATAAGGGCTTTGTAATTGGGAAACATTAAAATATGATGCCAACTGAGTCTCAATAGAAATGAATTCAGGCCAAACTGAGACATTTGGGTTTCCGAACACACATCCATAATAAACAGCACATACAGGAAAAGGCACAAGTTCAGAATATAAAACACCATGCAGTTTGTGTACAATCCATTTCATAGAGGCCTTTAACTAGAAGTGAGTGCAGTGAACAAAGTGTCATTTCATTTTCCATAATCACAGCACTCTCCCTTCTCCTTTCTATTCTTGATTTCACTACTCTTCCTTTCATTTACAAGCTGCAATTCTGCTTCCTCCAGTGTCAAGCTGGTTTATACCTGACAGGATACAGACATTAACATAACACTGATATCTTACTTCCTGGGTTAGATGTTACCTACAAAGACCAAAGATCTTAAGGAAACTCAATATACAGTGCAACTCTGTGCTGTTTTCTGTTTAAAAGGGCTCATGTGTAAAAGTTATTCCCTTTGAAGGGAGTAGAATGAGGGGGGCTTTACACCTATAAAGAAATGCCTATAATGAAATATGCGCTGTACTAAATCATATCACGTGGCTTCTCTTTTATTTGACTTTTAATTGAATAATAAAGCAAGTAACTTAAATATACTATATATATATATATACAGTGGTGTGAAAAACTATTTGCCCCTCTTCCTGATTTCTTATTCTTTTGAATGTTTGTCACACAAAATGTTTCTGATCATCAAACACTTTTAACCATTAGTAAAATATAACACAAGTAAACACAAAATGCAGTTTTTAAATGATGGTTTTTATTATTTAGGGAGAAAAAAAAATCCAAACCTACATGGCCCTGTGTGAAAAAGTAATTGCCCCCTGAACCTAATAACTGGTTGGGCCACCCTTAGCAGCAATAACTGCAATCAAGCGTTTGCGATAACTTGCAATGAGTCTTTTAGAGCGCTCTGGAGGAATTTTGGCCCACTCATCTTTGCAGAATTGTTGTAATTCAGCTTTATTTGAGGGTTTTCTAGCATGAACCGCCTTTTTAAGGTCATGCCATAGCATCTCAATTGGATTCAGGTCAGGACTTTGACTAGGCCACTCCAAAGTCTTCATTTTGTTTTTCTTCAGCCATTCAGAGGTGGATTTGCTGGTGTGTTTTGGGTCATTGTCCTGTTGCAGCACCCAAGATCGCTTCAGCTTGAGTTGACGGACAGATGGCCGGACATTCTCCTTCAGGATTTTTTGGTAGACAGTAGAATTCATGGTTCCATCTATCACAGCAAGCCTTCCAGGTCCTGAAGCAGCAAAACAACCCCAGACCATCACACTACCACCACCATATTTTACTGTTGGTATGATGTTCTTTTTCTGAAATGCTGTGTTCCTTTTACGCCAGATGTAACGGGACATTTGCCTTCCAAAAAGTTCAACTTTTGTCTCATCAGTCCACAAGGTATTTTCCCAAAAGTCTTGGCAATCATTAAGATGTTTCTTAGCAAAATTGAGACGAGCCCTAATGTTCTTTTTGCTTAACAGTGGTTTGCGTCTTGGAAATCTGCCATGCAGGCCGTTTTTGCCCAGTCTCTTTCTTATGGTGGAGTCGTGAACACTGACCTTAATTGAGGCAAGTGAGGCCTGCAGTTCTTTAGACGTTGTCCTGGGGTCTTTTGTGACCTCTCGGATGAGTCGTCTCTGCGCTCTTGGGGTAATTTTGGTCGGCCGGCCACTCCTGGGAAGGTTCACCACTGTTCCATGTTTTTGCCATTTGTGGATAATGGCTCTCACTGTGGTTCGCTGGAGTCCCAAACCTTTAGAAATGGCTTTATAACCTTTACCAGACTGATAGATCTCAATTACTTCTGTTCTCATTTGTTCCTGAATTTCTTTGGATCTTGGCATGATGTCTAGCTTTTGAGGTGCTTTTGGTCTACTTCTCTGTGTCAGGCAGCTCCTATTTAAGTGATTTCTTGATTGAAACAGGTGTGGCAGTAATCAGGCCTGGGGGTGGCTACGGAAATTGAACTCAGGTGTGATACACCACAGTTAGGTTATTTTTTAACAAGGGGGCAATTACTTTTTCACACAGGGCCATGTAGGTTTGGATTTTTTTTCTCCCTAAATAATAAAAACCATCATTTAAAAACTGCATTTTGTGTTTACTTGTGTTATATTTGACTAATGGTTACATGTGTTTGATGATCAGAAACATTTTATGTGACAAACATGCAAAAGAATAAGAAATCAGGAAGGGGGCAAATAGTTTTCACACCACTGTATATATATATATATATATATATATATATATATATAGTGACACAAGTGCACATACAAAGTCAAGGGTTCAAATCAAGTGAAATTTTGTAATATAAAAGTAGCTTTCAGAGGTTCTTCCTTCTACCACACAAGTAACTATATAATAAAAAATGTATATATAATAACAATATAACAATATAATAAAGAATCTCCTCCACTCTTTTCATGCAAGCCTTGGTCTCTACTTCCAGACTCCAGTGGCCTCCTTTATACCAGGCATATTGCACCTAGGAAGCACTTCCGGGTCAGGTGGAAGGTCAAAGAAGGGATAGCCAATCCCTGCAGCACCCCACAGGCAACACCAATAGAACCCTAAAGGGTTCTACACCCACTACACCCTTAGCTTGTGGATCTGGGTACATTGGCCCAGAAATGCTGCCACCCAGCACAGCGTCATGTGGTCTTGGTGAGCTACCTCCAGAAGTCCATCTACTACTCTGGCCTCCTGGCCAGGCAAGATTCTTCTGTTGAGTGCTGCTGGGATACCAGCCTGCCCATGTTGGCATTGCATACCCAGCTCCTGGATGGATGCGCCCTACCCCTGAATACTCACTGCTCTGGGGACAGGGTCCATCGAAGCCAGAACGGAATATATATATATATACTCAGCAAAAAAAGAAACGTCCCTTTTTCAGGACTGTGTATTTCAACAATAATGTTTTAAAAATCCAAATAACTTTACAGATCTTCATTGTAAATTGTTTAAACAATGTTTTCCATGCATGTTCAATTAACCATAATCAATTAATTAACATGCACCTGTGGAATGGTCGTTAAGACCTTAACAGCTTACAGAAAGTAGGCATTTAAGGTCACAGTTCTAAAAACGCAGGACACTAAAGAGACTTGTCTACCGACTGTGAAAAACACCCAAAGAAAGATGCCCAGGGTCCCTGCTCATCTGCGTGAACGTGCATTAGGCATGCTGCAGGGAGGCATGAGGACTGCTGATGTGACTAGGGCAATAAATTGCCATGTCCACACTGTGAGACGCCTAAGACAGCGCTACAGGGAGACAGGAAGGACAGCTGATCATCCTCGCGGTGGAAGACCACACGTAACAACACCTGCACAGGATCAGTACATCCGAATATCACACCTGCGTGACAGGTACAGGATGGCCACAACAACTGCCCGAGTCACACCAGGAACACACAATCCTTCCATCAGTGCTCAGACTGTCCGCAATAGGCTGAGAGAGGCTGGACTGAGGGCTTGCAGGCCTGTTGTAAGGCAGGTCCTTACCAGACATCACCAGCAACAACGCCGCCTATGGGCACAAACCCACCTTCGCTGGACCAGACAGGAGTGGCAAAAAGTACGTGAGTTTCTGCATGACAGCAATGTCAGTGTTCTGCCATGGCCAGCGAAGAGCCCGGATCTCAATCCCATTGAGCACGTCTGGGACCTGTTGGATCGCAGGGTGAGGGCTAGGGCCATTCCCCCCAGAAATGTCCAGGAACTTGCAGGTGCCTTGGTGGAAGAGTGGGGTAACATCTCACAGCAAGAACTGACAAATCTGGTCCAGTCCATGAGGAGGAGATGCACTGCAGTACTTCAAGCAGGTGATGGCCACACCAGATACTGACTGGTACTTTTGATTTTGAGCCTCCCTTCATTCAGAGACACATTGTGAAACATTTTTAGTTTATGTCTTATGGTGTTGACTCTTTTAGTGTTCATACAAATATTTACACATTAAGTCTACTGAAAGTAAAAACACTTGAAAGTTAGAGGACGTTTCTTTTTTTGCTGAGTATATATGTCTACTCTATACAGTATATAAAATCCTAAGCCTAAAAGTGCAACGATTTTATGTCAGGTTTTTATATCACGTCTTTTGTCACGCTTTAAATTGAACTTATTTTAAAACCTACATATATATATTTGGTATCTGTCTTTTCAGAATTTATCGAACTTTAATATGATGTTGTTAGATTTTCAGATTATTATTCCATTTTTAGATTATAAACTAAAAAATATCAGGAACTCACTTCACGAGACGAGACTTTGTGCCATTAAAGATTTAACCACGCCCGGGGCCAGAAATAAAAGACAAAGAGTAGGACAGCTTCTGTACAGGCTTTTAAATGTTCGAAGCACCGCATGAGATGCAGATCATGTGGCACGGCAACAGCAGCAAGCCAGCAGATGATCGAGCAAAGAGGAGGTAAAAAAAAACTGTATTTGTTTTCCATCGTATCCCCGTTTAAGAGGGGGTTTCGGATGATCGACCGCGTCTCCTTAGGGTGCGTTCAGCCCCCCTCTTCACAATGCGAGTGGCAGAGACGCGAAGTGGCTGACGAGTAGCACAGGCCGGGGGAGGAGGGGGTGGTTGGCAAGCAACGCAAGCAGGGGGGAACCCCCTAGTATACTGTATATATAGTATATAGATGTGTTTCTGCGTGCGTGTATGTCCGGTATACAAATCCACACAGTTGGATCAATCTCTGACAAAATTTTCACATCTCCCATATTTGACCAGGAAAAAACTGTAGACTATGTCCTGACCTAAAATATTTACTGTATGGGTATCTTTGAAGTTTTTTTTTTTTGGCCTTTTTTCAACAGTTGAACCTGCTGGCTCAGAGCAAGTGAAACATCAGAATAGACTAATGCCATAGCAGCAGATAAACAGACCAGAATTTAAAATTGTCTTACCCATGCAACAGCTATTGCTTCGAGTAAATAATAATAATAAAGTATATTTAACATGGTAAATTATATTTTACATTGCATTCCAGTTATGTGGTTATTAACAACAAAACAAAGTTCTTACATTTTTTGAAAAAGGCTTAAAAGCTGAAGATAAGGGCAACATGTGCTGAATTGTGTTATTTTTTTTATTCTGATTCTTGCATGTTCAACTGTATGTTGTGATTTGAGTTGATTTATACGCAAATCGGTCAAATATTTTCATGACCTGCATGATTATGTAACTGCATTCAGACAGTCATCAGATTGTTCATTATGTGCTATTAAATTGTCATTTACATTTAGTTTTTCTTGGCAAAAGAAAATAACTTTTTTAAGAGGACAGTTTGTTTCAGGTACACCTACAATGTAATTCGGGATTTGGTAGTGAGATGAATATATCTCAACTTAGAGAGCAAATCTATTAATTAGTATTCAAGGATATCTTGAAGCTAGTCTACCCCTAGAATAATGAGAAGAGACCCACGTGGCAGCCGTCTGCACCCAAAATAATATAACACCAAGGCACCAAATGATATTAAACATATTTCCTTTAATAAATATAGAGCACAAAGGAATGACATAATTGCAAATCAATATAACTGTGGAAAGTAAGAAATGTTGGCTAAATATGTGCATACAATTATTTCCCTCAGAGTTATAGTTGATAATTGCTAAAAACAGAAATAATTTTTGAGGCTTTAATAAAATATCCTTTTTCAAACAATAAACGGTCCAAGAGATCTGTGAGATATTTGAAATCTGTAATGGTAAGCAAATGCTATTTGAGAGGAGGTCTGCATTGCCCTCTACTGGATGTCAATGTATATCACAAACACATTACTATTAGCATGTCCAGATTTCAAAGGGTTTGAGTGTGTAAGGATTTAAAATCAGAATCTGATTACTCAGAATGGACACTAACCAGGATAAAGTGTCAAAAAATGCTCATCTGATTTACAAACAATTTCTGGGGTAATAAAAAAATATAAAGTTTCAATTAAAGTGATTTTTTTAAACAAAGGTATGGATATTGTTGCAAATATTTGCTTCCATCTTTTCAGGGCTTTGATGCAGTAAAGTAATATTTGATTTGATATACAGTATATTTTCTCTGTTTGCATTTATTATTTTGTAGTCAGCTGAAATCTTTCTGCAAGATGACTTACGTTACATCTGCAGATTTTTTTTTTACATTTTAGGACACAGGTGGTTGAATTGATGTGATACGGATTTTTAAAGATTTGTATGCAGGCAAGTTATAAATTACAGTATTTATAATAGAGATAAATTGTGTACCTTTTTATATGTCTGAATTATTTCTAAGTTAGATATTTGGAGGGAGCCTTGGGTCTATGATATGTTTTAAATTTTTTGAAATATACATAGTCAAAATCCATCATATAGCAGCACGTTGAACAGTGGCCTTTCTACATTAAGGGCCACTGGGGCACAGATCCACCGAATGTTAGTAAGTAATACGCTTCCCTGAGTAATTTAACATGTTATTAGATATTCCATAACAACCTTAAACTTTGTCTCTTGAGCCTTTTGTTCAGTTCTCTATTGTATGCACACATTTCCTTACTAGGAAAATACTGTTTTTTTTAGAATGTGAAACTGTGTTTAAGCTGGATGTTGCAAGCCTGTCCAATTGGCCCTGAAGTGTCTTAGGTTAACCCTGAGTGTGTGTGTGTGCACATCTGTAAACTGCCACAACCATGGGGTTTAAAGGATACAGCCCAAACTGAGGTCACTTTTTTATTGCACTTGTATTTAAAGCTTTTTTCCCACCCAATGCTATGCAGCATAAGCCAGCAAAAATGTGCAAAAACGTCAAAAACTGTATCATTCGTTTCCTTAAAGGTAGCCTTAGCAATTTGAAAAAAGAAAACAGTTCAGTATCAGGAATGTATTCAGCATAAAATATTATGTTGATGTGGTTGAATATCATCATGATCTTTATCCACTGCTAAGGAGGAGGAGGACTGCCTGCTCACTGAAAATTTGAGAAAGTACTAAGGCTATGTTACGAGTGCTCCTTCCAACATGAGGAAAAGATGTCAGCAGCATGACCTGAGTCCTGGTGCAGAAAGACCAGGTATTTATTGAATCATTTTTTCAGTTGTTTGCCAGCCTTGTGTTAACCTGGCAAACACTTGGCCATACAGTGGGTAGTACTGCTACCGGACAGCCGCAGGTACACGTGTTCACGTGATGAACTGAGTGTAGCCTGTATATACTGTCCATGTTGTTGGTCTTTGTCTTTTCTCATCTCAAACTTGAGATGTTGTCATCATAATTTCAGTGTCAAAGGATATCACAAGGCCCTGATGCCATCTTAGACATGTCAGGCTGCAGCATTCCATTGTTTTATTTTCTGTGATGTGAACAGTGCATAAACTTTTCTTTCTTGGTAGTGAATTGCAAAAGAGGAACAGCTAATTTGTTATGATAATGTTAACATTAGAAAATCTACGCATATAAAGGATGGCCCCACCAGATTTGTCTTGCCAGAAATGCCAGTATTTTTCGTTTTTACTCATGATCAACATTGTGAAATTATGTGGAAAATGTTACAGTCATTTTAAAATATATTTTCCTTTATAAGCTAACATATGATTGGCAATGGGTGTAGCAGTGAGATAATTATGTGGATAGTGACCGCTGCTCAGGTAATCTGAGAAGGGGTGTCCACCTAACCTATTAAAAATACAGAAGCGATGCTGTCAAAAAATCTGTTTTTATACTTTGCAAAGCAAAGCAAGACATTGCTTTGAAATGATAATGCCAGTGTGAACCCAATATAACAGTGCTGAGCATAGCTTTGCAATGTCTGTAATGTTTCGATCAAGTAACACTACAGGCTCTTTTTGCTTTTCAAGGCTACAAAAAACATTTGTCCAGAAGAAACACAGCATCATGCAATATTGTCACAGGTAACATTGTGCCCCAAATCTACATAAAGTAACACAATATTCAGAGTAACATTTCATGTAATATTAGTAGTGTGTGAAATGAAAATCTTGAGATGCAGACAGTACGGGTGTGTCCTGCTGAGTAGATGAAACTTGGCTCCACATGTTAGAATGCTAAAGTTGGTGCAGTATCCCATTTGGTGTCTACACTACCCAGAACAGACCAGGAGATGACCCCACTTGATTATGTCCAAAGAATTTTCTGTGAATAACAGTACACTGGTATAGCAGTTACTTAAGCTACAAATTATTTTTCTGCTAGACCCTACCATATTAATAACAACATGTTAAGTCATGTTCTAACCCACTTAATGCAGACCAAGTTCACGACAGGGCTGGAGCCTATCCCAGCTAGCATAGGGCACAAGGCAAGAACAAATCCTGAACAGGGCACCAGTCCATGCAGGGTGAACACACACACACACCAAACAGGGCCAATATAGCATCACCAAATCACCTAACCTGCATGTCCTGAAAGACAACCCACACAGATCTGGGAGAACATGCAAGTTCCACGCAGGGAGGACCTGGAACACAAACCCTATTCTCTTTACTGCTAGGCATCAGCGCTACTACCATGCCACTGTGCTGTGCTACTAACATTTTCAGCTTATACTTGTAGGCACACTGAAACATTCAAAACTGACAAAATAAATATGTTTCTTTTGCACAATGGCATAAAGGCAGTAAAGCTATTTTTGTACTAAAAATATACAATATGAAACAATATACAGTTTCACTAAATGATATATGTTTTATATTCCTGTTAAAAAAAATTCTTGACTTAATAAAAGGTGAAATGTCCTACTTTTTTAACTTTCATATCTTCATGCTCCATAAACAGGACAATTGTCTCTATGTGATACATCTGAATAATTAAACTAGCAATTCCAAACATCCTCAAATAAAAGTAATAAAAACACAGTAATTTCCTCTTAGGAAATTATGAAACAGATTTAATCATTTTGGCCTGAGATCCAGTGGAATTCTTAATCCGGAGTCCATCAAAAGATATAACAAGTTCCAAAATGAAGTAAGCATTAAAAAAACACATGTACTGTATAATAACTAATTCTGCCATTCATCTGTTAGTTGTGCCACATTTTACTTGAAAGGATACCATCAGAGAGCAGATGTCTGGGCCAGTTTAGAGTCACCAATGAGTCTTACTCTGACATTATTCGGGATGTGCAAAAAAATAAAGATGTAAAAAACCATAAGGGCTGGAGAAGAAGAAGCAGCACTGATCAGTGCACCATTTCACTACCCAAGCTTATTTTGCTTTTTGCTTTCTCTTTGTCTACATTCTGTCCATTACTGAAGTGCATAAGCATACACACACACACATATATATATAGTGATAATCAGCCCGACCACAGACAGACAGACACCAGATGTCAAATGCCACACGCGTTTATTAAAACTATTTACACATTCCAAACACCCTCACATACAGGCCTTTAAATGTCCGTGGGCTGCCTTTCTTCATCCTGTCGCTGGAGCTTCGTCCACCTCCAGCACCCGACTCTCGCTCCCCGACTGTAGGAAGGCGGCCCCCTTTATAGTCACCCGGACGTACTCCAGGTGCTCGCTGATGCTCTTCATGAGTACCCGGAAGCACTCCGGCCGTTTCTAGAAGGTCCTTCCTCCACTTTCCCAGGTGTGGCGGAAGTGTAGTTCCCCCAGGCTTTATGAGGCTTGGGGTGCCCCCTGGAGGTAGTCACAAGCCCCCATGGGTTTGAGCCTCCCTGCTACTTCCCCGTGGTCCCCTAGTTTTCCAGGGCAGTTGCCCCCTCATAGTCCCGGGGGAAGTTGAGTCATGTACTTTTCTGAAGCCATGCTTTAGATCTGCTGTTTTATACAAATTCAGACTCATTCAACAATGGTGGCTGGAAGGGAAACAGTTGAGAGTTTAACGAACGCTGCATGTGTTTCAAAAAAATCAGCTTGCACGTTGTGGGTGATTGACTGCACAATCTGGGGCAGCATATATTTGGAATGAGCGGGTTGTGTATTTTTCTTGCTGAGGTGAGACAAAGTGGGGACATGGTGGGGTCTGAACATACCTTTTATTCTAACAACAAACCATTTTATAAACACATTTAACGTGAGAGCAAATGTAAGTAAAAATCATTAAAGAATGTGTCTCTATTACCAGGTTATTATTGACAAAATCTGCTTTTCTAATCAATACAATTTATACGGTCTACGTATATAAATAGTTATGTTTCACAGTATGCCTGGTTGTGTATTCAGACCCAATACTTGCAATAAATAGTCTCATGCTCTCGGTGAACAAGGATGTCTGGTGTCATGGCAACGAGCTGAGATTACTACACCCCAGAGATGGACAGTTTTTTCAGTCTATGACTCTTATCATCCTGATAAGAGCCTGTTATATGACCTCATGACTACAGGGTCTTTCAAAGGACACAAACTGTCAGGATTCGTCAAATAAGAATAAAAAGGCCACTGCTTTCAGAGAGAAAACAAAGGTTTTATAAATAATGTTGCCTCACTTGAATTAGTGAAGCCACTTCAATAATTTATATACACTGTTGTTTTTCTAATGCATATCAACAAGTCGATAGCTCATACATTTTCATTAAAAGACAAACCGTTCATTTGTTTTTCAATATCCACATATACAGTGGACAGAAGTGTTCATGTGCCAGCTGCTTGCTTTGCCCAAAGGATTACTGCTGTGTGTTTCTGACCATAGTGTCCAGAGGCCTGATGACTTGAAATTTTCATATTTCAATAGAGATTTGAGTGGAACCCAGTCTAACACACCAGAAACGGCCGGCCACGTGTACAGGGTGACTGTTTATCATCAGCTACAATCACTCATACTAATTCAGTTTAGATTTACCAACCAACCTGACTGATATATTTTTGAAATGTGGATCGAAACTGGAGCACCTGGAGAAAAGTCATGCTGACATGAAACAAATATGCAAAATTATGCAGACAGTGTCCAGCAAAGAATTGTATAGAGTTGATAGGGAGCACTGCAAGTATTTGTTCAGTTGCTGTTTTTATGTGTTAACCTAATTATGACTGAAGTTTACATATTTTCCTGTGGTTCTCCAGAATTCAAGTTAATTCCATTAACCAGTGTCACCATTTTCCTTCTAGTTTTCTATTGTTTAGTTGGGTTCAAAGGAATACTGCACTCAAAAATGATTTTTAATTGTGTCACTAAACTCATGTATTTTGTTGTAATGGCCGTGAAAAATCAGTAATCTGATGTTTTCATGCATGACGGAGATAATGTTTCTGATAGAGTAGAAACCTATGGTGACCTATACTGAACAACAACAAATAATACCAAAAATGGATGTAACATTTAAAAAAAAATATTTTAGAGTGAGAATTCCTTTAACTTCCAATATGCAGGTGCTCATTATTTAGATAATAGGCTTATAGAATTGCACGTGATCATGTGTACGGAGTACAATAAAATTTTTGTGTTTCTTTTTGTTCATTTCAGTCCTCCTCTTTTTTTTTTACAATCTGTGCCTTTGTGTTCACTACCTTTTACCCTTTTATAGACATGCCAGTGCTTAGCTGTCTTTCTAGATTGGCCTGTCTGTTCTACCAACATCAGTTTGTGGGTTTAAGCCCAGGTGTCTGCTCTTCTCAGTCCACTTCAGCTCTGTTTTTGGGGTAGCAGAATTATTTTAGTTAACATGAGAAACCTCACACTTGTAGGAATTGGTTCAAAGAAAAGGCCACGTGTGTTTAGAATGGAAACCAATTGACAATAGACCAATATTTATTTGTAAAGTACATGCTGAGAATCTTGTAGCTGAAGCAGAATATCCACTAGTTTGTTGAAGACATTTAGGACAACATAGCTGCTGGTTAATCAGGAAAGCCACATGGGCTCATTTGCAAAAATATATTTTTATGCAATTCTGTTTCTGTGTTTCAAAGCTTAGATGTTCACAGGAGAGTCCACTCTCTTGGTACCCAGGTCTGCCTCAGGATTTCATGTGATGTCATTTGATGAATCACAGCTTGGCAGCAAAGCAGACACATTGACTAGCACCTCCAACATCATTTATTTATGTGGTCTTGCTGAGATGATATTTACTTGGCCCTTTCTCCCCTATTCTTGTTTCCTAAGGAAATGATATGTGTGTAACACTGATGGCTATTTAGGCCTATATGTTGCACACAGCAAACAAAGAGAAGGGCCCGATAAAGTTAAAAAAAAAGCTTTCTGCATTTTCCATTTCTAATGAAACACACACGTTCTGAGGCTCACATTTTTTTTTTATTTGAGACCTTGGATGTCTTCTTACTTATTTATTTTTTCATTGGGTATAAGAGTGAGAGTGTCTTAGATTACTGCACAGAACTCATTCCCTAGTTTCTAATCAGGACAGGCCACACCTGCCAAGTGAAAGCGTCTGTGAAGAAGGTCTTTCAAGGACAAGCCAGGCTGCTGGAGGTGTGCCAGCTCTGCTACGGCTGCAATGAAAGCTCCCTGCTGCTCGCCTCATTCCCCTTCCCCCCTGTCCCGCCGGTGCCGCCAGCTCCAGCACTTGAAAAACTGCTAGACAAGAACAGAGAGACAGCTTAGAACCATTTACAGTGAGGCCTGAGTACATATGCCATAATTAAAAACTGATTTATATATACATCTTTTACTATTGATGCAATCAACTGTTAATAGTCCAGACATCTCTTTTTAGCAGCTCCAATAGTTATATCCTAGCCTAAGGGACACCATGATGGTGATGCCCCCTAGCCAACATGATGCCGCAAAATTTCACAGGTGCCAGACAGGCTGAAAAGCTAACACACTGCAGCCCTTACTACTAGTCTCACTGGTCACCCAAAGTGTTACTGCTAGAACATATACGGTATGCGGAGAAATGTAGAGCTGACCGATAGAAAGATGCAGGAACCCTTTACCCACCAGCACCCTTGGAAGATCAATAGCACTGAATTTACTTTCTGTGAATACAAAAGAAGTTCATCTACAGCTCCATCTTTACAATGCACTAATGACTAGTCCTTACACACCCACACTTACAAATAATGAGCCAAAATACACACCAATTAACACTGGCTAGATTTCTAAGGCTGATGGCATATCACACAAACACTAGTCGGGGATGTCAAACTTATTGACCACAGTTGCTTATCTCATCATCTCAGCATGTCAGATTACACGTCAAGAAATAAAAGGCTATGACAAATTACAGAACTGCATGATGACTTTCCAGCACAGTCTCACATTTCCAAAGTATAACAAACTCTGCTCTTTTTGTGACAACAAATTACACACTGCCTGATTGAGCTGATGTTGTATGAATGCTTTCCAGGATGGCAAGTTCAACTCCATTCTTGGCCCTTTTTTCTTTTTTTCATTCTGTCGTAATATGTAAAACACAAGAAAACATACAGACAAGCCTTTCTTACAAAACACCCACATTCCTACTTCCTTGTAGCTACATTATATGCATTTTGCTTCCAGCTGAGCATTCACTGGTTTTCAAATCTTTCACACACAGACCTAAAACAAAAATCCAACTTGTCTGATTTAGTTGGAATGAGTCACTGGATATGTCAGACAACATGACTACATGACTAAAGGTAATGGGAACACACCACATCTGCCTCTGACAGGAAACTGCAGCTCTCATATAAAGCCCCCACAGACATAACATGTATATAAATTTCCCATGTATAAAGTCCAAGATTCTGAAATTGTGAGGAAGCAACCACTGTGCCACCATATCACCCTCTGAAAGAGTCAGAACAAGGGTTGCCATATGCAGAGTAAGATTCTAAATGAACTACTTCTTCCTCATTTCATCTTAACTTCACCATATAGCTGACATACTTTAATGGTATTCACCCCTTTCATGGAGTTGGCTTCCTGAACATAAAAGTAACAGAACATAAGAATGTAACAAAGTTGACACACCAGAGGACACCATTCAGTCAGTCAAGCTTGTTTGTTTAGCTAATAGCTAAGCTGTCCCAGTATCTCATCCAGATACTTTTTGAAAGTTGTCAAGGTGTCTGCTTCAGCTACATGGCTTGGTAGTTTGTTCCAGATTCCCACAACTCTTTTTGTAAAAGAGTGTTTTCCGGCTTCAGTCCTAAATGCACTTCCCCTTAATTTCCACTGGTCTTCTTGTGCCAGTGCATGTGTTTTACAAGGTTAGTGCCGAAAAGACTGCAGATGTAGAAGATCCTCCATAACCGCCCGCAACCTTGTCCTTGTAAAGGTGACGGGTTTTAGGATAACCATCTACTGCACTTAGCACTGAGACAAACGACATATATGTATGGATTACTCCAAAATAAATACATTTCAACACACATGTTTTCTAGAGCATGATAGTAGTAAATAAGAAGTCTCCTTACTTTGGTTATAGACAAGAATATGGATGTATTATCATCTTTATTTTCTACTTATTTACTGAGTGCTGAATGCTAGTTCATGTTGTTACAAATAGACTAAAAAAGAAGGGGAAGAAAACCAATTGCAGACCACAAGCAGTCATTGTCATTGATTTAATCTGTGTTTTCTGCTTCATATAATTCAGGTAAGTACAGTATTTATCTGTACTGTAACAAATTATACCATTTAAAAGGTCTCTTTTGTATTTCAATAGCATCATTGATAGATAATGCTTACTCTTGTGCTTTTCCTCTGTATAGTAAACAAGCTCACTGTCACTGAAGATTTAACTTATTGCACTCTGTGATGGTGGATGCTTTGTAACGGTGGAGAACCCTTGGTCCCAGAGAGCCGCAGCGTCTGCTGGGTTTTGTTCCATTAGAGAAATCAAAGGAAGTTGCAGTCTGATGACTTTGATTAAAGTGAATACTTTGAATACTTAATTATATGCTTTATTGCTCTTTGTGTATCTTTTACTTTCTTTATTCTAGTTCCAATACATGCTGCCATTATTACCAAAGTTGCTGGAGAGAGCATCTGCTCAGTTAAAAGTATTACATGAATTCACTCTTTAGATAACTCTCTCAGTTCAAAGACATGTAGGTTAGTTGAACTGATGATGCTAAATTGGCTGTGCTGTGTGTCTGTACACCCTGGACTGGCGCCCCATCCAGAGGATGGATCCTGCCTTGCACTCCAAGCTTGCTGGGATATGCTCCAGCCCCCTACGGCTACGCTCAGGATTAAACGGGCTTAGAAAATGGTGTGGTATGATATGGTATTTAATAGAAAAAAAGCAACTCACTATGCACATTTCATTGAACATTGCTAGCCCAGAAAATGTGGAATTTCCCTCCTGTCAAAGAGCAAAGACAAGTGAAACACAAAGGCATCCACGCTGGATGCAGAAGGGGGAAGATGCTGGCCTACTCCTCAGGCACACAAAACTGTCAAGCAGATAGTTGCTCACGCTGGCATGCAGATATGCAGGGTGGATGCCTAGCAAGAAAGCACAGCAGCTCCACAGGAAGTGTACATTTCTGCATTGCTGATATGCCGTGACACTTGAGCATTTAGTTCAGTCCATCAAGTCTGAGAGTTTCCATCACTTTCACCATTTGCAAAACTGAAACTAGTAATTAAAACAGAAATACTGAAATACTGACAAGAAGCAGCAAAATGCAGTTCACAGGAGAATCTAGCCTTATGTGAGTAATATGTGGCTATTTTATTTACCTGACAGACATGATGCGATTTTGTCCATTGTTTTTGAGGTGGAGGAAGCCCACAATTCCATTTCTTTGGTCGTGTATGGCTTTTGGTTGCATTTGGACTGAATGTTCATGATGAAACATGTGCTTCATTGTGAGCAGAAGTTGCCACAGTTGTTTTCCTGCCCACACCACTGTGCTTTTCCTGTCAGCTATGCTGCATTTGTATTTCACTGCTTGTTGTGAGAAGGACCTGAAACCAAATTACGTGGGTGAGGGAGCCCTTTGGTTCCTATTATTGGGTCGTGTTAAGCATGTCATCAGCTCTCAGTTAAGACAAGATCAAGGTTCAAGGCACTATCAGCAACACTGCAAGCCCATGCAGCTTTGCTTTTTTTGTCAGTTGGGGTGTGAGCCAATGTCATCTCTTTTAGTATAAAGGACCCAAAGCCCTTACATGAGTAAGGAAACACACTCCTCTAATTCTTAAGTCGTGTTATGTTTGTCACGTCATAAGCTCTCGATTAAGACTAAGTATAAGGTTCAAGACCCAGATGTTCGGAAAAAGGCTGGCAGTAAGAAATCACATAGGAGAAATAACTTAGCTTTGTTTAATGTCATCTTACACTGCATAACAGGCGAAGGAAGCCAATGGACGGATGGGAGATAACGTCATCCAATTCTGAAAATCCTTTCACTGCAATGGCGAAGATGGCAAACTCTACACATTGGGACCCCGTTCCCGAACTGGGTTTTTGCCTTTGGCTTCCTTCATTTGTTATATGCAGTGTAAGTTATTTCTCCAATGTGATTTCTTACCGCCATACCATTAAGGGAGAGGTATCACCTTTTTATATCTTATGTATATTGTTTCGGGTTATGTAACACACTGCAATTACAAAAGAACTCATTCCCAGGGAGCTAACAACCCCTGGTGGATACAGTTGTTCATGAGTTTATGCGCAGTAGATGGAAAAACCCTAACGTTTTATATATATATATATATATATATATAGAGAGAGAGAGAGAGAGAGAGAGAGAGATAGATAGATAGATAGATACGTTTCTGCATCAACAGCCCCAACAGATGTTGTGCAAAATAAATGGTTTAAGTTGTTATTAAAATGTTTCTAATCACCCTCAACATTGTCTTCTTAAAACATTTTTTCCAAATTTTCTGTTAAATCAATGTAATTACTTATCTAGAAAAATATAGCTTTTTGTAGTCTGTGACATTTTCTGTCTTACAGATGGTGAAAACCTGTTTTTAATTTTTGTTGCTGGTCCAATTGGCCTGGCAGTGTTCTGGTTTACACTGAGGTGTGTGGGTGTGTGTGTGTGTGTGTGTGTATGTATGTAAGTGTGTGTGTGTACATATGCATTCCGGACTTTCCAAAACTGGAGCCTGAAAGATTTAGCCCCACTTTTTTCAATCAGTAGTTTGTTCTTTGGATTAAAGCTTTTCCAAGTCAAGTTAAAGTAGCAAAAGCCAGTGAACAGGTACAAAAATTCAGTGTCATTTGATCCTTTAACTCTTTGAGGGCTG
The DNA here is from genome assembly GCA_026402145.1 of Polypterus bichir lapradei. Classification (NCBI taxonomy): domain Eukaryota; kingdom Metazoa; phylum Chordata; class Cladistia; order Polypteriformes; family Polypteridae; genus Polypterus; species Polypterus bichir. The sequence goes on along the minus strand of JANRMT010062804.1, from coordinate 15,042,717 downwards.
AATATTTTTCCTAAAAAAGCTAACAAAGCAATGGTTTCACACATTAATCAGCTTAAAATGACTGTTGCTGTGTGCTGTGGTTGCTGTCATCTCTGGCAGCTGCTTGGGGGCCAGAAGGAATGCCGTGGTGGTCCGGCTGCCTGGCTATCTTGGTGTGGTGGTGGTGGTGACAGTCGCAGTGCAATGTAATCTGATTCATATCTCTTGTCATCGTAAGTGCCGGTATCCTCCTGGGCGAACGTTGCCGTAGGCACATTAGCTACGTGAACGTGTTCAGCACTACGATCAGCTGACGCTGGTACCTCACTTTCATTTTTTGATCTCCATCTCCAGACTACCTGCATCAAAGTCAGAGTCCAATTCAGTGATAACACACAAAATGTCACCCGCGGAGTAATTCGCTTTGGTCTCTCGCCAGACGTCGATGCCATTTTAGAGGTTGTTTGCTCTTCGCTACTCATTCACGCGAAGGAAATCAAAGTCAAATCAAGGAAGTGAACTTTTCTTCTAGCAAAGAGAGTGAAACAGCCAATTACCATCCTCTACCCCTGAATTTCGACAAAAGTCGACATTCGCCCTGAAAGAGTTAAAGGCAGCCACAGTATTTAAAAACAAAAAAAAGAAGTTCAATATCAGGAATGTGTCCGTCCCAAGGCACTTTGATTGTCAACCAAAACTGAGAAGGACCACCCCATGATGTTAAATTTGCAAATTCCATCAAAGATTCCTCACATATGCTACAATGGGGACAAGAAGGCAGCAGTATCATGCCCCCATTACAAAAAAGCTCTGTGTCCTGGTGTAGAAATAAGTACTAAGATAATTATGCAAAAACCTGCTGGGACTGGCTCCAGCAAATCCCCCGTGATCCTGTAGTTAGGATATAGCGGGTTGAATAATGGATGGATGGATGGCTAAAAAGTGGTAAGTCATGCTACCAGACAGCACCAGATATTTTTGTTTGTGTGTGTAGTCTACAAGTTCCTTCCGTGTTATTGTGCTGTGTCCTCTTTTGCTTCAAAGCTGTTCAAATCTAAACTGAGGTGTCGCTGTTTCAATTTGGACTGTTCATTGCCTGTAGGTTTTTCTGCCAGTAAGTGGTTGTGAGGTCCTCAGTTTACGTAACACTTAAATCTATATGCCTGTATTCTGTCAGATGATGATAATGTCAGATCGAAAACTAATGATCTGATGCTAATCGAAACAGACCACCAAGTAGCATCTCATTGATTTTTTGTGATATACACAGTGAGTGAATTTTCCCGTCTTGACAGGTCTTTACGAAACAAGGAACTAAATAAGTTAATATTAACGTTATAGATGTCTATACATATAAAGGAAAAATTATGGCTCCAGCAGAATGTTCATGCCAGAAATGCTACTGAAACCTGGAAAAGAAAGAGACCAATGCCACATGCAGGGTTTCAGTGTGTAGCCCCATTTAGTTATGCTTAGGTAGAGCACAAAATACAACTAAGACAAGGGTAAAGACCGTCATGGTGTAATGAATTTTAAGTTGCCCCTGAGGTACATGATCCATCACAATCAGTTGCTGGTTCATAACTGAATGATGACTTCCAGGGTTTTGTGGACTTATATAGTAGTCCTAGTGAAAATGGCAGGGAGTCCACCGCAGCACTGGAGGTGACGTCATGCGTCCTCTTGGGATTGTCCTCCTCTCTGTGGTCAAAAGGGGAGAAGTGACTACTGTCTGTACATTCCCTTACCCCAAGGACATGGCAACAACCTGCTTTGTGCCTTGAAGGTGCTCCTGTAGTCTTCATCTACAGCACCACCAAGAATAAAAGGTCAAACCATAAGATAAAAATAACAAAACAATGTGTTTACTGCTCATCGTATAACTGTGTCAACTACCAGGGCATGCAAACTTAGTCAGCTTAGAAAAGAACTTCAATAGAAAAGCGAGGTGCAACATGCTTGTTTTTCACTTTCTCCATGTTTAGTACATTAGCGGGTCTGAGTTTTTAAACTGGTTTTGATGTCTTCTGTTTGCCTGTCCAGTTGTGTGTGCCTTTGGCAGTCAACCAGTTGCATTAAAATTTGGTTCTCTCCTTACATTCCTGAAATGATAGACCCTTATTGATATTTTAAAAAATCTTTTACGAAATATAAGAGTTTTATTAAATGTGATTGGTGATTCCAAAAGATCTGTTTTGAAAAAATGTTTCCAGCAATTTACTTTATATCCATTTTGGACTAATGTAAGAAATAATTGAATTACTCTTAAGAAGACCTTATCTTTTTTTTACTTGGCAATACCACATCCATCTTCGGCACTTAGCAGATGTTTACATTGTGTTTACTTCTATCAAATGATCATTTTTGTAGTTTTGTTATTTAGAAATTTGGGCTGTGCAGCATACATTTGCTGTCAATGTGAAATGATGCAGTATGGAAAAGGCTGCATGCCCCTATGAACCATATTTTTATGACTGCTGTTTTCCACATGTCATTTTGCACGCAGTATTTGTCTTACATTTGGTCCCTCGCGTAACAGACAAAGAAAGATGACAAATGATGAAAAATGTGCCTTGTTATTCATGAAATATTAATCCATTTACTTGATGTTGTCTGACTACTCTGGTCTTCTCTCCCATCCCAAAGAGACATGAGTCTAGATGTGTGTCAGGCATTAATTATAAGCAAGTGTGTAATTGGCTTACCCACAACCCCAAAAATCAAAAATGACTAGGTTTAGTAAATTAATGTTTTTCTTGTGCATCTGCATTTCATTCCCATTACAATGGACAGGGATGGACAATGATTGGTGCAAAAGTGCCTTTTTATTTGTGAAATATGTTAACATTCTTGTGGCTTTCATTTGGCTCCTCCTGTTTCCTCCCACTTCTCAAAGACAAGCATATAAGGTTGTATGGTAAATTGTCCCTATGTGTGCCAGGATAGGTGACTGAATATACAGTATGTGGTCTTCAATGAACTGGGTTTAGGGCTGCTTTCTGCCTTCAGCCTGATGATGCTGGGATAAGCCCAAGCCCTTTCAAATTCTGTAAAAGAATAAACATTGGAAAATAAATACACCAATACCCTTTTCATATTTTTGCTTTGCGCTACAAGCATATACTTTTCATTAGTTCAAGGTCTAGAGTTTCGCTGCAAATGAAACTAGTGGTAGGAAATGTTATTTGCATTTATTCTCTCTCAATTAAAAAGAAATAATTAATCATTTAAAGGAACTAAAATGCAATTTAAAAAAGAACAGTATAGGGAAAAAATCAAAATAAAGCAATTTATAAAAATGTACAAAATTTGTGCTAAAACATGCATGATATTGAACAAATGGTGAGGTCATATTCAGCCTTCAGATAATCTGATTGTCCCAGCTGTTCTTGACACATGCCACTGAGATTGATCACTGTTCTTGAACCTTTTGGTCCGGGTTTTGATGATGCTTAAACATCTGTGGCTGGAGCTTCCATGTGTTCTGCTCACTATATGCATTTACTTACATAACATTTGCCTTCTTTTTAACTGAACAATGCTGTCAAATTAATTACCAAAAAACCAATAATTTGTTCTTGTATTTCTTTTAAAATAGGCAATGCATAATAATAAATACATTCACTGTTTTTCTTGGAACTTTAACAAAGGGTCTTTGATCTTTAGTTCAACAGATCAGTGTGAGAATGCAAATATCAAAGTTGTGTGCTTTGTATGACTGGACTGGAGTCCGGCGGCTTGTATAACACACTTGATCTTTCCTATCTTGGATGCCAACATGGGGAGTGGAGGGTGTGTAAAAAATCACAGGCTACAGCATAAATAAGAATAATACCATTTGGCTGCATTCAGTACTCTCCCTGTGACAAAATCTATTGCTGAGATCAGAGATTGGTCTTAGGTATCAAAAAATTTCAGTAGCAGAGGACTGCAGTAATATTTTTATATAATTGAAACATTAAAAACGGAGTCTTTTGAGGACATGGTCTTTGATATGCAATGGAGCAGAGGCTTTGAATATTCATTGAAAGGCATATAGGCTACTTTGAGTTTTTTTTCCACATTTTTGTTTATTGGGAACATTTGTTGTATTGGGAATTAACCACAATCTGGATGTAAATTCTTTGCTTGAATCTTTTTTGTACTGTTTCATTTTTTCATAAAACAACAACCACAATAATAATAATAATAATAATAATAATAATAATAATAATAATTATTATTACTTATTATTATTATAAGTGGAATAGCATAGGAAACAGAGCTGGAGGTAGCAGAGCTAAAGATGCTAAGATTTGCATTGGGTGTGACGAGGATGGATAGGATTAGAAATGAGTACATTAGAGAGTCAGCTCAAGTTGGACTGTTGGGAGACAAAGTCAGAGAGGCGAGATTGCATTGGTTTGGACATGTGCAGAGGAGAGATGCTGAGTATATTGGGAAAAGGATGATAAAATGGAGCAACCAGGTAAGAGGAAAAGAGGAAGGCCTAAAAGAAGGTTTATGGATTTGGTGAGAGAGGACATGCAGGTGATGGGTGTAACAGAACAAGATGCAGAAGATAGAAAGATATGGAAGAAGATGATCCGCTGTGGCAACCCCTAACAGGAGCAGCCGAAAGAAGAAAAAGAAGCATAGGAAACAGACGTGGCAAAGTAAAATTAATCTATCAACACACCAACATGGCTGGAACTCAAGACTTTTTATGTACTGCAGTAGACAGAGTTAAGAGAAAGTATAAGCATCTCTCACACTGGCCTGTATTAAAACTTGTACTTAAAGTTTGCATATATCATCCTCTGTTCACTACCATGACTGATGACACTCCTGACGTTCTCTCCCAGCTCACTAAATAGTCCTCCACTGCTGGCTTCTCATTGGAAAACACTCTGCCACCGTGCACTGAGTGGCTGTTGATAATGTATTCTTTGCATATGCTGACAGAGACACAGTAAACAAGATTCACAGTTTTAGGTTGATTATTATACTTTGATTTAACTGAAATTTTGTGATTATAGTAGACTGGACTTTTTATTTGAGGGATATAAATTAAATGTTTTTGTTTATAGTTTATACAGCTGCTCTGGTGAGGATCTGAATTTACTGTCATCGTCCCTGTAAGATACCTGTTGGCTTGGCAATTGGTTTAGTGTACAAATCTACCTTTAATAATAATAATAATAATAATAATAACATTTTATTTAACATATTTTGCTATGTTGGCACTGCTACTCAATTCCAGTTTTTTCACCCATATGTGACACTGAACTGATCTTTCAGAGAAGTGTTAATAGCAAAAAAATATATATTTTTTTTCTGATTCACATTTCAGATTAGATTTAGACCAGCTTGCTACTGCATATGTTTTAATAAATCTGATGCAGACATGCGACTTGAGTGTGACCTGCGTTTGAATGCTAGGTAACACAGTAATAGTCAAAGTAAATAAGCAGATTTATCCTATTGCTGGTTGTTTTTCAGGGAATGTGTTTGTGGTTTTGGTCTTCTCCTCTGAAGAAAATAATAACAGTTGTATGGTTTAGTAATATTCTGTTGGCCCATTATAGTTGTAAATATATGCATATGCTCCAAGCCTGTACACAGAGTGGCATATAAAAATAAATTAAACTGAACTGAAATAGTCCACATAGATCATATCATTTATGATAGCTGAACTTTCAGATTTAGGCTCATTTAATGAAAACAAAGGTGTAATATTTATCCAACAGCCTCATACACTTTAGTATGTAGTGGGGAAAAATGTTATACCAAACAGTAGCTTAAAAACTTGTATCTAGGACTTTAATTTTTACGTTTTAAAAAAATTTCCAGTTATTTTGAACTATTTCTAACTGTCTCGTTGGTGTACCACAGCACCCACAGTCACATTACCACTCAAACCAAACACTTACTGTTGGCATTGGAATGTTCTCATGCCGCTATTCCACATGAAGCGACATCTGGGAAATCTTAAATAAAGACATTATAATTTAAAATGATAATATTATAACTTTTGAGCTTTAACATGACACTCGCTTTGTAAGTATTTATTAGGATTATTTGGTAAAATGCTTGTGGATAATAATTCTTTATTTTCAGAAATGTTTGCTAAAAGTGATTTAAATCTTATCATAAATTTGATCAAACACAATAAAGACACGGGTAGGTGTCATTCCAGGGAATGGTTTTAACTATGCAGTAATACTGAATTATTTAGATTGTCTGCTTAATTTGTTTAACTTTAAAAGTGCTATTTTAGTGTACATTTTTTGTTACCAGTAGCCACATAACATAACAGTTTCACAGAATCTACTTATTTAGCCTAATTATTGATTTTTGCATTTAACACAATTTCTGGTAGAAGCTGACTTGAAATTTGAATATAAATGCTGCAGTTGAATCTTGACTTATGCCAACACAATGACCACATCGCCTTTCAGCTGATTTTTAACTACAAACTACACTTCATGCACTGTGATTATTTGATGTCTACCTTATGATGACTATTGAATTTTAACTTTGTAGATCTTGCAAATGCTCAAATTGCTATATGGCCCGTCCTCTCCAAAACTTAGATGTGTGCTCATATAGCTTCTTTACTGTAAAACTTTAATGATCAATCTAATAATTTCTACATAATGCTTTAGTCTGTAGTGCTGGTAACTACTGGATTGAGTGTCCTGAATTGGAATCAGACGCACACTGTCTTAGTGTAAGTCACTAAAAATGCGTTTTATAAGTGTGCATGGGTTTTACTCCCACTTCCCCAAATGAAACCTCTGTGTGTGTGTGTGTGTGGTGAGTGGTCCTTATTGACTCTTGTCCCTTACATAGCTGTTCTATTTCCTGTCTTGTGCTCAGTGCTACTGGGATAGGCTCTGATCTTATGCACCTTTGTATTGGATGAGGGCAGGTTTGAGAAGGATACGTGATGAGATCTGATGAGATATCATTCATTCATGCACTTTCACTAGGCATAGAGTCACCCATTAGCCTAACCTACATATCTTATATTACGTTAATTAAAAATATAAAACTTTTTTATATATTTACTGCAATGGACTAGCTTCACATGTAGATGTAAATGGCATATTATCAAAATTCATTAATGTTTTATGCACTATAAAAATGCTATAAAATTTTGAAATGACATAGGTTCAGTCTTTTTTCAGTATAGAGGTTCTTATTTAATAGAACTTGAATAAAAGTGTGATAGAAAAAATAAAAAAAATGTTTTATTCCTGAATTGCTCAATATCTTAGTTCATATTTTATAACTGAAATGGACAGGTTACATTTCCTGGTGCCCCATATGACAAAATGTGAAAACGTTATATTTATTCATTTATTTATTAGTTTTGCAATGCTTACCCAATCTGAGCAGTGCGACCCATAAGTTCCTTTCCACAGTCACACTTGCCAACTCATGTTGTGCGATCCCAGGCTGTTCCCGGGCAATCTGGGAGACATAACCCTCCCAGTGAGCCCTGGGTCTTCCCCAACTTCATGCCTGTAAAATCTCCACAGGGAAGCATCTGGGAGGCATCTGTATCAGATACCCAAACTACATCAATTGGCTCCTCTTGATACGTAGGACCAGTTGCTCTATTCCGGGCCTCTCCTGGATGCCTGAGCTTCTCACCCTCTCTCTAAGGGACAGCACAGCCACCCTGCAAAGAAAACTCATTTCTGCCATTTGTACCTGTGATTTTACTCTCATTACCAAGCTCAAGAACATACTGTTATATCGACCGGTAAATCAGGAGCTTCGCTTTCTGACTCAGCTCCTTCTTCACCACTACGGATCAGTATAGCAACCGCATAGCTGCGCTTGCCTCCCCTATCCATCTGTCGATCTCAACATCTTATTTTGCATCACTCATGAACAAGATCCTGAGGTGCCTGAACTCCTCCACTTGAGGCAGTAATTGACCTCTCACACGAAGAGGACCGTCAAACTTTTTCCTACAGAGGACCATGGCCTCTGATTGGGTGGTACCGCTATTCATCCCCAAAGTTGTATTTAGTTCACGATCATTTATTCTTATTAAACATACTTCCCCATATTACCCCAGTGTGACTAGAATTAATTACAAATATAGTATACAAAATATAAAATATAATGTAGAAACAGAAACAGAAAGACATAATCTACTGTACATAGTATAAGTCAGTTTCTTTATGTCTGGCAGTTGCACTCTGTTGGGCAAAGTCAGTGTTAACAATGCACCCCCTTTGCGAATGTATTTTGTAATGCCAATAGTAATAAAAGCCATTCCAATAGATGGCATATCACAACAAAATTGGTACTGCTGTTGAGAATCCTGTACTAAATGCTGTTTACCTGAGGCAAAAAAAAAAACTGACAATGTAACATCATAAAGGAAAATATAAATAGAAAAAAATATAAGAAATAAAAAAGAATGTAAAAAAGAAGTACTAATGTCATTTGAGTCCATTAAACATTCTGGTGATATGCCCTCATTAATGTAGCAAAATAACAGCAGTAATAAGTCATTTAGTTAAATAACAAATTCTATTAACATCTATTAAAAAGGACACTCTGGCCTCCCAGGACCCAAGATTGGTCATACAATCATCTACTTCCTGCTTAATGACAACACATACACCCCAATGGGATTAGTACTTCTTCTATCAGTATTTTTATTTACTTTTATTTTTTTTATTTTAAAATTTTTATTAGGTATAGTGTCATTTATATTTGCCATCTGTTGGAATCAAAAATGCAATTTATTTTATTAATACACTTGACAAACTGTGATGAATGTGATTTTTTTTTCCTAGATTATTTCACATATTACTCTGCTGTTTCCTTCTTTTTTAAAGATTTCTGAATATGTGAAATTAAGTTCTATTATTAGTTTTATAATCTGGGGTCATTTTCAATGTGCACCACCATTTTAGGCAATGCTGTTTGTGGTTATTATTCCTGTTGCTACCACATGACAACAGGAGGTTGTGTCTTGTGATGTCACTTATGCAAAGATATAAATGTCTTAATAGCTTATCCTCCAGTGTCTAAATTTCTGCATAAAAACAAAGAGTTTTCACAGTGTTTAGTGGTGATTTAGTGTCCCTTGGCCTAAATGTAGCTTTGGGATTTGCTTATTGAACTTTTTATTTTTCAGTTTCAACCTTGGCATGTTTTTTGATAAACAGTTTATGGTTAGTCCATCTCTTGGTTCCTTTAACTTCTTTCTAGTTTGCTTTTTTTTCAAACAGTACACTATTGCCTTGGAATGGATGTCGAGAATGACATCCTTGAGTGACTGCAGTTACACTCTGTTCAATCGATATCAATTGGAAGACGCGTCTACACTTAGATTTAAGTGCTGGAAATAGTTCATGGCTGATCATGGAATGGGCCAGCTAGCGTAACATATGTTTTATATCATAAGTTAACTGTTATATGTACAAAGAGTAATAAGAATCTTACTTGCATGTCTCTCACACATGAGTTATGCTAGTATAAAACAAACAACAGACAATGAACACAATACTTTACATTAAATAAAACATCAGATATACAGAAAACACACACACATCAGGTAGGCTCATGCAGTTGACTAATTAATTAATTGTATTAACATTATAATGAAACAATATGAAACTATCATGATTCAGTACCTTTTAAATTTTCACAGGTTCTACTTCCCAGGTTTCATTTACTTTTTTTTTCATTTAGCATCTTCAGTTAAGAGGAATCCAGTCCTGTCATTATTATGATCATTCTGTTAATCTTAGAATTATTTTGTGTGCAGTTTTTCATGGGTGCTGCCATTTCATTGGTATGTGCATATCAGTGACGTGCGGTGAAGTTCATGGCTGGTGAGACACTGACTCCTTCAGAGTCAGATTTATAAATATATGTACCCAAAAGAGTAGCTTATTTAGTATTCATTTGACAGCATGTACAATGACTACTGGTTATGTTTCATATCTCATCAGCATTCTTTACACACACATAGGTAAGGTACATATTTGGCTAAGAAAGAACGTTATATTTATAGTAGCAAGAGAGAGCGGAAAGAGCGCATTTACTCTGCACTTTCCATGTGTTCTAAATTTGCCGTTGCAATTCCACAATTCATACTCATTCAATATAAATGAAAGTACAGAGTGGTGTAGAAAAAAACAATTTCAATTTCAACCTTAATTGAAGTATTTAGTTGTTTTTAAAAGCTTTTAATTCTGATGCTTTAATCAACTTTAATACATACTGTTCTACAAAAGGATAACAAGAAAAACAAAAGAATATTTTATTTAAGGTCAAAATTTATTTTTTAAATATTGTTTTTTTTTCTGATCCCATTTTATATAAAATTGAAAACCATTTATTGTCTTACCTTTATTTGTAAATGAAGTCCATGCACCTATCCTTCTCCATGAAAATCTCTATCACTTTCTTGTATCAGTCCTCCTTATTTTCCTTTAGTTTTAAAAGTCTTAATCTTCCATTTTGGCAGTCAGTCGGAACAAAAAATAAAAATAAACGGGTTGCTGCAGTGCACTTGACTTTTTCATATCGCTAACTTATTGGCGCCTCGGAGTAGAAGAACAGCAGCAACAAGCACCTGTTGGGCTCACATGCGCCCCCCTTCTGTGTGGCACAGTACTGTCTGCCTCACCTTATGCTTTTTCACTGCAGTTTTATGTCCAATCAGCAAGACTAAATATGTCACACACATTCATTAAAGATATTAGCCAAACTGTGGAAAGTCAGGGTGTATAATAAACGTGTCTACAAACATTATATTGGTGACATACAGAGAGACAGCAACAGGCACTCGCCAATTGCTTGCATCAAGCCAGTGTGTGAGGGAGAGTGCAGTCCGAAGTGAGGCTCAGCTCGTCGCTGCCACACCTCACATTTCACCCTTGTATTTGAACAGGAAATGCGCAAAGTCAGTGATTTTGACTATAAAAATGGTCAAACTTATTGGAAGGATGCAGAAAACAAAGTTATAGCACAGACCAGTGGACACATTAATTTTATGTTGTCATTATTATTTTTTTTCCTTTTCATGATGGCCTCACCTGCCTCCCCTGACCATATGTCCCTGGTGCCTATCATTGCTAGCCAATGACAACTAGAAGTCACAACAGTATAAAAGTCAGCCTCGTACACTTCATTTTTTGTCGAAGATTCTGCATAATAAGAAAAGACTTTTTGTGGTGCTAGTGGTATTTTATTAAAGGACTTAAGAATTTTTTGTATGCTATTTCAACCCAGTTTTTGATTGGCATATTGGGCTTAGTTCTTTCATTAGGTTTGACTTTTGTATTATGCCAAAGTTGTTATTTTGACTATCTCCCAGTTTCCTTTCTGTCTCTGCTCTTTTCCAACTGTTTCAGAAATTAAACAAACATGAATCAAAAAACATTAAAAGATGAAATTAATGGGCCTTCTCTAATATTGGCAAGCTGAGCTTTTATTTCACATGCAGTAGCTGATTTCTTTGCTCAGACATTAGTTTTATTTATTAGTTTTATTCACAATGTATAAGTGACTAAACCACTGATGACTTTATATTGTAATCTGAATATGATCAAAAGAAGCAAATGGAAGGTTAGAAAAAGGAAGTGAACCACAGGTATGTTAAAAAACAAAGTCTATTTACAGACAGTGGTCAGAAACCAAATCAAACAAACAATAACCAAATAAATATAGTCAAGAAAGTAAAACACATTTCAAAAAACTGCCAAAAAGTCCCAACTCAACCTTCTTTTTAAATTACATTAACTACGTAGGTCTGAGAAAGAAGTCAGTTCTTAAAGTGAATCCAATATACAGATGCCAGAAGAGTTTTGCCATCATCTTATATACATAGGAGAGCCCTAATGAAAAAAACTTGAAGTGACCTTTGTGTGTCTTTTAGATGCTGCTACAAAATGCATGACCATCCAAAAACAGACCATTAAATAGTGTTACTAGAACAATCACAACAAATATGAATAACCACAAAAAAAGTAAAAAAAAAATAGATAAATGTAATTGGTGAAAACCCAGATTCATCACACTTTAAACTCAAGAAGAACAATTTTCAAATTATTTCCAAACTTAAGTGAAATGAACCACTGAAGAGGTTTACAAACTTGTGTAGTTCTGGCCATACTACTTTGTTCAAGTTATGATCCTTGCTGCCCTGTTTAGAGTTCACTATAGAGTAACAATTCTGACCATGAAAGATTACGCAAGTCAGTTCTGCTTGAGACAAATGTATGAACTAGCCCTTCAAGTGCCCACACCTTAGAAGACTACCTTAATCTTAAAATATTTGTTAGTGAGAGAAATATGACTTTAGAAAGTGTGGCAATGTGACAGCTGTCACACACGTGCGAGTAGGAGGCAGCTAAAGGGCTCAAGTAATTGTAATAAAACATCTGACCAGGGGGCAGCGGAGTGCGCTGACTGTCTTTCTCAGTTCTCTACAGACCTTTCCCGGGAAATCCTGCAAGGTTCCGGTGCCTCTGAAGATGTCACTTCTGAAGCCGGCCCCTTTGATGACGTCACTTCCGAAGTCGGCCCCTTTGATGATGTCACTTCTGGTTTCGGCCCCTTTGATGACATCAGTTCCTCTAAAGACCTTTAAAGTCTCCATCTTAGACTACTATAGCCAGTTCTGTTTTGGACTCTGTGAGATGCACATCATATATTTTGATTCATGAAAACCCTTTTGCAGCTGGGAAAAAACAATATACGGGTGGCTGCCCCAAACATTTATAATGTCTTGGACTCATTTGTATGACACAGCATAAGATTGAATCCATATAAATGTAATACCTACAGTAAATTTTGCCTGCATTCAACTGAGCCAGAACTGAAGCCTTTGAGTTAAATATAATTAGTATTGCCTTATTATTTGCAGTTGCCACCTACTAAAAATAGCTTTTTTTACTAATTTAATAATATTAATTTAATCTCAAATAATTATTCATTTAAGTCTTACATTGATAAACAAATTAATTATGCAATTAAAGAAGTCTTATTAGGTTTAAATTAAAAATAAAGCTGAGAATCCTCAGCATGCAAGTAAAAGTTATTATTGTGTTTCCAAATGACATAACCTAAAGGTATATACTGTATACAGTAAAAACAGAGTTGGTTATAGCACTAAACCCTGAGGGGCACCATCTCTAACTGCAGCCAGGAAAGAGAGAACACTATTTTCAGACATATGCACATATTGTAAATGATTTAATAAATACAGAGCAAAACAATAAAGAAGAGAGCCTTTGTAGTAGAATATGATGATCAAGAGTATCAAAAGCTGCACTTAAATTTAACGGTGGCATTTCCTACAGTGCATCAGATGGCAATAACATGTTACCAAGTCAGAACACAAGTTCAAGGAGCTGCTGTGCTGCAACTGCAACTGTGTGTGTGTATGTATGTATATGTATATCTATATCTATATCTATATATCTCTATATCTATTTATATATCTATATATATATATATATAGCAGAATAACCGCGCTTCGCAGCGGAGAAGTAGTGTGTTAAAGAAGGTATGAAAAAGAAAAGGAAAAATTTTAAAAATAACGTAACATGATTGTTAATGTAATTGTTGTGTGTGTATATATATATATATATATATATATATATATAGCAAAATACATATATATATACATATCTACATATATATATATGCATACCTATCTACATCATATATACACACACATATACATACATACATACACAGACACACACATATATATAATTTGTGTGTGTGTATGTATGTATGTGTGTGTGTGTGTGTGTGTGTGTGTGTGTGTGTGTGTGTATACACATACATACAAACATACACACAGGTATATATAAATAGCAGAATACCCGCGCTTCGCAGCGGAGAAGTAGTGTGTTAAAGAAGTTATGAAAAAGAAAAGGAAATATTTTAAAAATAACGTAACATGATTGTTAATGTAATTGTTTTGTCATTGATATGAGTGTTGTTGTCATCTCTCTCTCTCTCTATATATATTATATATATATATATATATATATATATATATATACATAGCAAAATACCCGCGTTTGGCAGCAGAGAACTAAAAAGAAAAGGAAACATTTTAATAATAACGTAACATGATTGACAATATAATTGTTTTGTCATTGTCATGAGTGTTGCTGGCATATATATATATACAGTCACACACATATATAAACATATATATACACATCATATATATATATATATATATATACACATATAAATACATATATACACATATATATACACACACACACATATATATACATATATACACATATATATACACACTACTTCTCCGCTGCGAAGCGCGGGTATTCTGCTAT
>JANRMT010062804.1:14969890-15028299 GCA_026402145.1 Polypterus bichir lapradei | reverse complement strand
CACACACACACATATATATACACATCATATATATATATATATATACATATAAATATATATACATATATAGACATATATATATACACACACACACATATATATATACACACAAACACATATATACACATATACATATCTACATATATACTGTATATACACACATATATATATATACAAATCTACATATATATATTAGGGGTGGGACTCGATTAAAAAATTAATCCAATTAATTAGAGGCTGTGTAATAATTAATCTTGATTAATCGTATGTAATCGCACATGTAAATTTGCCCCAAATCGCAAATGTGTTTTTTTAATTTAAAAGGGTTTTAGTGGGCGACAGAATCAAATAATAGACATGGACATGAATATTGTAAACTCAAGCTCTTTTAATTTCTGAAAAAAAAAATGCTTTTAAACTGCATTTGAATTCAAAACAGAAACAAAAATATCATCCCTGGTTAAAATTGGGCAGACTTAAAAATAAAGTGGTAGTTTAAGTACTTTAAGTACATTTTCAGAATGGTATTGTCTTTAAATAATAATAACCAAAATTTCAACAAAAAGTTTTCTTCTTAAAAAAATAAGTCAGAAACATAAAAGGTAATTTGACCAACTTAATCTTTAAACTCTGAGTAACCTTAGCCAAAATTATTTTGTACATTAGGCTAAAACAGTGTGATCATTGAACATTTTGTAATTAGATGTAATTAGAATTACTAACGGTCACGGAAGTCCAATGATCCCCAGTAAGAGCCACAAAGTCCGCTTTCTGTAATGCATCTAATGTTGCTTGGTTTTCAGTGTGCACAAAACCATGCTTTTATCAAGGCTTCGCTCGGGTAGTTTTTTGAAATTAAATTTTCCTCCGATCAGGAACGCGCTTCATTCCGAGTGTAACAATTTTATAGCTGTGATGTGTGCACCAGTGTAATCGATATACCAGGAAATCATGCATTGACAAAAGTTCCCCTTTGCTTGGAATTGAAAATGTGATTAAATGCGTTATTTTTTGTTATGGAGTACATGCATCGAAGCTTCTCAGCTGTGCTTGTGCTAAGAATAGGAAAGATTTTAAAAATAACGTAACATGATTCTGCGTTAACCGCATATTTTTTCATACGTGTCAAACCAAGGAAATGCGAGGTTAAAATGAACCGAGAAGCACGCGTACATACTCAGTACATCCCCTCTCGGGAATCGAACCTCGGATGTAGGCGATAGAGGCGAAGCCTCTACAATTACGCCACGGTGTGTGGCTTATTTATTTGAGAGTATGTAGATCGGGGTATATATATATATTCGCAGCGGAGACGTAGTGTGTTAAAGAAGCTATGAAAAAGAAAAGGGAACATTTTAAAAATAACATAACATGATTGTCAATATACAGTAATTGCTTTGTGAGTGTTGCTGTGATCAAGGATTCGATTATCATTATTTGTTTCAATCAGGGTCGTATTTGTACGATGTGTTGTGTTCAAGTTACATTCTGTGTTTGTCAGTCGTTGTAAAGATTAAATTCTGTAATTACAGCCACATTAGCTCCACAAATGAGACACACGGGTTTACCGGCAATGTCAGTAAACATATACTCAGCCTCCCATCGGTTTTTAAAGGCTCTATTTTCAGAATCAACTTTTCTCTTCGGCATCGTGTGGGCTAGCTTCGCAATAACTTGCAGCAACGCGGTAATTGTTCGGCAAGGCAGCTGAAGCGCTGCATTATGGGATCTGTAGTTTATTGTGTTACCAGCGCTTCATATACCCGGGCCATTAATAACAATAATACAGTATATAAAATGATCTCGCGGGCCGGATATAATTACACGCCGGGCCGGATGTGCCCCGTGGGCTTTGAGTTTGACTCATATGGACTAAATAGAACTTGAAAAGAAATATTTTTTGGAATGTGATCGCGCAAGTCAGTACATCGAGCCCGCGTGCTATTGTGGTTTTGCTTGTGTGCTTCAGTAAGTTACCGTCCCCTCGCTCTTACTTTTTTACCGTTCATCTAATGAATACACTGAGTATGGCTTTACCAAAACAATCATTGATCGCGAATAAAGTATCCATTATTCATGAAGCTTCAATAGGTGAATAGGTGATCTGTCTTTCTGCGTTAACCGCATGCGTTTTCATACGTCTCAAACTAAGGGGATGCGAGGTTAAAATAAATCGAGAAGCGCGCGTACATACTTAGTGCATTCCCTCACGTGAGCCGCTGAATATGGTTTTATATGTCAGTCACTCGCTTCTAATTGTTTCGCTGCCTTCTTAATTATATAATGCATGTTTTCTAAAGCGCGTTTTGTAGCTCTTCCTGGCTTTCTACGTAATGCGTGATTACGTGAGACGCGTGATTATGTCATACGAAACTCCGCCCCTCCAGCTGAACTCCATTACAGTAAATGGAGAAAAACAACTTCCAGTTATGACCATTACGCGTAGAATTTCGAAATGAAACCTGCCCAACTTTTGTAAGGAAGCTGTAAGGAATGAGCCTGCCAAATTTCAGCCTTCTACCTACACGGGAAGTTGGAGAATTAGTGATGAGTGAGTGAGTGAGTGAGTGAGTGAGTGAGTGAGTGAGTGAATGAGGGCTTTGCCGTTTATTAGTATAGATATATATATATATATAGGAGGAACTGGGTCTAAAGGACATGTGGAAAGTTTTATTTTATTTTTTTATTTCAAGGAGAGACATGATATTATACAGTGCTAGTGGAGCTGGCAGCTTACTGCTCAATGTGCATTCTTATGTTATCTAGTTTATTACATTTCGAAAGTAATTGATATTAAAATTAAGGATAATTAGGTTAGACTTGTCATTTTATACTTGAGGGATGTGAATATTTTCTGCAATTTATCTTCAAAAATAATCAGGGTGTTTTGTGGATCGCCTTCTTAAACTTTAATACTTTCAGTCCCTGCAAAATGATGTTCTTGCAACTTTGTTGATTTCCACTCTTTGATGATTTGCACTCTAATTTGAGACTTTCTAATTTAAAATGGCCTGTTTTCTCACTTTAATTATCTTTGTTTATAAAGGAACAGCATTATTTAAAGCCCATTGCTTATATGAATAGTTGAGTTTTGAAAGCTAATTTATATTATTTGTTTCCAAAGTCACATTTGGGGTTTTCATCATGTCAATATATCTTAAAATACAATTATTATTTAAATGTCTCATGATGTTGGCTCTAAATTGAGAACTTATTGGCAATGGGAGTAGCAAATCAAAGGTAATCAAATAGTAAGTTGAAAAGTTTTCATTAACAGGAGAGATAATTGCATTCTAAATGTTAATGTCATGGGTCATAATTAAATCTAAAGTGTGATTACGCAAATGTGTAGAATCTTTTATAATTTGGAGCAGCACCACATTATCAATAGTATAACTGTGATTAAATGTGACTTGTGATGGACTAGCATTCTGTGCAGCTTCAGTTCCTCTCTTTCTTCATTATGCTCTATGCTTCCATCATAGGGTTATGTTATAGTATAAAAAAATCAAGAAAATATAAATATGCCAAAATCTTTTTTTCAGACTTAAATTTCATTAAAAAACATTTAAAAAAATATGTTTCAATTTAATACATTTTCAGCTGGTATTACCAGTTAAAGAGCTGACCATCTTGCAGTTTGGAAAGTAAAAGGGCTGAGTATGCCAAGGATCAACACCAGCTTGTTGTAATGGATGAAAATTAATCCATCCATTTTCTTCCCTGTGTAACCATTCAAACTGGAATGAGACTATGTGATATTTTAAATCTTCTTCTTTCTTCTACTTCTTCTTTCTGCTGCTCCCATTAGGGGTCACCACAGCGGATCATCTTCTTCCATATCTTTCTTGTCCTCTGCATCTTGTTGACAACCATTTGATCCTTGGCTCTGCCCTCACTCTCTTCCTCTTCTTGATCTCCAACATCATCCTACAGATCACCATCCTATGCTGCTTAACTGCACTTTCCCCGGCTACCACTTTGCAGTCTTCAACCCCCCTTCAGATTGACTCTTCTGCATAGGATGTAATCTACTGGTGTGCATCTTCTCCACTCTTGTACGTAACCCTATGTTCCCCCGTCTTCTTAAAATACGAATTCACCACAGCCATGTCCATCCTTTTGGTAAAATCCACTATCATCTGACCTTCTTCATTCCTCTCCTTGACACCATACCTACCCATCACCTCCTTGTCTCCTCTTTTCCCTTCACCAACATGTCCATTGAAATCCGCTCCAATTACCACTTTCTGACCCTTGGGTACACTGCTCATCACTTCATCCAACTCACTCCAAAAATCTTCTTTCTCATCCATTGCACATCACCTTCTTCCATATCTTTCTGTCCTCTGGATCTTGTTTTGTTACACCAATCACCTGCATGTCCCCTCTCACCACATCCATAAACGTTCTCTTAGGCCTTCCTCTTTTTCTCTTGCCTGACAGCTCTATCCTTAGCATCCTTCTTCCAATATACTCAGTATCTCTCCTCTGCAAATGTCCAAACCAATGCAATCTCGCCTCTCTGACTTTGTCTCCCAACCATCCCACTTGAGCTGACCCTCTAATGTACTCATTTCTAATCCTATTCAGCCTCGTCACACCTAATGCAAATCTTAGCATCTTTAACTCTGCTACCTCCAGCTTTGTCTCCTGCTTTCTGGTCAGTGCCACCGTCTCCAACCCATACAACAAAGCTGGTCTCAGTACCATCCTGTAGACCTTCTGTTACAAATCACTCCTGACACTCTTCTCCACCCATTCCACCCTGCCTGCACTCTCTTTTTCACCTCTCTTCCACAATCCCCATTACTCTGTACTGTTGATCCCAAGTATTTAAAGTCACCAACGGCCTTTCCATTCTTCATCCTCTTCAAAGCTGTCCTTACTTCCTCATTGCTAATCCGTTGCACTTCCTGATTCACTATCTCCACATCACCCAACCTTTTCTCTCTCTCATTCTCTTCATTCATCAGCCTCTCAAAGTACTCTTTCCATCTGCTCAACACACTCTCCTCACTTGTGAGTATCTTTATCCTTTATTACCCTAACCTGCTGCACATCTTTCCCAGCTCGGTCTCTCTGCCTAGCCAATCGGTACAGGTCCTTTTCTCCCTCCTTAGTGTCCAACCTCTCATACAACTCATCATACGCCTTTTCCTTAGCCTTCACCACCTCTCTGTTCACTTTGCACCTTATCTCCTTGTACTATTGTCTACTTTCTGCATCTCTCTGACTATCCCACTTCTTCTTTGCCATCCTCTTCCTCTGTATACTCTCCTGTACTTCCCCATTCCACCACCAGGTTTCCTTTTCCTCCTTCCTCTGTCCAGATGTCACGCTAAGCACCCTTCTTGCTGTCACCCTTCCTACATCTGCTGTTGTTTCCCAGCTGTCTGATAATTCTTCACTACCACCCAGTGCCTGGCTCACCTTCTCCCTAAACTCAACCTTGCAGTCATCCTTTTTCAACTTCCACCATTTGATCACCTCCAAAACACTCTTGACATACTGTTCCTTCAGAATAACCCCTACTCCATTTCTCCTCCTATCCACACCATCCATCCATTCTTTATCCAACCAGCTATATCCAAACTGCAGGGTCACTGGGGTCTGCTGGAGCCAATCCCAGCCAACACAGGGCACAAAGCAGGAAACAAACCCAGGGCAGGGCGCCAGCCCAACGCAGTATCCACACCATTATAGAACAATCCACCTCTGATCCACCTGGCCTTACTCCCCTTCCATTTAATCTCTTGCATGCACAATATATCAATCTTCCTTCTCTCCATCATATCTGTAAACTCTCTCCCCTTACCAGTCATACTGCCAACATTCAAAGTTCCTACCCTCAGTTCCACTCTCTTTACTTTCCTCCTCTCCTCCTGCCTCCGGACACGTCTCCCCCCTCTTCTTCTCCTTCTTATTCTTCTTCTTCGGGCAACAGTAGCCCAATGTCTGCCAGCACCCTGTTGGCTAACAGTACTGGTGGTGGTCGTTGTTAACCCGGGGCTCAACTGATCCGGTATGGAAATTTGTATTGTTGTCCGCATATTGATTTGGCAAAATTTTACACCGGATGCCCTTCCTGACGTATGTGCTATTTTAAATACAGACATTAATTTAAAATTCATTGTTGACTAAGCATAATGATTTTCACTGTTTTGCAATGTTTACAACTGATCATATTAATAGAGATCATCTTAGCAGGGCAAAACCATATTAGCAGTGATACTTTAATAATTTCTGATCTTTGTCTCTTGAGAAACACATATTCAGTCTTTAATGGTTCAGATTCTCATTTAACAGAAAAAGCACTTTTTATCTTAAGAAAACAAACTTCTTTGCCTGTTTCTTTCTTTCTTTACATTTCCAAAGCCATATAAGACGTTATCGATTACACAACACCCATGAGCTATCTGATAAGACACAGTCAATGAAATTATGAACTTAGGAAAATATCAAAAAATCTTCCTATGCAGACCCTGAAGTAATGAAGTCCAGCAGCATTTCCAAGAAGTCTTGCTGTAGCTCCCATAAATGCAAGCCATCCTTCCTTCATGAAGTCCTAACATGGGAAAGTTTAGTGGGTCAGTCATTTTGTGTGCCACTCCAAATCAAATACATGGATAACATATATAAACTTCTTTTTTCTGTCCATGATGAACAAAAAAAAAGAAGTTTTTACTGTATATTCACATATATCAGTAGTGTTTCTGCATTAAGGGCAAGTAGAGTACTGTTGTCCCATCTTCTAGCAGATGGCAGTGTTGTGCAAAAATTGAAAACTAGCCTCTGTATTTTCCATGATATGCTCAATGCAAAAAATTTTACATAGAAAAATATTTCTTTTTGGACAGTGGTGCTGCTAGCCTGTTTCCAGGTTCCATGAGCAGGACCTTTAAACCTGCAGTGTTCTCGGCATATCTTTTCAGTTCTCCTTTGGGGCTTGGAGGATTGCATCCTATTACGCAACCTATAGGTTCATTTTTGATGCTGTTTAAAAGGGTGTGTGAACTTGTTCATGACATCAATATATTATGAAACAAGTCATTTTTTCCTTAAAATTGATTTAGTACTCTGCCCCTTAAACAAAAACTGGAAATTTGAGTCTTCATTTGGGCTTCTGCTTTCGGTGCTGAGTACGATAGATAGCTAGATAGATAGATAGACAGACAGACAGACAGACAGACAGATAGATAGATATATACACAAACTTTTGTCTGAACACACACTGGAATGACTATAAAGCAAATTTAAAAGAAAGAAAAGTTCTAATTTGGCAGTAACAGACTCATTGAGTCATGCAGATGTATTACTGTTGGTGTAAAGGAGCCCCAGTAGTGTTTCTTGACACACTTATGCTGAATAATTCGTTGGCTGAAAGTTCTCAGTGTTAGTGTGTCAGAGAGAGGATGTGCAGCATTGCTTATAACAGCATTTAGTTTTGTTTTAATTCTCTCCTTTGCTATGACCTCCAGGAGGTCCAGAGTGCATCCCATAACTAAGCTTGCCCTTTTAATTAGCCTGTTGATTTGGTGGGCCTCTCTTAAAGTGATGTTACCAGCTCATACTGGCCATCACAGAGCTGTAGAAGATGTGAAGAATGTCACTTCCCACATTAAAGGAACACAGTCTACTAAGGAAAAAGAGCCTGCTCTGCTTTTTCTCATATAGCTACTCTGAGTTCCTGGACAAGTCCAACCTGTCATTAATGTGGACCCCCAAGTACCTGCAGGAGTGAATTATCTCTACTGTATATCCGCTACTTGAATACTGAGTAGATATAGAGGCTCTTTGGTGTGGCAAAAGTCAATAACCAGTTCCTTGATGTTGATGTTGCAATATCTTTAACTGTTCTTCAGTGTTTTTACTGTATGACAATATCCTGATTGATCTTCATTTTTTGTGATCTTTTTGTCATTATTTAGTTAATAGTTTATGAATCACTTCTTCTAGCCAAATATCCTTTGTGGCAGTAGGGGGCAGTAGTGCACCCTTGAACCCTCAGGTACAACTTCAGACACCAGGTAAAAGTCCAAAGACTCTTTATTTTCTAACAATGTGCACAAAGCACCCTCCACACTATTCATCCAACCACTACAATACACACAATAACTCTCCTCCTCGCCCAGACACTTTGCTCTCCTACCTCCCAGCTCAGCTCCGTGTCTGGACTGAGGTACCGCCCTTTTATAGCCCCTGACCTGGAGGTGTTTCTGTCCCAACAGTCCACAGTTCCTTATTCCTTCCGGGTCAGGGCAATCAGTCCTTTTCTTCAACCCGGGAGCACGTCGTTCCTTCCCGTCACGTGACCGTGACGTACTCCCGGGTCATAAGGCATCACAGAGCCTATAAGCCCTCCCACAGCGACTCCTGGTGGTCCCCAAGGTATCCAGCAGGGCTGTGTAAAAACACTACAAAGTCCATAAGGCCCTGCTGGACCTCGGGGCACGATCCTGCTGTCGGGAGAGCTCCTCCTGGCGGCCTGGGGGTGAGGACCGGCATGGGAAGCCGGCAGTCCTCCACAGTTCCCCCCCCTTAGCGACGACTGCTGGGGCGGAGCATCCTGCCCCGCGAGGGATGTCCTCCTCCAGGAGGACGCGTCACCTGGGCCTTGCCTGCGTTGCCCCTGTCCTTGAGCGAACCTTGGGGGGACGGTGTACCTCCTGTCTCGCCGGGGACAATGGCGCCACTCGTGGCCCGGTCGCCGGCAATTGTAGCACCGACGAAGCCCTCCTGGTTGCTTCCCTCTGCGGGACCAAAAACATCTCGGGAATTCCGTCAGAGTCGTCTCCGCCCCTTCCTCTGCCAAGGAGGGTTTTACGGCCGCTTTACTGCTCGCAGTCTCTCTCTCCATTATGTCGGGAGACCCACCTTTTCTTTTGGGGATCTCCCATTTATTCTGGGGCTGGTGCTCAGCCTGAGGCTCCCTATGGAAAGAAGAGAGCCTCTTTGCTGTCTGCACACCCATTACTTTCAGCTTACTAGGAGCCGGTATCATTAGCACCGTCTCGCTCCGATGAACAGCACTATTCAGCTGCACCGGCACGATCGGCGCTTCCCCCGGACCTCCCGTCACCGGCGTTGTTGCCCCACACGCAAGACCGGTCGGGACCTGGAGAGTTGCACAGCCTCGGAAAGCCACGTCACACGCCTGCCCCGGGCTGTTTACTCCGTTCCCCAACCATCCGGTCATCGTACCACACTCTCTTGTTGGGCACACGGTGCTTTGACACCCGCTACTTATCCTCGGCGGTGTCAGATCGCACTGTGTCCCCTTATATTCTACGACACGGGAGGGACTCACCTGCACTCCCGCATCGATCATCTCTGGAGCTTCCCGGCCCAGCCGCTGCACTAAATCCATTAGCGCCTTCAAGGATGCTGCTGCCGTCGCTCCCAGTTCCTCCACTCGTTCCTTCAGTTCACCATATTCCTGTAAGAAACGGCGTAGGGGCGCGAGGTATTCCTCGAGCCCCCGTAAGTCCAAACAGTTAGTCATTACGGCCAGCTGTATTTTCGCTTCCGCGTTTTGCTTACCCTCCGGCCGGGAACCAATGAGCACGTCCCCTCCTGGCACGTGTTCAGCTGGGTCGCACAAAGGCTCTTGGGACTTGGAGTCCTCAGAGGGACGGCTGGCTACTACAAGCCGGCTGAGATCTGCCTTTTTCTTTTCACCGACAGACCCTTCAGCCACAACCCGTCCCTCTTGATCGATTGTCTGTGTAGGCGCTGCTTTGCACGCCTTCCCCTCCCCTTCCAGGAGGCTCGGACCCGTCAGGGAACGAACGACTTCGTCGGAGGACTCCGAGTTACTCTCACCTTCCCGGCATGCACCACGGGTGACCAGTCTGTTGTCCTCGTATGGATCCGTCGCTAGCCGTCTTGCGTCCTGGCTTGCCTTCAGGGAGCCGCGGCCATTTTCCCGGAACATGAGGCAGGCATCGGAGACGCCGCTGAGATTCTGCATGCGGGCGTCTGCAAAACAGGATAAAAAGCACCCCGTTGCATCGGGCGTTTTCCGTGCACCTACCTCCGGACTCGGCAGCGGTGTTTCCCGTCTACTTGGGGAATCCGGCACGCTCGATGGCTGACCGCGCTCCTGCCTTCGAGCTCGTTCAGCCGTTATCAGCGCCCGGTCCTCCTCGCTCCCGGTCAGGTACGTCCAGGTCATCTCGGCCTCCGTCAGGCGCTGCAGCCAGCTGGGACTGACCTTCTTTTTCCCGGTCTTCTTTCCCATGGTCACTGCAGAACGGGATGGTACGCACAGTTGCAGCTTTCTTGGTAGCGGGGTGTTTGCACCTCCGTGGGTTGATGGGGAATCCACCGAGGGTTGTCTGCCCACACAAAATTTGTTCTGAATGCAGGTCCTCTGCCAACAGACGGCCAGAGTATCCTGCCGACTACGCCAGTGTGGCAGTAGGGGGCAGTAGTGCACCCTTGAACCCTCAGGTACAACTCCAGACACCAGGTAAAAGTCCAAAGACTCTTTATTTTCTAACAATGTGCACAAAGCACCCTCCACACTATTCATCCAACCACTACAATACA
Source organism: Polypterus bichir lapradei (assembly GCA_026402145.1). Classification (NCBI taxonomy): domain Eukaryota; kingdom Metazoa; phylum Chordata; class Cladistia; order Polypteriformes; family Polypteridae; genus Polypterus; species Polypterus bichir. The sequence goes on along the minus strand of JANRMT010062804.1, from coordinate 15,017,745 downwards.
CACAATAACTCTCCTCCTCGCCCAGACACTTTGCTCTCCTACCTCCCAGCTCAGCTCCGTGTCTGGACTGAGGTACCGCCCTTTTATAGCCCCTGACCCGGAGGTGTTTCTGTCCCAACAGTCCACAGTTCCTTATTCCTTCCGGGTCAGGGCAATCAGTCCTTTTCTTCAACCCGGGAACACGTCGTTCCTTCCCGTCACGTGACCGTGACGTACTCCCGGGTCATAAGGCATCACAGAGCCTATAAGCCCTCCCACAGCGACTCCTGGTGGTCCCCAAGGTATCCAGCAGGGCTGTGTAAAAACACTACAAAGTCCATAAGGCCCTGCTGGACCTCGGGGCACGATCCTGCTGTCGGGAGAGCTCCTCCTGGCGGCCTGGGGGTGAGGACCGGCATGGGAAGCCGGCAGTCCTCCACACCTTGTAAAATGTACAGTTTCCTCTTCGCTCCCTCATGTGTGGTTTACTGGAATCCATCTTCTTTTTCAGCTTCCCTGCAATGCCACTGCTGCCGCCACTCTGCTCTCCCATGGCTCCTTCTGTGTGCTTTGATGACATTTTTCCGGCCATGTCTCCTTCCTGCAGTTCATGTTGCAGGCTCTGATTTGCACCGCTCCACTGGGGTTAGGAGTGACATGATCTGCACCTACTTTTCCCAACACTGTAGCTCATTCCCAAGATGGTTGCTGGCTGTATGCTGAGGCTAGAGGAGAAAATCTTATAAATTCTGCTCTTAAGTGCTTGATGATTCCCCTCTCTCTCACTCTTTCTCCCAAGTATACAGTATGTGTCACCAGACCAGAATTTTCATACTCAAAACACCAATAACATACTGTATATATAAACTATATCACACACAACATATATGTTTTCATATTACACTAACATATGGGTTTTGTTTTTCTGTGTACCTGTCAGTTCTATTCACTTTCATTAACACCTCCATCTGAAAGTATTTTGAAATAATGTGTAGTCCCATTTGGAGGTGCTGATTACATTTAAGTAATTTTTGCCATTCAGGAGAACCACAGTTTAAAAATTGTTTTAAGGTGGCCTGTGTCAGGTATTCAACATTCCTTCAGGGTTATATATTTATTTTTGCTTAAGAACATGAGTGGATAATTGGCATCTAATAGCACCACAAGAATTTTCATCTGTATATTTTTAAAGGATATAGTATTTATTGTAATTCAATTCAAAGCAGTGTATAATTCTCTTCTCTGGGTTCAAGCTGAGGGCACTTGCACACATTTACATCAACAATATGAAAATAGCAAAGTAGAAACCTTACAACATTTGCATAAATAAACATTCTTCTTTACAGAGGTCTGATAATCTTAATAAAATGGCAAGACTAGTGATGAGCAAACCCCACTGAATTTGCTTTGCCTTGAGTCTGGCAAAACCGCTGAAAGGTTTCACCAAACTTGTCGAATAGTGCTGAAGTCAATGGGGAAGAAAAATCAGAATAAGTTTTGAGGGAATTATAAGGGTGCTAGAGAATGCAAGAGAAGTGACTGCCAACTATGCTGGACCAATTATTGTGGTCAAAAAGTGCTAACCACTATGCTACCATGCCTCCCTGAGATAAAATTAATACGATTAAAGAAATACTTCACACAAAATGTTTTTTTTTTAATATTTATATACACCTTGTAGGCTTGTAGGCTAAGTATTTTTTTCATGTTCTCATACACAACAGAGATATAAAAGCTTATGTTATAATAAACGCCAATAGTAAGCAAAACTGTACAATGGCAAACAATGTGAAAAAGGTTCATGGACAAAAGAAAAAAAAATGTGATGTTACTCGTGTCATATAATCTACTGTTGTATGCTCAAAACATGCCAAACATGAACGTTTATCGCTAAATTACTGCCTTTTGAAGACAGGACTCTTTACCAATGAATGGGGGTGGGTGGGGGTTTAAATTCAAAACCTCAGTATTATAGGAATATGTGCCCTGTTTACAATGTGTGCTGATTTTTACAGAGGTATCTATTTAACAACTGTTTAGCCAAAAATACATGTGTTTTGCAGGTTTTGAACCTAGAAATGGAAACTGATAGGTTTGCTGTGTTGGAGTAAAAATAGGCCTCAGCCAGTTTGCTGATTAGGATGGAACAGAAGTGGTGCGTCCAACATTAGCTGTTACGGCCCTGTGATGTCATGCTGGCATTGCAAAGTCTTATGTAGTGCTGAGCCAGTCACATAGCAAATAATCAGGGAACAATTCGGTGAGCAAGGTCACCGGTGAATCTAGCAAATATGTTGTGAAAAATGCCTTGGTGAATTTGCCAATCAACACTAATCAAGACCAATGCTTCAATATATATTTTAGATTTGTTCCTTACTCTTAAAGTAATTACAAAAAGGTAACACACTGTATCTACTTTGGAGATTTTCTTAAGGAATGAGATTTCCATACTTTTGCAGATGCAATGACATCAAACAAATCATCAAGTCCATGTCTTCTGAAAATAATATATATCCAAATTTTGGACTCCTCCATATACATTTTTTAATACAATATACATTTTAAAAAGTTATATTAAAATGAACATGTATTATTTTGCAAAGTATTTTGATTAACAATCATCTGTTAATCAATTTTCCTAAGCTATGATATTTATTTCACAGTCACCAGGAACATTAGGTGCCAAGCAGAAACTGGATTTGGACAGGCTTGGTTTATATAAAACATATTAAAATTACATTCTTGAAACATTAACATTACATTTTTATTAATAAAAAAGTAGGGTGGAGCAGTGGTAAGTGTCACAACCTCGCAGTTCCCAAGTCCTGGGTACAAGTCCTAACCTGCTGTATATTGTGTGTGTGGAATTTGTACATTTCTATCCATACTCCTGTTTTCCTTCCACCTTCTAAAACATTTATACTAGGTTGCTTAGTTAGCATAAAATAGCCCGATGTGGGCACTTGTGCCAAGCATTGAACAGACACTCTACCCAGCTCTACCTGGTGCTGGACCATGCGCCTGACTCTGTGTCAGTTTGATAATGGATTATTGAGTGAATGACAGAAACACTGAAGCAGGTTTAGCAAAGATAACCAATGTTTCATCTCATCATTTACCTTTAAGTAAAACGTTTATTTGGATATAGGCATTATATGCAAACTCCATACACATAGAGGCTTTGCTAAGAATTAAACCCAGGTCCTAAAAGCTGTGAAATATTAATACTCAGCACTACACCAACACGTTGCCTAAAAAATGCAATTTAAAAGACTTTCTGTTTTGACATGTACAGTATTGCTATGTAACACAAACAATGCCTTTGTTAAGGTTTTATGACATAATAATAAAAGACTAATGGATGCACATTTTCAGTAGCCCCTATTGTGAAGTCGATGTTTTGTAAGTCTTGTGAAGATAAAACCAAGTCTTTCTTAGGGTCTTGATATATTGGAAATATCTAACTTACTAATAGGTACACTTCTCTACTGCCGAACAATTTATTGTTAGTAGAATCATTGAACAGTAACACCTTAGTTAACAAATTCTCTGAGAATGAAGCTCCTTTATAACAAAGTTGTCATGAAATGTCCAGTGGCGCATGTGCAAGTTCTGTGCTGGAGTGCTGTGGAAATCATTGTGTTACTTCCTTACACAGAATAGTAGTTGTCTTTGTTGACATTGTGTGTACTGCCATCTTCTTCTTCTTTCGGTCTCTCCTGTTTGGGGTTGCCACAGCGGATCATCTTTTTTCATATCTTCCTGCCCTCTGGATCTTGCTGTGTTACACCCATCGCATGCATGTCCTCTCTCACCACGTCCATAAACCTTCTATTAGGCCTTCATCTTTCCCTACTGCCTGGCAGCTCTATCCTTAGCATCCTTCTCACAATATACCCAGCATCTCTCATCTGCACATGTCCAAACCAATGCAATCTTGCCTCTCTGACTTTGTCTCCAAACCGTCCAACTTCACTTGACCGTCTAATGTACCCATTCCTAATCCTAGCCATCCTTGTCACACTCAGTCTCTCAGTCTCACTCTTCCACAGTCCCTGTTAGTCTGTTCTGTTGATACCAAGTATTTAAACTCATCCACCTTCACCAACTCTACTCCCTGAATCCTCATCATTCCATTGACCTCCCTCTCATTTACACATACTGTATGTACTCTGTCTTGTTCCTACTGACCTTCATTCATCTCCTCTCTCTAGAGCATATCACCACCTCTCTAAGGTTTCCTCAACCTGCTCCCTACTCTTGGGTGTACTGTAAAACATGAAATTATTATATGTGAATGCTTAATTATTTCACAATCCTGTAGTTATTGTATATTAATATTTTTTTTATAAAGCAATAAATATAATTTGCCTGCAAAAACATAGAGGAATATCTTTAGAAACTAAAATGCAGGTTATAAAGAGGGTAGAAGCTAGAAAAAAAGAAACACTACGTAGCAGAGTCATATGGGATATTAAATAAATATTAAAGAAGCCACTGCAGAATGTGGAAGAGAGCGCTTATCTGCAAGCACTTTGGAGGTGCTTCTCTAAATCCTACAGACCTTCTGCTGGAAACTCTAGCAGGACACTTTACAAGTGAAGAGTTATTGTAAATTGACTTCCATATTCCTACATTTTGAGGCGTCTGCCAGGTTAAATGGCTTGTTCAGTGTCAGACTATTCAGTGCTAGAGACTAACTAAGTAATATTATGGCATTAAAATTCTAAGCCTCGACCACTTGGTCACATTAAGACACTTTAGAATTAATAATGTGACATACAAATTGTATGGATTTATATTTATACTGGTATGGCAGAAAAATGTTTTAACATTACTGACAATAAATACAGAATGCAGGCAAAGTCTGGCATGCTTTTTGGAGTTTAATCAGTTTCTGGCTGATTGACAGGTTTGTTATGAGACAGTTAATTGTCTTTCGTCTCTCTCTTTTTTTTGCTTAGGAATAAAAGTATGAAAATAACTATGCATGTCATACAAAAAAGTGGCATATTCATAGGAACAAAGACATCATTAAAAAACTCGCTGCATAAAGACTATAGATAGCCTTGTCTGGCTACCTTTCCATCCTTGATCTAACACTGGTCCTGCTCGGATTATTACTCCTGATGTAAAGTCCATCCTGGGATCCCTTGATTGGTATTTCAGTCTGCAGACCACAGACTGTCCCCAGAATGGCCCAATTTAGATGGATTATAGAGCATCTTGTCTGGCTGTGTGGGCTGTGTCAGGCAGGAAAGGCATAATTAGAATGATAGAAATAGAAACCTTGTTCCCTTTAAACCTCGGGATAGAAAAAAAAAAATGATTTAAGGCTGAAGAGATGACAAGTAAGTTCTCAGCCCTCACAGAGGGAATATAGCACATGATCTTGGCAAATCAAGCATTTCTCAGGTTATATTCTCATAGACTTCAGTGTTGCGTATCAATTTTCTGTGGATAATTTCAGGAAGCATTGCTGAGATCTATTTTATATTCATGAAAAAGGAAAAGAAAAAAAACAACAGCTTTACTTGAGCTGTGAAGAGCACTGTATTGAAGCACTGTATTAACTGCCATTGTTGTAGGCTGGAGAACCAGCAATGCATCCTAAAAAGCTTCTTTGTCTGACCTTCAGTGTCCTTTGTTTCAGAAATAGCATGTGATTGCTGCCCAGACTTAGCAATGCACATTAGACATTCCCGTTTTATCTGGCTATTAGCATGACGATAATAGAAGCAGCCTCGATGCCTAGCGGCTGGCCAGACGATGATGTGGGGATAGATAATGCAGAGGGTCTTGAGAATGTAGGAGATCAGGGGGCTTTAGCAGTGGAGTCAGGGAATCTACTCAGCTGTCATCGCCTGCAGGTTTAAAAATAGCTGAGAATCACAGGAATTCTTGGATCGACAAGTGAAGAGGAGCAGTTTGTATTCAACTGAGAAATGTTGGAAGAACATAAGGGGAAAGGGTGATCGCCTCTGAGTACTGGAATGCTTAGACCCACTGTATGTTAAAAGGGGTCTAATGGAATGCTTGGATTCATAACACTAGCACTAGCTGCTCTGCTTTGATGAATGTAAGCATTAATTACTTACCATTTTCACAACTCCAGAAAAAAGTTCATCTCCAAACCAACATTTCTTTTTAAATAAGTCGTGTGTCGGTGGCTCTGTGCAGATGTTCACATGCTGTCCTCTTGAAAAAGAGGGTTTATGGCAGAGCAGTTGACAAATAAGTGCATTTTATATAAGCCTGCTAAAATATACTCAGAATTTCTCAAAGTCAGTTGCAGTAATGATAGTTAGCCACCAGAGTACACTGAATGTAAACACAAAATGAAACACTGAAAGTGGCCGTTGAAATACACAGACAGTACGGGGCAGGATTTAGAAAATTGGTGAGTTTATTTAATTTAGGAGGTGTGTAAAGGAACTAACATTATACCTTAAATGTTTGTGGTTAGCTCCTACCTTGCACCTGATTATGCCAGGATAGGCTCTCTGCAGCTCTGAAATGGACTTTTGAATACAACGTCAATGCATTTAAATGCGAACACAAAACCAGGATAAGGTGAGTGCTTACATATGAGAGTCCACTTATGGAATTCTCAATTTGGCATAGTGCTCTGGCATCATTAAGCTGCACAAAAGAGAGTTACACGTCATCCTCGGTTATCCTGAATTTGAAAACAACCATGAAGCCTGTGATAATTTTCTTGTGTTTTACAAATACATGTAGTCTTTTCCTGTACTGTGACATAATAATTATAATAATATCCATCCCCTTTGTACATCCTGGACTCTGTGCCCCCGAAGATTTGATGTATGGACATTAGCCGCTGTGTCACCCAATCACACTATTTCAGCATATCTACAGGGAATAACTGGATTAACTGATACTTTATTTATAGGTTTCTCTTAGTGGATTGCATGCAGCACACTCTTTCTGTTTGGCTGTGCGATAACAGTGTGTGTGCTTCTTGCCTTAAACCCAGTGCTGCTGGGAATATAATTGCACTTGTATTTTTACTTCAACAAAATAAGTATTGCGTTAGGTTACTTGTTACTTTAAAAAGTAATGACACAACATAATGCATTTACTTTTAATACGTTAATCCCCAACACTGCTCCTGAGAGTGTGCTGCTTAGTTTAGCATTGTCTGTTCAGCTCATCAACAAAATTTAACAATTTCTAAAATATTGAGACAAACTTTTTCATTGAGAAGAGGAAATATCTTTGTAGATGTTTCCACCGTTTTGTAACAGTGGCTGCTGAACGTGTGTACAAAGCACGGACTGGTGGCCTCAGACATCTGCACATTACAAAATATTTGCGTGTAACATGGTTAACAGTTTACATGGCCAAAGAACTGAGTTATTTGCAAAGGACTGCACATTTGTTAGCCAAGTTCCTAAAAAAAATAGCCCAGTTTCTCTAACTGCAATAAGGGTTTATGTGACTGTGTTACTAGCCAAAGTAGCCAGGTATACATAAACAGGGGAGAAATGTCTTTTGGAAATTCAACAGGGCAAAATACAACTTATGATGAAACAAATAGATATGCTCTTAGACAAATGTAATCCTGCTAGGCAATGCCCTATTGATTAAGATGAAAACACTGTTAGTATCTTCTGCTTTGGCTGCAAAACTTTGTGTGTAAAAATGACAATATCCTTGTCTCGGTGCACTTATGCTGCCTGATGGGAAGCTCCTGTGATGGTGCAGTTTTTTGAGTTGCTCCCTTCTCATTATAACACATTTTCCTGATTCAACATGTACCCTATATTTTAATTTGGACCTACAGCAAGGCACGTATACAGTAATCCCTCCTTGATCGCGGGGGTTGCGTTCTAGAACCCCCCGTGAAAGGTGAAAATCCACGAATTAAAAACCATATGTTTATATTGTTATTTTTATATCGTCACGCTTGGGTCACAGATTTGCACAGAAACACAGGAGGTTGTAGAGACAGGGACTTTAAAACACTGCAAACAAACATTTGCCTCTTTTTCAAAAGTTTAAACTGTGCGCCATGACAAGACAGAGATGACAGTTCCATCTCACAATTAAAAGAATGCAAACATATCTTCCTCTTCAAAGGAGTGCGCGTCAGGAGCAGAGAATGTCAAAGACAGAGAGAGAGAGAAAAGCAAACAATCAAAAATCAATACGTGGTGTTGGGCTTTTAAGTATGAGAAGCACCGCGATAAAGCGGCCACAAGGAAGGGAGCAATGTGAAAGTAGTCTTTCAGCATTTTTTAGAGGAGCGTCCGTATCCTCTAGGCAAACAGCCTCTGTGCAAACAGCCCCTCTGCTCACACCCCCTCCATCAGGAGCAGAGAATGTCAGAGAGAGAGAGACAGAGAGAAAAGCAAACAATCAAAAATCAATAGGGCTGTTCGGGCTTTCAAGTATGCGAAGCACCGCACGGGAAGCATATCGTATATCATTGAGGAGTTTTATTTAATACATAATACGTGCTCTGATTGGGTAGCTTCTCAGCCATCCGCCAATAGCGTCCCTTGTATGAAATCAACTGGGCAAACCAACTGAGGAAGCATCTACCATAAATTAAAAGACCCATCGCCCGCAGAAATCCGCGAACCAGCAAAAAATCTGTGATATATATTAAGATATGCTTACATATAAAATCCACAATGGAGTGAAGCCGCGAAAGTCGAAGCGCGATATAGCAAGGGATCACTGTAAATGTTTGTAACAAATTGGTCCTGCTGTTTTTGCATGATTAGCTATCAAACAAACAGACAAACAAACAACTATCAAAAGGGTGTATGATTTTATTTATAGTATAATGATTTATTTATTAATTTTGTAAGCTCAGTTATTCAAATAGAAAGTTCTCAGAGATCAGGATCATTAGACACAAGGTAGCAATCTAATAATTTCTATTGAATTGCTTTTATAATAATTCAATTTATCACATTTATTGATTGTTAATTTCATTTTGTGATTTATTTTAATATTGTTTTGGCGATGTCATCAATTCTTTTTGTGTAACAGTTTTTCTCAGGGCCATCTCTATTTTATTGTTGTTGCTTTCATGGGTGCTGTCATTTTAGTGGTGCTTGATAGGCATGTGATGCAATGCCATGTGACCCATAACATCAAGCTGGCCATAATTTAAATGATGGAAACACACACATCAGAAGGTGTCCACACTTTAATATATATAGTAACTCTAAAGGCAAACAGTTCCATTCATACAAAAAATGTTCTAATTAAAGTGTTTAAAATTTTCATCTTTGCTTAGTTTGACTTTTGATTTTGGTTTACTATTTGGGTTTGTCAATTTGGCTTTTCTTTTTCTGTTTACCAATCTTTTATGAGGTGGATATAATTTTTTTTAGTATTATTAAGTAGTAATTTTAATTTTTGGCTTCTCTTTAACATTTATTTTAAAAATGTAAATATTTACCATTTGTTTTCACGCCATTTTGCGACTTTGTCGTTATGGTACTAGTCAACTGTTATGGGCATGGACATGAATGGGCCCATCATGAATAGGTTTTAAAAAGGGTCATTTTTTTGTTCATCTTCTGTCCAAGTCTGCACATATATAACCTAAGACTATTTTGGATTTTCTAAATATCTGACCTCCTTGTTTTTAACAACTGCTGCTAGTACCTTTTAGACTTCCTTTTTGGTTCCACTGAAAGTATGGCTTGATTTCCTGGTTTTGATCATAGAATGTATTTTGTCTATGTCTTATTTCCTGGTCCTTTGCTTAAAAACTCTTTCTTATTCTTTCGAAACAGTACAGAATCCTTGGTCATGTCTCAGCCAGGGTTCCTCTCCTGGCTGGGGTTCAGAATCATGTTTAATATTTCTTTTCTTCACTTTTGATTCTTTGATTTACGTGCATTATTGCTTGTTTTTGATTTTGTGTATGTATGTAAACTTCCTGTGTTATATTCCACGTGTTTTGCCCATGTTTGGCAGTTCCTGCCAATCACCGCTAGGAACTGCCCTCCACCCTTATGTCCAGTGGTTCTCCCACAGTTCCAGGTAGTTAATTTCAAACATGCTAGGGAATTGGTGAGTTTGTGTTTCTTTGATATATTGGATTTCTGACTTTTTGATAATTGTTGTTCTGTTTATGACTATGTTTCTGGATTACTGTAATGGAACTTTTTTTTTTTGTTTTGGATTGCCTTTTGTGTTTTTAAGCAATTCCTTTGCTTCTTGCGCTCAATGGAGCCTCATTGTTATGTAACACTATTTTCTCAAAAATAAACTTTTTATTTTTTACTAGTCGGAGTTTAACAATGATATCCTCCTCTAGTGGGCATTATTGAAAGTGCTTTTGGAACTAATTTCTCATTTATTCCTTAAAAGGCTTTGCAGCTGCTCACTTTATTCTATTTGAATAGAACAGATGACAGGTTGTTACATTAAAAAGCAACTCTTAACTTAAAAGTTTTTATCAATCATTTTCAAAGAACTAATTTCTTAATGTGTTTTAATTAAACAACTGAAGCCTTAATTTTGGATACTGTGACTCAAAAAATGTTTAGATTTGTTGTGAAACCATTCCCATATATTCAAGCAGTGGTGCTTTGGTCTTTCTATATTGTTCTTTGTTTAAACATGAGAGGTAATCTGTACTATTCATTCCACAGCATGTCTCTAGAATACACTAACTTTCTAACATTTACTAAACTCAATATTTTGTCCAGAACAGAAAAATAGTCTTATATGGATTGTCTATTTTGCAGAAATCCTTTCATTCAAAGGGATTGCTATAGAGACACCAGTGCATGGAGTTTAAGACAAAGTTGCTGGAAGCCTAAACTAAAGTGGAGCATGTCCGCCAGATTAACTATCCATCCATCCATCCATTATCCAACCCACAATATCCTAACTACAGGGTCACGGAGGTCTGCTGGAGCCAATCCCAGCCAACTTAGGGCGCAAGGCAGGAAACAAACCCCGGGCAGGACGCCAGCTGGGATTAATTGTTTACTGGCGGCAGAAGATTCTGAACTAATTACCTAATTACAACATGGACAAATACTGCACAGTAGTTTTAGTATTTGTTCGTAAATCTATTTTTTAACAACATAGAGGGGTCTTCCTGACTATTCAGGATATTTTGAGCCACCTGAATATTTTTTTAAATCACTATAGGAAACTCTCCAGAAAAAGCTTTAAAAAATCTCAAGAAGATATGATAAAGAACACCTAACATGTTTTATTATGAAACTAAAGAAATGCGAAATTAGAGCTATGTAGGAGCATCATGATGAAATTTGATCAGGAAAACACATAAATGAATGAAATTAAAAGTATTTTTAGTTTTAACTCATTCCCTGATACCTATTCATAAGGAACAGCAGAGAAATATAATAGAAGAATAAATGTACTGTAATTGATTTAAACAGGAAGTAAGATAAAAAGTAAAAGTAAACTCTTTTAAGAAACTTGGTGCCATTACATTTTGAATCATCAATACATTGATTAGCGATTTATGGGTATGCGAGATTCTTGTAACGTAGTACTGGATAAAATTACATCTGAATTTTTTAGAACTGAAATCAAGAAACAAGCATTATAAGCGACTTCAAATAATAACTGCTTTATAAAAAGACTAATTTCATAATTGTCACATATCGTGCATTTAAGAAAATCCCTCATTAAGTTAAGCAAATGCTTGCATTGTGAACTTATTTGATTGCAGGAAAAAGCACCCATGACTGATGAAATTCTTTAAGTAGTTAGCAGCCAGTTCAGGAAAAAAAGGAGTGATATTATCTTGGGCCAAAGTAAGGAATGTTAACAATTAGATACAGCAGCTTAATATCCAAAATGGATAAATAAGAAATATAGTCAGGCTTAGAGAAAGAATTGCTAACTGGTCCCAGAAACAGGTCATTGAATGAAAATGTGTATACATATTCTTCTATTTAAATTTTAAAAGACTCACTTTTGTATCATGCTAAAAGTAGAAAGAACCCTCCTGAAGGAAAAAAAGGAATAAAATCTTTGTATGACCCCATGTTGGCTGTTAAAAATGTAACTATGTCTTGTCCTGTAATTCATTTAGGTCAGCAATGCCATACATATAGCCAGGGAATAGGCTGAAATATATACTGTGTCTGTACAAAAAAGCTGACCTTTGGGAGAGATGCCTGGACAGACATGAATGACTGCAAAACTGGAAAGTGAAACTAAGTGGATAATGAATCTGCAATCAAGCTGAGTAATAAGAATTCATTCTCTGAAATGTTGTTTTTAAGTCCAGTTTAAAATTTTAAATGACACTGAGCAACAGCTGCTTGCTTGAAGTGAATTGATTTTCTAGTTCAGATCTCTGTATTGAGTTTTCTGTTTGCAAATATTACAAAAATAGGTAATATCATTAATATTACATGCATCATTATTTTTATCCAGTCCTCATTCTTCCTTCTAAATGGCATAAATCAAATAAATGAAAAAATAATAGCAAGCCCTAAACATAAGGAAATGTTATAAGATTAAGGATTTTTCTAGGTATTGGCAAGAATGAATGTCTGTGTAGAATAACTTAATAGATCTCTATTAAATAAAGGTCATATTTTCCAGTTTTAGACAGAATAATAAATCTCTTAAACATTCTCAAAGGTATATGTTGAAAACACCTTTTTCCTTTTTGCATAGCTTACTATGTTAATCTTATGACTTCTCTTATTATTTTACTTTCACGTTTTTGTGATATTGTTAAAACACCATTTTGTTTCTTATTTTCCTCACAATATCACCATTTTGGGCTTGCTAATTGCGGGCACAGCCATATTGTTCATCAAAATCTGTTGTGAGTTATTAGTCCTTTTTGCAAAAAGTATGCTGTGTTCACCAGTGAGCATGTTCACCAAATATTTTACTGGAAATTTGTTGTGCAGCAAATATAGGCAAATACTTTTCTCCAAGTGCCCTGTAATGCTTTGTAAAGCCACAACACAGAGCTTTATTCTGGTGCCAGAATATTCAGGATCATTGCTGACGTGGCTATCACTGGGTTGTGAGCATACAAGAAAAAAAAACAGCAGTTTCAGCTACTGAGATACTTTCAGAAACACAATCCGACCCCTCAAGTGCTTGACAGTGCCCTACGATATTTTGCCGTTTCCAACCGCACTCGTTTCTTCTGCTCGCAGTCATTTCAACCCCTAGGGCTCTTTGATAGCTGCATGTGGGCTGTCAGTGAACTTAAAAAGATAAAAATTGGAACCAATGGCACAATGGTTGAGAAGTACTAGTAAATTCCCATCCCGTATGTGCTTCAATAAATAAACAAAGAGATTGCAGTATTACGACTACTGTCAACAGATATATAACACTGATCCCTGTGCACTGGCAATGCAGCACCACATAGCTAATTATGCATGCACATTAGACATGTGCCAAACAATAATCTCAAACAAACCTTTAAAGAACCCTCTTCCTTCACCTTCCCTCATCATAAAACATAGGGCATACTGTAAAATATTAAAAGCAAAAGATTTATTACTATTTACAAGGTGTTTCTTTCTACCTGATAGAAGAAGAAAGAAGTATCTGCACAGACATATGGGAAACAAAAAAGTTATTCCTGCTGTGCCCAGAGACACGACTTCAAACAATGGAACTGGTCAGTCCCAAGCCGCCGCTGCATGCCACAGCCAATGACTGCTCCCAAGATTGTAACTCTGTGAGCACAATGATCTATATTTTATTTACTTATTGCTAATTTGTGGCCATTTGTTATATTTTGCTTGTGGTATTTATTCCATCTGCATCTTCTGTTGTTTGGTACAGTGGTTAGCACTGCTGCCTCACAGCTCAGATCACATATTTGGACACAATAATTGGTCCAGCATAGTTGGCAGACATTTCCATATCCCTCATGGACACTTAAAAGACCATTGCCCTATTTTAATCCACTGAAAACTAGTTTTGCTCCTCTGTCCAATTTGACTTCAAAGCATTTTGAGGAGTTCAGGAAATTTCACAAACATTTATATGATTTTGCCAAACTGAAGACAAAGTGATTTTAGCAGGATTTGCCTATCACTATTAGTCATTTGGCTGGGCAGTGTTGTCACAAGCGATTGTCATCTCACATTTTCTATTTAAGGCCTGGCCACTGCTGTTGTCATACATGTTTTTGGTGTTTAGCATTATTTAGGGAAAGACTCAGTAACAACTGATCGGGATGTCCTGCATGTAATTTTTGACATAGACTTCTGGTTAATATTTTGGGTTTGTGATTGGTCTTCATTGTTCTTCTTGGTTTTAGATCCCTGCCTATTTACTGACTGTGATTTTGGCTAACCCCAAAGCCCTATAAACCTCTTGGTTATTGCTTGAAATAACCAAATGTTGTCCTCAAGACCGTTTCAACATGCTATAACAGCAGGTAGTGCTGGTATTTTCCAGTTCATCAAGATTAGAAATATTTAGCATATTCCATCTGCAATAATTCTGAAATTTTGACATTAATAAATGGGATGGAGGGGCAGTTCAGCAGCATGGTGTAGGCAGATCAGATATCTACAGCAGTAAAGTCTGAGCTTAGGAAAAAACCCCAATACACACCCAAGGTAGAAGGATACTTGGTAGCATCACTCACAGTCTGTTCTTGCTCCTTTATGTGTAGGGTTGCTCAAGAATAATGCATCTAAACTGCTGAAAAATTAAAGGAACACTTTGAAAACACATCAAATCTCAATGGTAAAGAAAATCATGCTGGATATCTATACTAATATGGACTGGGCAATGTGTTTGGAAAAAAAGGATGCCACATCGTTTGATGGAAATGAAAATTATCAACCTACAGAGGGCTGAATTCAAGACACCCCGAAAATCAAAGTGAAAAAATGAGGAGGTAGGCTAGTCCATTTTGCTGATATTTCATTGCAGCAATTAAAAATCATATTCAGTAGTTGTTATGGCCCCCACGTGCTTGTATGCATGCCTGACAACATCGGGGCATGCTCCTAATGAGACAATGGATGGTGTCCTGGGGATCTCCTCCTAGATCTGGACCAGTGCATCACTGAGCTCCTGGACAGTCTGAGGTGCAACCTGGCAGAGTCAGATGGACCGAAACATAATGTCCCAGATGTATTCTATTGGATTTAGGTCAAGTGAGTGTGGGGGGCCAGTCAATGGTATGAATTCCTTCATCCTCCAGGAGCTGTCTGCATACTCTCATTTTGTAGGGCTCTGGCAGTGTTCATCCTGTTCCTCCTTGCCCAAAGGAGCAGACACCAGTCCTGCTGATGGTTAAGGACTTTCTACGGCCCTGCCCAGCTCTCCTAGAGTAACTGCCGGTCTCCTGGAATCACCTCCATTCCCTTGAGACTGTACTGGGAGATGCAGAAAACCTTCTGGCAATGGTACATATTGATGTGCCATCCTGGAGAAGATGAACTACCTGTGCAAACTCTGTAGGGTCCAGGTATCACCTTATGCTACCAGTAGTGACACTGATCGTAACCAAATGCAAAACTAGTGAAAAAACAGTCAGAAAAGATGAGGAGGAAAAAATGTCAGTGGCCTCCACCTGTTAAACCACTCTTGTTTTGGGGGTCGTCTCATTGTTGCCCCTCTAGTGCACCTGTTGTTAATTTCATTAACACCAAAGCAGCTGAAACTGATTAACAACCACCTCTGCTACTTAACCGACCAGATCAATATCCCAGAAGTTTCATTGACTTCATGCTATGCTCTAATTAAAAAGTGTTCCTTTCATTTTTCTGAGCAGTAAGTAGTAGTAGGACAAAGAATATAACATAGTAAACTGAGGTATATAATATAAAAAATACTTATAAGTGATAAAAAAATTAAGTTATATTTATCACAGAGTTGTTCAATAAAGTTTTATAAGTTTCAATAACTTTCATGTACTAGAAAATAATTAAAAAAAACTGACAAACTTGTGATTTACTTGTAAGTGTGCAACTGACAATAAACATATGGATTCAAAATTACACCAACAGTGGTTCCAAATACTTAATCAAATTTGGAGCACGGGGCTTTTCACTGTATAAGTGTGATCATTTATAGATAGTGATGCACACAAGAGTGCCTGCAAAGAAGAAAAGATATCAGATTCCCTTTTCATAGTAACACCCATAGGTAATGGTTGAAGGGGATACTGTTCCACTCAAAATCCAATTGCCTGCACATTTATTCCCCAGTAAGACAGCTGGAAGTCAAGTAGGGCCAGATAGTTTTAAATTTCTGGAGACAAGACCTCTGCAAAATATGGTCTGTTTTATTTCATGTTTAATAGTCAAAGTTCCTAAAGAAGGACTTACTTATATATACTGTTGTACACTGAAAGCAATAAACAGTTGTGGGAAAGTATTAATTTATCTCCATTTGTTTTTCTTATCAGTGATATATATTGGAGCAACTTGATGTTCTCCTGAAAAAGAATTAAAGCTTTGCCTAAAACTTTAAAGCTTTTTGTAATGAAATCTTATAAATATGGGAATCTTATTTACAGAAAGGAAGGAAATTGTATAAATGTAAATCAAAGAGCTTTGGCATTCAAAGGAATAATACATTGTTATTCAAAAACATCTTTAACTCTATAATATTCTATATTTTTTCCATTATGTGTACCATCTGTGGGAGGGCATGGTCTGAATTATTAGGGAGCGTATCATCGAGTCACAGTCTTAATCATGATTCCATATAGTTGTAATATCTGCACCACTGCATAAGCTATTAGACGGAAGTGGCAAATTGAAAAAGAGAAAGACAGAGAAAGGATCTGAATTTGTATAATTTAGTTGAATGTAAGTGCAAAAGTCTTATCCAGGCTATGATCTTATTGCCAAATCTGACCCTAGACAGTACATCAAATTTATAAAAATCTTTTTCCGAGTACTCTGACATGCAAAGTAAAATAAAGATGCCAGAGTAGCTTTTCAGAGTGATGCCATAGGGGAACCATTTTTGGTTTTCCAAAAAAGCTATCCACATGAAGGCTCCATAAGGAACCCTTTATATTTTGATGCATAACAGGCTCCATAAATAACCAACAATATGATAACAGATTTGTGAAGTACCATTTTGTTGTTGATTTTAAAAGAACTTTTGCTACATGCAATAATAACACAGGCTGAGTTCAGGTTTTCTTAATCTGTTCGTATCCTGCTAGGTAGCCTTTTAGACATTAAAAATGTCTGCTTTGTCCACATATTGGGAACATTTTGAACATCCAAAGAAGAAATATCATGGACAAAGGACCCTTCCCAGAATGTATTGGTTCTTTGCAAAGCAAGGGATCGTGCCATTACAGAACCAATTATTTTATGAAATATGGTGGTATCTGTTAGTTTAAATAAATGAGTACCTACTATTGATATAAACAGGCATTGGCCTGGGAAATAATGGAAGTTTCTAAATATGTCCCTCCAGTAATTTCAGAAAAAAATTGGTGATCAAATGAATTATTCATTAATTTTTTAGTTGTTTTTTAAAGTTTTGCAATGTCTAGTCACTTTAGAAAATAAATAATTAAATCCTAGTTATATGTGCAATGTGTGCAGCATTACACAATAATTTCTGAATATATTATTTTATTTTTAAAGACTTTTAGAATAATCATCTTTATTAATTTTGGTTATGAGGGTAGGAAATTTTTTTGGAATTGTTTAATTATGATAACATTTTGGATGCTTTTTTTATATTCATTGCTTGAATGCTAAGAAAGTTCATTATTTTGATATATAAAAGTTTACATTCAGTCGAAAGTGTAAGTTTTGATTTAAACAGTTCTCAGTATTTCAGCCTTCTCTTGTGTTGTATCCTTTTAAATAAACAATAGAAATTCTGTCAGAAATGTTTTGAGATAAATGGAGTGGTGGCCTTGTTGGAGAGATTGATCTGTAGCTGCTGGTGCCATAAGAAGATTGCAGAAGCATCATAAGCACAAGACAGCATTATAAGAGCTTTAGATTATAATTAAAGTAAAAATAAATTAGCTAATGAATATGAATTACAATATAGTTAATAAAGCTGTTGTTATAATGTCAGCCTGATTGTAATAATGGGATACCCTTCTCTTGAACCATGTATGAAAAGAATAGTGAAAGGATTTCTATTTGACATTATTCTTGATTTAGAGTCATTGCCATACAAGATATCTTAAGGAACTTCCTTTACTCTGATTTCATTTCATTTAGCCCTATTATCAAAATTTGTTTACATCCCACATAGGAATACTGAGAACGCTTATTGTAGTAAAGAACAATATGCAATCAGGCATACGTTTTTTGCTAGCCAATTTATAATTTAGATCTCCAGGATATGACCCAATTATTATTATAACCAATATTATATGAATGAGCAATGAAAAAACCTGCAACATTTTCATTTTCTGTTATAGCCACAAATTATCACCAGGTGCTTATTATTTTTATTCCATTTCAACAATATACAAATTTTTGCTTGATTTTGGATATTTATGTGAAGTAAACTTTACAGTAATGATGGTAACTTTTGAAGACCTAATAGATAGATAGATAGATACTTTATTAATCCCAAGGGGAAATTTACATACACCAGCAGCAGCATACTGATAAAAACAATATTAAATTAAAGATTGACAACAATGAAAGTATAACAGACAGACAATGATTTTGTATAATATTAACGTTTACCCCCCCTGGTGGAATTGAAGAGTCGCATAGTGTGGGGGAGGAACGATCTCCTTAGTCTGTCAGTGGAGGAGGACAGTGACAGCAGTCTGTCGCTGAAGCTGCTGCTCTGTCTGGAGATGATCCTGTTCAGTGGATGCAGTGGATTTTCCATTATTGACAGGAGCTTGCTCAGTGGCTGTCGCTCTGCAACGGATGTCAAATTGTCCAGCTCTGTGCCTACAATAGAGCCTGCCTTCCTCACCAGTTTGTCCAGGTGTCCCTCTTCTTTATGCTGCCTCCCCAGCACGCTACCACATAGAAGAGGGTGTTCGCCACAACCGCCTGATAGAACATCTGCAGCATCTTATTGCAGATGTTGAAAGACGTCAGCCTTCTAAGGAAGTATAGTCGGCTCTGTCCTTTCTTACACAGCGCATCAGTATTGGCAGTCCAGTCCAATTTATCATCCAGCTGCACTCCCAGGTATTTAGAGGTCTGCACCCTCTGCACACAGTGACCTTTGATGATCACAGGATCCATGAGGGACCTGGTCCTCCTAAAATCCACCACCAGCTCCTTGGTTTTGCTGGTGTTTAGTTGTAGGTGGTTTGAGTCGCACCAATTAACAAAGTCTTTGATTAGTTTCCTATACTCCTCCTCCTGCCCACTCCTGATGCAGCCCACGATAGCAGTGTCGGCTGCAAAAATTTGCACGTGGCAGGAATCCGAGTTGTATTGGAAGTCCGATGTATATAGGCTGGATAGGACCGGAGAAAAGTACAGTCCCCTGCGGCGCCCCTGTGTTGCTGACCACAGTGTCAGACCTGCAGTTCCCGAGACACACATACTGAAGTCTGTCTTTAAGATAGTCCACAATCCATGCCACCAGGTATGAATCTACTCCCATCTCTGTCAGCTTGTCCCTGAGGAGCAGAGGTTGGATGGTGTTGAAGGCACTAGAGAAGTCCAGAAACATAATTCTTACAGCACCACTGCCTCTGTCAAGAGGGAGAGGAATCGGTGTAGCGTGTAGATGATAGCATCCTCCGCTGCCACCTTCTCCTGGTATGCGAACTGCAGAGGGTCGAGGGTGTGGCGGACCTGTGGCCTCAGGTGGTGAAGCAGCAGCCTCTCCATGGTCTTCATCACATGTGACGTCAGAGCAACAGGCCGGAAGTTGTTCAGCTCACCACGACATGTTACCTTTGGGACTGGGGTGATGCAAGATGTTTTCCAAAGCCTCGGGAACTCTCCCCTGTTCCAGGCTCAGGTTGAAGATGCGCTGTAGAGGACTCCCCAGCTCCAACGCACAGGCCTTCAGCAGTTGATGCCTTCAGCAGATACTCCATCTGGACCCACCGCTTTGCTGGCAATAAACCCTACATGTGCAGTAGATTGTAATCATTTTTAAGATTAGACTCGCTAGAATGGTAGCCATTCACAGAAGTTGCAGGCATCCTGGTTGAGCTAAATTGTGAAATATAAACTAGGTCATCTGTTTATATTGGCTCTAATTGGTTAATTTACTTCCATATATGTGCTTCTGTCAATGTTAAAAACTAAATCCACCTCTGTTAAATTTTAGAGAGTTTATTTATCTAGCAGAACCTTAAGAACCGTGCCTTAAGAGTACAGCCTCTACATTCTTAATTAAGCTATATTTTACATTTGTAGGCTTTTCTCTATGATTTACCTGTAATTGACGTGCATTGTAATTGTGTTCTGCTGTAATTTATTATTTATCCTATCGCTTTATTTTTTTTTTTTGTGTTTTGTGAAGCACTTTCTGATGTGTTAAACATGCTATGTTAGGTGAAATGTGCTTAGGAAGATGCAGATCCACATTGTTAAAGATGTCCAAGCAATTTTAAATACATCACTGCAGAGACTGCCTCAATTCAAAAGTCTCCTTTGTGGAGGTATTCAACTAATTTATACTTAAGTATTTAGAGTTTGGCTATAGAATTGTTCAAAATGCATTAAGAGTCATTTTTACATACACAAGTAAAGATGAAATGCCATTTCTGCGTTATAATATTTACCTTTTTTTATCATTTTTTTGTATCTTTAATTTACCATGTGCTGGATTTTCATGTAAGAAAGCACAGACAGAAATTATTCTATTCACTAAGATGCCTGTTCAAGTATCCACAGATGATAATACCACTTATTTATAATATTATTTTGTCTTTTTAATTTACTTTAGAATTGTTTATAATATGTAGATAAAAATTAATAGAATGATTTTTATATATCTATTTTTTGAGTATAGCATCATACTCTGACTTACTATTATAACAACTAGAGACTTAAATACTATTTATGTTTGATAGTCATTTAAGCTATGCTTAATTCTATTAGTGGAACATCCATTTATTTTTATTTATATACTCACTTTATATATTTTCTTTGGATTTGTAATTCTTTTTTTAGGTACATTCACATAATGCACAAAACACCTATTGAAACAGCAGTGTCTGTCTGCCTACCCACGCATCTCCCTGTCTACATTAAACAACTCGGCCTTCCACTTGTTTAAGTGCGGCACACTTATTCTTAACGGAAATTTGTCATTTTTTTTACATATCATAAACACATTGCACTGTATACTATTTTAAAATTTCACAATATCCTATTCAAAAGTATTGGTAAATCTGCAAACACATCAATCTTAAAACGAACAAACATTCTGTGCTACAAATTAGCTTGCTGTTTCAATTTTTAGCTTGACCCTGGCTACACCAACTTGTATATTTTGTGTATGTTCCTCTTTTTCACCTCGGACAGTCAGAAAACAGATTCCCAATACAAGTTAATGACAGACTGCGTGAGTGGGTAGGAAGCTTGAGCGTGCATGAAACAGTAATTTCCCATAGGCAAGTGAGAAACCACTGTGTCAGCAAATTGTTTCTGCTTCAGCACAAGCAGAAGAGAATGAGTGCATCAGAACCTCAGTCCCCCTAATGATTTAACTTGTAGCATGTAAATGATCTCCCTATAAAAGCATAAAATCCAAGCAAGTAACTAAACATTTACTCAGTATTAACCTAACACTATACCAACCTCACAGCACTATTATCTGCAGATTACAATATTTCACAATTTAACAGTTAGTATAATTTACTAGCATGAACAGATATTCATGTTGGATGAAGGTCCAAGTCTTTAAAGTCCTGGTGCTTCCTGTCTTACTATATGGTTGTGAGACATGGATGCTATCCAGTGACCTGAGACAAAGACTGGACTCCTTTGGTACTGTGTCACTCCGGAAAATCCTTGGGTACCGTTGGTTTGACTTTGTGTTGAATGAGCGGTTGCTCATGGAGTCCCGAATGAGGCATATTACCTGCATTGTGAGGGAGCATCAGTTACGGCACTATGGCCATGTGGCGCATTTCCCCGAGGGTGATACAGCTCATAAGATCCTCATTGTTGGGGACCCAAGTGGCTGGACCAGGCCAAGGGGTCACCCACGTAACACCTGGCTATGGCAGATAGAGGGTCATTTCCGGAGGGCAGGACTGGACCGCGTGTCTGCCTGGGGGGGTTGCCAACCGGGATCCCGAGCTGTTTCGATGTGTAGTGGGTGCAGCAACGCACTGTACCAGTGCATGCTCCCAACTTTACTTAGCTTAACTTGAACAGATGTCACAGTGACAAGGACAGTCCCATTTAAGACTATATGTCTCAATAAATAAGTGAAGAATACCAAAATGTCCCTCCACCAAAACAAGCATCCTCACAATATATTTAGAGCAGAGAGTATGAAGCACCATACCCCACACCTACACCCTCTCTTCAAAGTAATATACTTATTATAGCGCAGTCAAAATTCCCAAGGGGGAAAGGTTGTTTAAGAATTTGTATTTAATTTGATTAGCATTGCAACAAAGACCAAGAACCAGACAAAAATAGAGTACTGCCATTTACTTGTTGCCACATCAACCATTGTGTGGAATCCTATGTATATGTTCATAGTGGGTGTTTATTTTCCCATGCCCTCAGTGCTCTCTGATGATGATTAGATGAAGCAGACATTAAACAAATGAGGATGGGCTTTATGCATGGTCATACATGCCACACAAGTGTAAAGGTCTGGTCTCCCCATAATGTAGCATCAGAGTGCCACATTCAGCTGATATCCATAATGGTCACTCACTGTAATAAAGTTTTCCTTTCATTTCGGTTATTCCCAAACATTTGTCATTAATAAATAGCTTTGCAAGTCCCACTTTATAAAAATGACAACGGTCAGAAATGCTCAAGCAAAGAAGGTATTAATTTCAGAAGTTTCTTTTAGTTGTTTTTTTTTTATTTAGGTTATGTTAATTGGCAATTGCAAATTGTGGGTAGTGTGTATGGTTGTGTTTGTGTGAGTGAGAGTGGTCCCCATGATGGACTAGAGTTCTGTCCAGGACTGTTTTCAGCCTTTTGCCAAATTCTGGTAAGATGGCCTTTGGCCACCAAAACCCTAAAATGGGCTGAGAAGGTTCCCAAACCTACCTACTAGATTTAGTCTATTGAGGGCTATGGTACCTGCACAGTCTTCGAGTACGCCTGAATGTCACATTTTCTAACTTGTTGTCCTTGAGAAAGAACTTTTACTTGAAGAGTGCACATTTCTGGCATCACAGAGTACTGAAGCATAGTGGTCACTTTCTTCCCAGCATTAAAGATATATGTCCTATTTACAAAGTAATAATGTGTGTCTAATTTGTGTGTAAATTGATCATAAACTCACTTCTACAACCATTTTTACCATTTATTACTAAAAGGTTGACTGTATTGAATAACCAAATCCTTTGTCATATGCTGGATTTGTAAATGCTTGGAAATTAATTTTGGTTTGCCCAGATTGTGTTGAATACATCAGTAAGAGGTTCAAGTGCCCATTATATTGGCTTAATTCACCAACAGAACAATGCAAAACACTTTCACATTTTGGAATATTTCATAAATACATAATAAAATAAACAAAACAAACAAATAAAGTAAATTTTTAACAATACATATTTTAATTTCAAAAGTTACTGTGTAACCCATAGATGAAACATATGCCGACTGTAAAAACAATTTATATCCGTTATGCAATGTGGACCTGCAATACATTCTATATATGTATTTTGGAATTTTTTATTTGATCAAAGGTAAAATGAAAAAGTAAAAGTTATAACATTTTAAACTGAGCTAAATTACAGTAATAAAGTCTTTTTACTATATATATATACAGTACATCTGACTTTATTTGCTGAAATGAACAAAAAAAAATCAAATCTACTCTGTTCGTCTGGATCCAGAAAAGAAAACAAAAAGAGTTTATGATCTTTAACTGTAAAGGGAGTCTAAATTAATAACTTGGCGAGCAACTTTGTACATTTTTTGGTTACTAATAGTGAGATGAACTGCATACTGTAAAGATGTGGTTTGGTACATAAATAAACCATGCAACAATATAAAATAACAAATGGCCAGTTGTTATATTTTGCTATTTTGCTTTCATTTTATGTATTGCTCAAGCAAATTACATTAGTCTCCAAAAATAAACCATAGAGTGTGAAGAGGTTGCCACGGAATATTTGTTTCCAAATATTAAAAAGTGCTTGAAGTGGTTAATACAAATGATGATAGTTGTCATTTTGAGCTAGTCAGTTCTTTCTGATCTATTAAATGCACTTCTGTCCAATAGCTACTTTCAAATGTTGATTTCTAACTTTTTTTACACCCATTTGGCAAAGAAACACAGCAGGAATTGTTACTCCCTTCTCTCTGATTATGCAAATTTTCAGCACATTGTTTGCGGAAACACTTTGCTGCGTGCTGATGATTCTCAGCACAGACTTAACAGATTACCAGTGGCTTTTGCCGTGTTTTTCTAACAGTACAAGTGCATTGTCTAAAAATAGCCGGAACAATTCATTCTGTTCTTGCTATCATCTGTCACCTGAGACATCTCTATTAACATATCCCTTTGTGCTGTTACTATTTTTTTTCTACGGTCCACCTTCCCGTCAAGATTTTTGGAAGTATATAATGGTATAATGTGTTTTTCTTATAGTTTTTGTGAGTGAGCCATTTGGTTAGTTGGGAATTCATTCTTCTGGCTTTATAACTTTACTATTTTTTATTTGCTGTATCAGTCTCACAGGCGGCAAAAGGCTTAAAAAATGTTTTCTAAGAGAATTATCAACTCTGTTAACATCTGACTTTGCATTTTGAATGGCTTACTTTAATAAACATGTTATCTCTCGTGCATTTTATAAAAGAAGCAACTAAATAAACAAAATACACACATCTAAGTTGGAATACACACTACATTTATGAGAAATAGTGATTAAAATCCTTAGGCCCAAATTAAAACCAAAAATATAAAAATATAAAATGATCCTAAAGGTTCATGGGAGACTTGTTATTAATCTCATAAGCAGTCAGATCCATTAATGAATACTCAAGAGAGAGGAGTTAAAGTGACCTATAGTATGATCACAAAGATTGTGTGCATTTATAAAAATATGCCTTCAGGTCAAGGTTACTCAGACTTAGGTGTGAGAACAGGGAACCATCTTTTTGATTTTGGGACAAACAAAGAGCTTGAAGATAAATATTTTCAGAGGCTGGGACAGAGATTCTGTCTGTGAGTATTTGGCCGAAGTCATCACAAAAATGTAAGAATTTTGTAGTCCTAAATTATTACTTTGTGGTGTATTCTCCCTTTAAAAGTATAGTTCCTGCCCTATAGCTATGTATCCTGAATGCCATAACAGAAAATTACTGTTTTAATTTGCGTGCTAAAATATGAATGAATAAACATCATAATATATTATATGAATTGTATGTTTTACATTTCCCTTTGATATTTTACACTGCACCTGTTAATAATCATACTAACCAGAATTAGACTAATTGGGTTTGAAAGGATTGGTAATTTAATTAGAATATTTTTCTCTGTACCCTAATAATCTTCAACCTGAGCCTGGAACAGGGGAGAGTCCTGAGGCTTTGGAAAACATCTTGCATCATCCCAGTCCCAAAGGTATCACGTTCTAGTGAGTGAGCTAAATGACTTCTGGCCTGTCGCTCTGACGTCACATGTGATGAAGACCATGGAGCGGCTGCTGCTTCAACACCTGAGGCCACAGGTCCGCCACGCCCTCGACCCTCTGCAGTTCGCATACCAGCAGAAGGTGGGAGGATGCCATCATCTATATACTATACCGATCCCTCTCCCACTTGGACAGAGGCAGTGGTGCTGTAAGCATTATGTTTCTGGACTTCTCTAGCACCTTCAACACCATCCAACCTCTGCTCCTTAGGGACAAGCTGACAGAGATGGGAGTAGATTCATACCTGGTAGCATGGATCGTGGGCTATCTTAAAGACAGACCTCAGTATGTGCGTCTCGGGAACTGCAGGTCTGACATTGTGGTCAGCAACACGGGAGCGCCGCAGGGGACTGTACTTTTCTCCAGTCCTGTTCAGCCTATATACATCGGACTTCCAATACAACTCGGAGTCCTGCCACGTGCAAAAGTTTGCAGACGACACTGCTATCGTGGGCTGCATCAGGAGTGGGCAGGAGGAGGAGTATAGGAAACTAATCAAAGACTTTGTTAATTGGTGCGACTCAAACCACCTACAACTGAACACCAGCAAAACCAAGGAGCTGGTGGTGGATTTTAGGAGGCCCAGGCCCATCATGGACCCCGTGATCATCAGAGGTGACTGTGTGCAGAGGGTGTAGACCTATAAATACCTGGGAGTAGAGCTGGATGATAAATTGGACTGGATTGCCAATACTGATGCTCTGTGTAAGAAAGGACAAAGCCGACTATACTTCCTTAGAAGGCTGATGTCCTTCAACATCTGCAATAAGATGCTGCAGATGTTCTATCAGACAGTTGTGGTGAGCGCCCTCTTCTACACGGTGGTGTGCTGGGCAGGCAGCATAAAGAAGAGGGATGCCTCATGCCTGGACAAACTGGTGAGGAAGGCAGGCTCTATTGTAGGCACAGAACTGAACAGTTTGACATCCGTGGCAGAGCGACGGGCATTGAGCAGGCTCCTGTCAATAATGGAAAATCCACTGCATCCACTGAACAGGGTCATCTCCAGACAGAGGAGCAGCTTCAGTGACAGACTGTTGTTGCTGTCCTGCTCCACTGACAGACTGAGGAGATCGTTCCTCCCCCACACTAAGCGTCCCTTCAATTCCACCTGGGGGGGGGGGTAAACGTTAATATTATACAAAATTATTGTATGTCTGTTATACTTTAATTTTTATCAGTCTTTAATTCAATATTGTTCTTTATCAGTATGCTGCTGCTGGAGTATGTGAATTTCCCCTTGGGATTAATAAAGTATCTATCTATCTATCTATCTATCTATCTATCTATCTATCTATCTATCTATCTATCTATCTATCTAATAAGCTTTCATATGACACTCAGACAGTGGGCTACGACTCGCCTTTTCACGGCGACTTTGATATGTGCAACTTCTTTTTTATTTCGGGCACTGTGCGACTTTGTGAACTTGAGCTTTCAAGTTTCTCCAACATACTATGTCACTCGATCAACTTCCTTTTGTTGTTTATACCACTGTTTAAACAAACAAATAGTAAGTTTTTCCTTGCCTCCACTTGGTATTTGCTGAAATTCTTCTGTTTTCCCCCATGCTTTTGCCATTGTCTTTTCACAGAAAGCTGAGCTTAAGGGCTATTTATATTGATTTGCATATTCAAAGAGGCGTTATTCTGGGAGGAGTTGGGGCGGGACAGCAGGTGCATGCACGTGCGTTACCTTTAATGCTGACCGGGATTTATGTAGCGGAAGAACGTGGAAGATGGTGAATGCACAGATTAATGTATCTGGATTTTTTTATGCGTACGAATATTTCTGCTTTTGTCCATATGCCATGTTATTGTGTGAATTCTATGCACGGCGTTATGCATGAGGCCCCAAAAGAGGTGGGGCTTCTGAAACAATCTGGAAGTAAAGTCACTGAGCTTCTGTTGGTACATCCTCTGGTCTGGGGTGGGAATGGGAAGAGAGGTTAGTGACTGTGTCTCTCCCAAACCTGTCCCCTGTTTTTCTTCCTCTGCAGAGCTAACAATACTTTCACACAATAGGTGTGCATGACATGGCTCTGTCTTTAGTTTGGACGCTATAGGTTGAGCGTTCTTTGCAGAGAGGCTGCATATCTAGGAAAGAACTTTGACACCGGCATGGTGTGATGCCTTCCGGTGTAAAACCTTTGAACTTAAAGGGTTGAAGGTCTAGAAACCAGTAAGTAACTCTAGGGTTTCCTTCTTTGTGGGTGGCCATCCTCTGTTTCAGCTTTATATTTTTAATAAATTTGCAAAAATTAATAAAATCCTGTTTTTGCTTCATAATTATGGGGGAATTGAGTGATGCATGATTAGGGAAAAAAATTAAATGGTATTACCATAAGGCTGTAACATAACAAAATGTGAAAAAAGTGAATGGGTCTGAATACTTTCTGAATATACATAATAGATTCAGAAATATCCATCTTCCTATATATATATATATATACAGGCCAAAAGTTTGGACACACCTCCTCATTCAATGTGTTTTCTTTATTTTCATGACCATTTACAGCACTCCATCACTCTCCTTCTTGGTCAAATAGCCCTAACACAGCCTGGAGGTGTGTTTGGGGTCATTGTCCTGTTGAAAAATAAATGATCGTCCAACTAACCTGACTTCTGCACAACACAACTGCCGGTCCCAAGCCCATTGATAAAGCAAGAAATTCCACTAAATAACCCTGATAAGGCACACCTGTGAAGTGAAAACCATTTCAGGTGACTACCTGTTGAAGCTCATCGAGAGAATGCCAAGAGTGTGCAAAGCAGTAATCAGAGCAAAGGGTGGCTATTTTGAAGAAACTAGAATATAAAACATGTTTTCAGTTATTTCACCTTTTTTTGTTAAGTACATAACTCCACATGTGTTCATTCATAGTTTTGATGCATTCAGTCATGAAAATAAAGAAAACACATTGAATGAGGAGGTGTGTCCAAACTTTTGGCCTGTACTATATATATATATATATATATATATATATATATATATATATATATATATATATATAGTATATCTGTCTATCTCTCTATTTATTTATATTTATATTAATATCAGCCTTAATAAAAGGAGACTTAGATATGTACCTATGTGTCCACCCAGCTGCTGTGTCTCAGTTGTATGCCATGGGATTTGGAAAAGCAGTGCTAATGTTTGTGATGCGCCATCTGTTGGAAACAAAAATGCATTTTATTACTGCATGCATTACAAAATACAATCCAATAGATGGTGCACTGCAAACATTAATGCTGAATACATTCTGCACAGAGTAACTGCTGAATGGAGAGAAATCAGTTTATCCATCTTAATAAAAGGACAAGTGTGAGTGTGTGTCTGTGTATCAGTGTGTCTGTCCAGTTGATAGGGTTAGGAAGAAAACTTTAAAAATAGGCAAATCATTTAGAAGAAGGGTAAAAAAATTTAAAGTGATAATAAAAATACCAAATAAGGACCTAAAAATAAGAAAATTGGTTTTATTGGGGTATTTTTTGTCTGGTGTCATACGCCAGCAACAGCAGAATGGTAGCGACTTTCTTGCACCTGCTTGGGCCACATGAATAAGATTTATAACTGAAATGACTGATAACTTGTCATGGTGGGAAATGGATGAATGAAAATAATGATAAAATGATACACACATCAGGAAACCAAAATCCTGACACAACTAGGCTAGAGTTGCTAGACAGGACAATGCAACAGCAATCACTGCTGAACATTGATTCCCAGCAAATCACTTCAGCTATAAAAGTGATTAGTTTGACGAGGCACACCAAAAGAGGGGGGTGAAAACGGGCAGCTCTGTTCAAAGAGAAAATGGCAGCTGCAAGGGAAAGGGATTGGTGAGAATTATTATACGAGATCAAATGAATAACCCATGTATCAAATAAAAAACATGGTGCCTACACTGATTACTTAGATTTCAACCAGTCTTAGACTGGTAGCACAGCTAATATATATATTATATTTTTTTTCCTAGCCGTTGAAGTTCAGGCAGGTTAAAATGAGCTATTCATTGTGACACTGTAAATTTGAAGTGGGGAGTTACAAGTCTGACTGCATAAGTTTCAAAGTGGGAAGCATTGTTGCCTCACACATCTAGCATTCTGAATTTAAATCATATATTTTGTCATCAGCATGGTATTTCCTCTGGGTACTCCTGTTTTTATTCACACCCTTAAATGTGTGTAGGTTAAGCTGATTAGTGAGTCCAGGTTGATTCTGTATGGCTATAAGTGGACCTTTTAATGGACTGAAACACTGTCCAGGGCCCTGTCCCTAAACAATACTAAATAGAATTAAGCAGAACATTATGAATTTATGAAATCTGGTTCAACAGAGTTTTTAGGCCAGTGTTATTTAAATTGACATGTGTTTATTAAGCTAATATAGCCAAGTTTTTAAATATATGTATTGTAAATGAGATCAGGAACTACCTTAGTAATCTCTTACTCCATCGGAAATGGTTCCAAGACTGTTGTACTTACTGTCCCATCCCATCCTAGACATATAACTGCCTATATTCATTCTTTTCCAATCTGCTGCTCTGGTTATATAGCTATAAGAGATATAAGAGGTAAGAGAAATTACAGTTTGGATGCAGTAATCAGGAGTTGTGGAAATGCAAAATCCCTTTATTCATCCAGCTGGTTATTTAACTAAGTTGTACAACCAGCTATTTGCAATTCCCAGCATCTCACCTTTCTATCAGAGGGAGTATAGTCACTGGTGTGGAGGGGGCGACACCATGAGCAATTCCTCAGCAGTGACAACACACATCTCACAGTTGTCATTTAGTGGTGGATTTCAGTGCTATCACAAAGCCTTTTCCAACTCTGTGAAGCTCCGTTTCATTATCAAAAATGGTAGTGTATTTCAGCATAAGGTTGACATGCTGTACAATACATATCCAGGGTTCAGTTTAGTTTAAATTATTTGTGTTTTGTTTTGCAACGTACAATTTTTGAATATAAGTCCCTATTCCAACTTACATACAAAATCAGATTATGATGTCTGCAGGACTGGCACTTGTTTGTAGCCCCAGATTTACCAGTAATAAAGTTTCCTAGTTAAAAATTAGAAGTCATAGAACCAAATAGTACTCTGTGCACATCAGGTCTTCATCCTCGTTCGAGGTTTTTAAAAGTCGTTTTAAGACCTACTTGTTTTCTTCTGTCCTTCATTGTGTATGATGGGATTGTGGTGGATGTTGCAATTGGTTGTTTTATTAATCTTCTTTTGCATGATTGTTTGTATTGTGTTTATTTTAATGCTTTTTTGTACAGCACTTTGGCGCAACCTCTGTTGTTTTAAATATGCTTTTATAAATAAATAATCTAATCTACATGTAATCTATGGAGTGAAACAGGCACTCACAGCTACATGCCATACCTTAACACAGTGGCGTAGCTAAAGTTCGTTCTGCTCAGGGCAGGGCGGTGCTTCAATTTGCAACCCTCTTACATATCTGAATATGTTAACCTATTTAAATAGAAAATTAAAATGACATATAGAGAAAAATTAAGATAGATTTTACATAGATTTATTTCATATATAGAGAAACAGCAATCATTTTTCACATATAATTATTTATAAGCATCAACTTATATGCTTATAAACTTATGCTATATGCTTCAACTAGACAAGAATATAGTATAAACACACTGATAAGCCGTGTTCTTATTATTAGTTTAATATAATTTCGCTGTGAAAACCAGAACAGGTGTAGTGTACAAGTGATAGATGGAGATGTTTTATGCACAGAGCAAGAATGCATTCGTATTGATAACGAAATGAAATTATAAATTGTAAATTAGTTGTTTATCTACCTAGAAATTATTATCGGTGTCATGTTTATGTTTATTTTTGTTATTGCCTCATAAATTTCAACTGCTGTGTCTGATTCCGTCACAGAAGGACAGTCTGAAAATTATTTGCGGATAAAAATCAGAGAATTTTACTTTTTTCATTCATGAGTAATATTTTTCTGAACCCTGCTGCTTACACACGAATTGTACTGAGCCTTTTGGCCAATAATGCCACCCCCAAAATTGTGCTGCCTGGGGCAGCCTGCCCCTAACTACGCCACTGCCTTAACATCCAAAAGCATCTGTGAATCTGTATTTTATTTGAAGCAGGTCAAAGGGATTTATTAGGATACACAATTAAGTCATAGATTGGTCACAGGACCACTATCTTTTCATTGCAACTTTTTTACTTCATAGTTCTGTTTCTTCAGTACACCTATAAGTATACAGGTACATTCAGAATGAGATATGAGATACAAATAGTCTAAATAGACTCATTTAGAATCATGGTTAATTTGTTATGTATTGTATTTGTTAATGTTTCTATAAGGCAATATCCAACAAATACTTTTAAAGTTCTATCTAAATCTATGTCAGGATTTTTCACCTGAAATGGTAACAGTTTATAATAACTTAATTTTTTTCATTAAAAGATAAGTTTGGAATTTTTGAAGTCAAAGTTATTTCTTCATAATCATGGTTTATATTAATTTAATACTTGAAATTGCATTCTAAAGTGAAGAATATTTTATATATATATTTTTAACAGCCAAGCTGCTGTTGTGTTTTATGATTTATATTGTAGTTACCATTCTCCTATTGTAAAAACAAGCCTTAAAAATTACCGAGGGGGTTATTATTCTGATTCCACCCACTGTGCCTGCTGGAAGCAGACAAGCAAACAAGAAATGTATCTTTACCTTTGGAAAGAAGCACCAGAAATATGTGTTAAAATGTATTATTTCAGCTTACTTTTGTTGCCACAAGCACACCTCAGATAAGTGGAAGATACATTTTCTTGAATCAAAACCTTTGCTTCTTCAAAGTAGACATCTTTGTAAGTTGTAAGGCTTTTTTTTCAAACTGAGACCCTGTTACTTATTAGCTCCATTACACAAGGGCAGGCGAGTTATTTAAATTTATAAAATTTGCTTCACTGTAAAAAGCAGTTTCATGTAGCAAATTGATATATATGCAATGACTGTGAAGACACAATTTGACTTGAATAATACCAAACATTTCCTTTAATAAATCTTTACAAACATTTACAATGGATCAATAGGTTAAACTTTACATTAGATAATGTTAAAAATCTATAATTAATCAATAAGTAATTTGTAAAGGTGTAAAGAAGCATTGTGTAATATTTGCTAATGACATGTTAATGAAAGTGTTACCAAAGTATGAATTATTACTTTATGACATTTATAACTATTTGAATGTACACAAACTAATAACCTGCTAAATATTGTGCAATGTTTGTTAATGACATATTAACAAAACTTATTCTAAGTGGAATAGTTTCTACAATTGTAAAATAACTCAAACCTCATTAATCCCAGCTGTTGTATATTCATAATACTAAACATAAGATGGAATCGTGAAATGATACAAAGCCACTTAAAATTTTACATAATAGTTTCAAGGGACCTGGCTTATAAAGAGAAATGAGAATTTTTCCAGGACACTGAACAACAATCAGCTGGTTTTTCTATCGTAGGTTTTAATGACAAGTGTCAGAACCTTGGTTTAACATCTCATCTCCAAAACAACACAGTGTCTAGACATTGTCCCCAGTTATTGAATGGAGTAGCAAGTAAAGATCTGTGACATACCAGGAAAAGTACCCCAAACCAGTCCATAAGCAACATATTGTATGCAGTAGCAATTAAGCTTTCCATCCTAAAACAAGCACTAGCTTTGTCAATCTCTGTTTAGTCCTCAAGTTCAGATAAAGTTAACTTGGACAGTGGTATCATCTTCATATTCTGTTTTTATTTTCTTTTTTGTCAAAAATGCAGCATCATATACTTCACAGTTGTTTTACAATTCATGTAAGGTGCTGAGAAAGTCTATAAATAAGTACAAGTGAAAAGACAAAAATCACCCTTGGATAAATAATATAAAAGTCTGAACTTTACATCTATCGATGGCTAGGATTGACAACCACTTTGTTAAAAGATCATGGGAATCATTACCACGTGAAGAAATAGGCAATAATTGAGCCCTTTAAAATTATTTTGTATAGCTTCTTAGTTGAAAATGGTGTTTATCTGATAATAAGACATTATCTAACTGAGAATCTGAGTGAAGATAAAACAAAAATGCTGGAACTAAATTTTTAGGTGTACAGTATCACCCACAATTAACAAAGCTCCATGAGCAGATTCTACTAACTTGTGTTTGATTTTTTTTAAGTCATATTATTTTAATAGTATCATATCATATCATATCATATCAATGTGTTTCACTGTACATTTACTGAGACAGAAAGTAGACAGATAATCCTTGCACAGCCTGTTAGGTGCTGCCCACGTTTTCAAGTGCATTTTAACCGGCACAATACTCTTCATTTGGCAGGTCAGTCAGTCGAGCAGACATGCTGGCGAGCATTCCCAGCGGCGACATTGGATAGAGAGCTGCTTCTGAAATGGCAGCTCTAGTCAAGCAGAACAATATTTCACAAGTTCTGAATAAGGGGGTTTGTTGACAGTGCCAATCCCTCTGGGATCGCCAGCCGTCTTGCACCCAGCTCTTGCCAAAGCTTCTTCTTTTTGAAATGCAAAGTGAGTTTCAGAATAAACAAGCAAGCTAGCAAATGCACAAACTATGAGAGTGTCTACAAGTATGACAAATGATTTCTGCTTTTTTTTTGGCAGTTCTTTCTTTCTTCCTTGAAGGAAATTATTGAAAGGATGCACCCTGTAAATGCATTTTTTTTTCTTTTTCATTTTTCTTTGTTCAGTACGTCAAAATCAGGAGAATGACTTACAATTGAAAATGAATGTATTTACTAAAAATGGGGGCGCATAATGAGAGCTGGATAACTTCCAGTACACCACCACCTTCCCCTCAGAACCATGAGCAACATCTGAGACTGCCCATTTCAAGGATGTCTTGCTTCTATATTACATATTTAGGAAGATCCAAATTACTATTTTATCTGGGAATCATCACATTGTTCAAAATGTGTAGCCTTTGCATTAATGACCTGAAAATAAAAAGTGCATAATTCATAGAAACTGAATTGGTATACAAAACTGTGTCATCAAGTGCTTCTCAAACCTCATTTCTAAAATTAACATTTTATATAAACATATAAATACAGTAATTGTGTGTGTTGTTTCTCATGATGTTCTTTAGCTGGCAGAACACATGTCATACTATTCACTGTATATTTTAAAAATAATTGTTTTTATTACTTATTGTTTTGCTTCTGACAACTTCCCATTGTGCCTCAAAATTCATTAAAACTGTGATGTTGTGCAGTTATAGTGGGTGTGGTTATTTAAATTAATGGGTGGGGCCAACTGCATGGACATTTGCTTCATAAATTGATGCCTGGGGAAAGGTAAGATAGTCAGCTATTTTGAATTAAATTAGAAATGAATACTCTGCTATTCTGATGTTACACTTTAGTTATTATTGACCTTCTTATTTATTATTTTTACTTTTGTATTATTTCTTCTGTGGTTAAACTTTGCAGTTCTTGTATTTTTGTTTTTATTTATTAGGAGATAGTTATTTTACACAGTCACTAACATGTGGTTACATGGACAAAGTAAATGGAGCAATTCCTTAAGGGGCCCTTACATAAGACCTTTTATTTAGTTTGTTTTCCAAGGTAATGTTAGAACCTCCCATAAATAAATCTGCTAAAACCTGAATTAAATCAGTTACGGCGGAATTTTCCCTGCCAGTTGAGTAATAACAATTTACACAGTAAAAAAGTTTCCCTTCCCCAGGTCAGTATTCTGTTATGAATTTAGGATAGTTCCATACTTTTAAGGCCCAGCCACAAACACATTTCTAAAATTCAGTTCCCTTTGGTTATACTGCAACACGAAACCAAACACAACCAGCCACAACTAGCTCCATAGGTATACAAACCATAATAACCTTTCTGTGAGTGAATCTTCATTTATGTATTCATTGTGCTTCCCTCACCTAAATAATCCAATAACAAAACAAGTTCATGAAGATAAAATACAGCAAATAAATCTCAATAAAAATTTCCATGTAAAACCAGGAATAAAAACACAATCAGCATCATTTCCTCGCTTGCCTCTTCCCCAGTACTCACTCCCTCTCTTGTCTGCCCTGCTCACCCTCCTAGTGTCTAGCACCAGGGGTGTAACCCCAGTGAACATTGTTAACCTTCTGGCTCTCCCTTGACCCAGCCACTTTGATTGATAACCGCTGAGATCTTCCTGCCACCATCCTTCACAGTCTGAAGTCTTACGTAAGTCCTGATCACTCCTCCTCCTCAACTCAGCAT
Source organism: Polypterus bichir lapradei (assembly GCA_026402145.1). NCBI lineage: Eukaryota > Metazoa > Chordata > Cladistia > Polypteriformes > Polypteridae > Polypterus > Polypterus bichir. Next base: position 14,981,723 of record JANRMT010062804.1, on the reverse strand, counting down.
TTTGATCCATTCCTAGAGCACCGTATGTTCGCTTCACTACAAGGTCTCCCGACTGCTTCACCTCCAATCCTCTGCTCTGGTTCCAGCATGATCTTGCTCTGTCCCCTTTCTTCACTTTTTACAGTCACTTCACTTTTTCTTTCCTTTTTTGCCTTACTCAGGCTCTTTTAATCTCAGTGGGTGCAGGAGAGTACAGTCTAACAACTGAATTAGGAAACTGGCTGAGGTAATTGCGTATTCATGTGCAAACGTGAATCATTAGTGATTCTGGGCCTGCTATCTTCACAGCCATATGCACCTACACCCTCTGAGACTGAGTGTACTGTATATTTTTAAGAGACCTCTTTCACTTCACCATAACACCTTAGACTGCCATATTGAACAAATCCAGATCCTCTTCTAACCAAGGTTGTGCAAGGAAATGAAAACACTCTTCTCTACCATGTTACATCTTTTAAACATTCTTTTTAAAGTCTTATAAAAATAAACAAGTCAGTGAATCTTTATTTTACAATGCCTAAAATAATGTATTCATCTCCTTGGAAGTTTTACCATTTTATTATAATACAACATTGAATTACAATAGATTTAATTTGGCTTTTTTGATATTGATAAACAGATCTCTGTAAATTGATCTACATTAATTACAAATATAAAACACATAATATATAACACATAACATTAATAACATAAGTATTTGCTCCCTTCAAGTCAGTATTTAGAAATGCTCCTTTGGCGGCCATGACAGCCTTAAGTCTGTGTGCACGGGTCTCACTCTCTCAATCTACTTTCATATCTGGACACTGCAAGCTTTCCCCAGCCGTTCTTGCAAAACTGCTCAAGTTCTGTCAGGCTGCATGGAGATTGCGACTGAATAGCCTTTTTCGAGTCCAGCCTCAAATTCTTATTTGCACTAAGGTCTGGACTCTGACTCAGCCACTCCAGTGTTACGTATGTTTTACTCTTGGTTTTGAATTATTATTCTTCATATTGTTATGTGACCTGGGTTCGCTTCCCGGGTCCTCCCTGCGTGGAGTTTGCATGTTCTCCTCGTGTCTGCGTGGGTTTCCTCCCACAGTCCAAAGACATGCAGGTTAGGTGCATTGGTGATTCTAAATTGTCCCTAGTGTATGCTTGGTGTGTGTGTGTGTGTGTGTGTGTGTGTGTGTGTGCGTGCCCTGCGGTGGGCTGGCGCCATGCCCGGGATTTGTGTCCTGCCTTGCGCCCTTTGTTGGCTGGGATTGGCTCCAGCAATCCTCCGTGACCCTGTAGTTAGGATATAGCAGGTTAGATAATGAATGGATAGATATTGTTATGTATTTTCCATTATAATTAAATTTATGTGTTTTGTCTTTAAATATGATTCTATTCCTTGTGCTTTGTGGGTTGAGCCCCAAGAGGCGGGGCCACCCTGACATGCCTACTTCTAAGCCCTCACTCTGGCTATTTAAGGCCACAGGTGAATAAGCTCACATTAGGAGAAAATTATTTGTAAAGGAGATGTAAAGGAGTTGCCATTTTCTTCGGATTTGCTATTTTCTTGACTTCTGGATTGTGAATTTGACTGGTTTGTTTAGGATTGCCTTTTAAGCCAACTCCTTTTTTGCCTGTTTTTTCTCTTTTGTATTTTTCTATATATATCATATACAGTATATCTATATATCATTTATAATGATTCTTTGTTGCCCTTCAGAGCACAGGCCAAAGGGTTTTGGTCATCCTCCTTTTGTGGGGCTTTTAAAATATTTTTGGGATCTTTTCTTGACATTTTTCAGCTTGCCTTGTTTTGTGGCCTGTTAGGCTGGAAGGCTGCAGTTATCAATTTTAAAGATAGCTAGATTTGCGGTGAATCGAGTTTATGGTCATTCTAGGAAGTCTAACTCCCTTTTTACCATGTTTGGGACTCCAAACATCCAGGAAATTAATGTTGTTGCTGTTAAGCTATTATTTGTAGTTTTTGCTTTATGTTGTTAGCTTGATGAGAAATAAATCTTCTTCCAAGTGGCAGGTTTCTTAAAAGCTGCATGAGGTTTTCCTCCTTGATTTTCAGGTATTTTGCTGCATTCCTTTTACCTTCTAACCTTATAAATGTTCAAGGGCCTACTACGAACTATCATCCCCAGAGCATTATACTGCTACCATCATTACTCATGGTGAGGATGGTATGCTTTTGATAACGTGCAGTGTTTTGCTTCTGCCAAACATGGTGCTTAGTTTGATGGCCAAAAAGGTTAAATTTGGTCCCATCAGACTAGAACTTTATTCCAGTTGACTTCAGAGTCTCCCACATGCCTTCTGCCAAGATATCATGTGTTTTTTTTAGCAGACTTTCTCTTTGCCACTCTTCCATATGACTGGAGAAGCACCTGGGCAAGAGTTGTTATATGCACAGTTTCTCCATCCAGTCTGATCCATGTGTAGCTTGTAGATTCTTTACAGTTGTCAGAAGTGTCTTGTGGGCCTCCCTCAGTAGTCTACTTGTGTAATCAGTCAGTTTTTATGGATGGTCTGCTCATGATACTCTCTCCATTTCCTCATGAATGATTTAACTGGACTTCATGGGACATTCAGTAACTTGAATATTTTCTTGCCTCCTTCCCTGATTTGTGCTTTTCAATCACCTATTCAGAGAATTGTCTGGAGTGTTCTTTTGACTTCATTGTGAAGGTTAGGCCACATTGTTGAATCAAGCTGGACCTTCCAGAGAAGGTGCGTTTAAACTACAATCAGTTGAATCCTCTTGACTACAGACAGCTGATCTCCATTGAACTGATTATAGGACCTCTGAAACGAACTTACAACACCAGTGATTATATAAACAGCTGTGGTATCATGAGCAGACTTAACCAGATTATTGATTACCAGTAATGGCGCACTGCACAGCAACGTGTAGTGAATACACTTGACTTGAGCATTCCTAGTTTTCATCCTCTTTCTCTGCACGTTTAGCATTCATTTACTCAGAGGTTAATGCACTTGCTGCTTCCTGAGCAGCTCTTCTTTTCTCACCCTAACGGTCTGCTTCTTCTCTTCTTTCATCGGCATCTTTTCACGTTAAAACTGATTAAATCAGTTTTTGTGTTGCAGTTACTTAGTTCGTTTTCCTTAATTTTTCAGTTAAGCTGGCACTTAAGTCTTCAATCTGCCTCAGGAATGATTTAAGATATGAAGAGGTAGGGGAAGTGACGGCAAAGCAGGGATGAGAACAGCGCCCATACGCATGTACCACACGGCCACCCTGCTGGCCGCTGCCGAGAGTTGATTCTACAATAAAATAGAATAAAAATAAAAAGAGTAATACAAATGATCACCCTGAAAGCAGACAGTAGAGGTCACTTAGTATATGTGTACAAAATTTCAGTTCAATAAGTCAAACGGTGTGCGAGCTACAGGTGACTTAAAATCCTGGACAGACAAACGAACAGCCACGGTAGCATGTTATATATAAAGATATTCTTATCTATATTGTTCAATAAAAACAGCAGAGACCTCAGCACTAATCCTCGAGGGACACAACTTTTAACATCACCTAATTCTGAAACAGTTCCACACACCATAACCAGCCTCCTGTATTTAAGCCAATTTTGTACCCATCTACAGGCCACATCCTCAATTATCACTTCTTTTAGTTTGACTACTAACCTTTCATAGTCTACATTATCAAAAGCCTTTTGAAAATGAAGATAATTAATATCATATACATATCTCTTATAATGTGCTTTTGTTGCTTCCTCATAGAATTTAAGCATATTAGTGAAAGGTGACCTTACTCATCTGAACCCATGTTGACTATTTGCTAATACTCCTGTATGATGCATATGCTGCTTGATCTTTTCCTTAATAATTGCTTCCATCAATTTGCCTGTAATGCATTAGAGAAACATCCATTCATCCATCCATTATCCAACCCACTATATCCTAACTACAGGGTCACGGGGGTCTACTGGAGCCAATCCCAGCCAACACAGGGCGCAAGGCAGGAAACAAACCCCGGGCAGGGCACCAACCCACCGCAATTAGAGAAACATTATAGTTTATTTGTTATATTAAAACTAAGACTAGGCCAATGGTCACACTCATGGCACTGTTAAAGTAATAAAATCTGGTTCATGTATGTTGAAAAAAGGTGTGCATCATTTACGTTATATTTACAGTAACTTCTCATAATCCTGAAATCTAGAACTCAAAACAATAAACTAGACAATCGTTTCTCAACCTTTAAGTATCTGCGACCCGAGTTTTCATAACAGTTTTAATCGCGCCCCCTAACATTTTTTTGAAAGGTGCACACTAATACCAATTTGTTCTTTTTTAATTAATGATATGTCATAGATTCATATTTTATTATACCTACTTAACTTTTATCGACATTTATCTAACTCTATATTTATTTTTCTAGTATCAGAATGTAGTTTAAGTTAATTTGTTTTGGTTTCAATAGATGTATTTTTCATATTTTTGATTCTTCTTTTCTTTTTTCACAACTTCGTGCCCCCCTTTTTCTTACTTCGCGCACCCCTAGTGGGCCCGCCCTACAGTTTGAGAACCATTGAACTAGACTGTGTCACACATGATCACTTGGGAGAAGGTTGGAAGACTCTAATAATGTTATTATTCAACTGAACCGCAGGTTGGCACTGTCATCTGACCATCTCTTTTTTTGTCCATATGCAGACCAGCAGAAGAACCACCAAAACAGTGACGTCACCATTAGCCCTCCTTGTGCTGATGTCACTTCTGTTCATACCTGATGGCCATTTACCACACAGATCCCACCTACCAAAGACATCACTTCTTCCTTCCGCCCTCCCTGGACCATCCCCTTCCTGTCTCTCTTTACCCTCTGTAACCAGTCCCTATTTGAACTTGATTGTAACCATGTGTTTTCTTTTCACTGTGACTTCAGTATACGGGGTGGCCATCCCCAAACCTTTTTGTGTCTCCTGCTCTCCTTTTTACACCAGCCACATAGCTCAGACATTGCTTTTCTTACCTACACACAAGCTTCATCACAAAGAATGTTACACAGCAATTGCTAACATAATAAAAATGTGCCAGAGAAAGCAAATACTATACATAAGGGTTGGAATATTCATATTATAAGAGGTACTATAGTGCAAAAAGTCATGAGAATAGTATATTATAAAGGACAAGGCTTAACAAAAATCCAAAGCATATTAAATGTAGACCTTCAGTCTGTATGTATTCCATATCTTTATGCATTTTTAGAATTCAATATACAGTTAGGGTGGCTTCATGTCCTTTTAATATAAGGACAGAAAAACTGCACTCATAATGTGTCAGAAAGCTGAATGAGCTTTGGAGTTAATCAAACTTTATTAACCTTCAGTAATTTTTTAAATGCTGTGTGGTTCTTTGAAATCTTTGTATTCTCTTATTTAAAGCCAGATCGTTTCATAACTATTACATCTAACGCTCAGTTAAAAGCGTGCAGTTGTCTGAGGAAAATATAAAATGAAGCACTCAGAAATATCACACTGATGCAAACTGTGTCCAAGCTGACTGTTTTTGTCAACCAAGCAGAAAGCTTACAATCAACACAGGCTGTTCAGTGCCGGATTCACAAGCACCAAGGCAGATGTCTCTGAAGCTGCTTTGCTGATTTAGTTTGAATGGCACAAATACTGAACTAAGATGGCGAACGGGAAAAAAAAAATTACACAATGAAGAATGCCTTTGCAAAGTCTCACTAAAAGTGATATTTTACATGCTGCAGTTTAAAAAAAAATAGCAAATTAAAAAACAGTATGTACTTTGGGAAAATTTTATTACAGATAAACAAGGATTCTTTGTTTGGCATCATACTTAATAATTATTGTTTTTCTATTCTCATTTATAAAGAACAGTGTTCAGTGAAGCACATTCAATGGCAACTACTAATTAGACTCAGTAGCTGAGAATTATGCATTGTTGCTATTTGAAAAGCCAAAAAAACGAGTTGTTACAATCCTAATTTTTAAACATACCCTTCAGATGCATTTCAAATTTGTCAGCATGGGTACAAAACTAAGGACGTAAATTAGTTGTATGTAAGAACCCTGCTGAACACTAATACTGCCAATAACGTAACAACTTTTGGATTTTATATATGTACATTTATAAAGAAAGACTCTATGACTTGGGAGGGGGTTCACGATCAGAAAAAAATACTGAAAGACGGGAATGTCAAAATTTGGTACAATGTATTCTTGTAAGTACTCTTTATTGAGCACATCCTCTGTGTAACTTTCACATGTTTACTGTCATAACACAGTATCACTAAATTATTAATCCAAACAACATGTATACACATAAATTCACATACAGTATCAAATGAAGAAACGTGTCTTGGTTGTATATAAACACTGGCGTACCGTATCACTGCAGTTTCAGACTGCAAGTAGTTTAGTAACTGTGACAGGAAGGAGAAATGAAAGATGACAGCCTTTTTACACACCACTGTAGAAAAAATTGTCATAAACAACAAGAATTTTCAATAAAGTCTTGAAGAACTAATATTATTAAATCAAGTGATGGCGATATTTAAGGGATCTTGTAAAAGTGTAGTCAGACATTGCCTAGATGAAAACAAAGTAAGTCAAATGATCAATAGTTAAGGTCAGAGGAGTTTGCTAAATCCAAAGTTAAAAGCATAACTAGAGCCATTTTTTCCAGAACTCTTTTCATAAAACTCATAGTCTAAGGATTTATTTTGGGAATTCTTGGAATACATGGTGTGATCAGTAGGGGGTATAGCAGCACCCCAAACTCCAAACACAATTTCCAGTACAAGTAAAGGCTTTTTGTTAACACTATTACCTTTACAAGGGTCCTTTCTTCTCCACTACTTATCACAATACACATCTCCTGTACTCCTCTCGACAAGCTTTTTTCTTCCTTTGCTCCTCTCCATGGTGAAGTAGAGTAGTGTCATTTAGATTTGAACTGAGAGTACTTTCGGTGCTACCATGTTGCATCCAGGAAGCACATCTGTGTCAGGTGGAAGCTTCCTAAACAGGGGACACTTTTTCCTGCCCGCTCCCCCTGGTGGCTCCCACACAGCCCAGCAGGGCTGCCCTTTGGAATTACAACTCCCATACAGCCCGGCAGGTGTGTACTTGTTGTCTATGACAATGGTTACACTGTTTGTTTGTTTATATATATTTTTTTAAACAACCAAAACACAGACAATCCCCTGGAAGCAATTCTAAGTGTAGGGATATTTTATTGTCTCTCTCCTGCATCGATTTATAGTGAAAATGATTTCAGACATGGCTAATAACCATTCAAATATATTATGTGTATCGTTATGGAGTGTTGGTCTGTCATTTCTTTTAAGGAAACTTTTTATTATGGAATGATTATTCTTAAACTTTTAAAAAGCTAAATAACTAACTCTTAAATAACCTATTTATTCATAACTTTTTTTTGTTTAGAAATTTGAACACTGGATTGAGTTTGAGTACCACAGGGAGACTAAGTTTTTTTTGTGCTTTTTACATAATATTTTGAATTAAAGTTTTAAACAGTCTTTTCTCTCTGAGCTTTGGAGTAAAAATTAGAATGGAGCACCTTTACCATATACATTTCTATATTGTAAAATGATTTCAGATATACAAATTTGTTTGCTGTTAAAAAATGCTGTGATTAGTATTTTAATTCACTTTATGAAGAGTACAAATAACAGCAGAACATACTGGAGAAGATCATCACTGGCGTACTTCCTGAATCTACTTGGTCCGTTGTTCTTTCCAATAATTTGTATCACATATTATCAGTAAACTTTTCAAATGTGCAACTGCTAGCAAAAAATGGAGGAACAGCAAATATTCAGGTGGCAGCAAATGCAATTAAAAATAATATGAAGAATCTTTGAAATGAAGTGACTACTTGCCAAGTGGAGTTTAATGTAGAAAACAGTAAAGTGTAACATAAAGGCCAAAGGAACAGTTAAGAATAAATGCAAGATAAGTGAAGCTGTCCAACAGGAAGCAAGTTCTGAAAATAGTTTACAGGTTTAAATTGAAAGAATAGTTTTAATTTATGTGCAATATGCAGATACAGTTAAAAAAAGACAACTTAAATGTTAGGTTATATGCTAAAAACTGTTGAATACAAATCAAAACTCATGAATGTTTTTATCTGGATTACTGTGGGCAGTTCTTGTTGTCAAGAATGTGTGCTAAGGTTTAAATGTGTGATTTTATTAATATTTTATTATTGTATAGTACAATTGTAAATTTGTTTTTATAGAACTTTCATTTCTCTATACGGCTTTTATCAGTGACACCATTTTGCAGTGTTCAGGAATGGGAGCCAACCTATTATTTATATTTACATTATATTGCTGAATATGTGGGTGTGGCACACATACAGTGCATCCAGAAAGTTTTCACAGTGCATCACTTTTTCCACATTTTGTTATGTTACAGCCTTATTCCAAAATGGATTAAATTCATTTTTTTCCTCAGAATTTTACACACAACACCCCACAATGACAACGTGAAAAAAGTTTATTAAAAATAAAAAAACTGAGAAATCACATGTACATAAGTATTCAAAGCCTTTGCTCAATACTTTGTCAATGCACCTTTGGCAGCAATTACAGCCTCAAGTCTTTTTGAATATGATGCCACAAGCTTGGCACCCCTATCCTTGGCCAGTTTCGCCCATTCCTCTTTGAAGCACCTCTCAAGCTCCATCAGGTTGGATGGGAAGCGTCGGTGCACAGTCATTTTAAGATCTCTCCAGAGATGTTCAATCGGATTCAAGTCTGGGCTCTGGCCTGGCCACTCAAGGACATTCACAGAGTTGTCCACTCCTTTGATATCTTGGCTATGTGCTTAGGGTCGTTGTCCTGCTGAAAGATGAACCGTCGCCCCAGTCTGAGGTCAAGAGCGCTCTGGAGCAGGTTTTCATCCAGGATGTCTCTGTACATTGCTGCAGTCATTTTTCCCTTTACCCTGACTAGTCTCCCAGTTTCTACCACTGAAAAACATCCTCACAGCATGATGCTGCCACCACCATGCTTCACTGTAGAGATGGTATTGGCCTGGTTTCCTCCAAACGTGACGCCTGGCATTCACACCAAAGAGTTCAATCTTTGTCTCATCAGACCAGAGAATTTTGTTTCTCATGGTCTGAGAGTCCTTCAGGTGCCTTTTGGCAAACTCCAGGCGGGCTGCCATCTGCCTTTTATTAAGGAGTGGCTTCCGTCTGGTCACTCTACCATACAGGCCTGATTGGTGGATTGCTGCAGAGATGGTTGTCCTTCTGGAAGGTTCTCCTCTCTCCACGTTGGACCTCTGGAGCTCTGACAGAGTGACCATCGGGTTCTTGGTCACCTCCCTGACTAAGGCCCTTCTCCCGCTCAGTTTTGATGGCCGGCCAGCTCTAGGAAGAATCCTGGTGGTTTCGAACTTCTTCCACTTACAGATGATGGAGGCCACTGTGCTCATTGGGACCTTCAAAGCAGCAGAAATTTTTCTGTAACTTTCCCCAGATTTGTGCCTCGAGACAATCCTGTCTCGGAGGTCTACAGACAATTCCTTTGACTTCATGCTTGGTTTGTGCTCTGACATGAACTGTCAACTGTGGGACCTTACATAGACAGGTGTGTGCCTTTCCAAATCATGTCCAATCAACTGAATGTACCACAGGTGGACTCCAATTAAGCTGCAGAAACATCTCAAGGATGATCAGGGGAAACAGGATGCACCTGAGCTCAATTTTGAGCTTCATGGCAAAGGCTGTGAATACTTATGTACACATGCTTTCTCAATTTTTTAATTTTTTATAAATTTGCAAAAATCTCAAGTAAACATTTTTCACATTGTCATTATGGGGTGTTGTGTGTAGAATTCTAAGGAAAAAAATGAATTTAATCCATTTTGGAATAAGGCTGTAACATAACAAAATGTGGAAAAAGTGATGCGTTGTGAATACTTTCTGGATGCACTATACACTGCTATGAATACAAATCTTGATATTTTTTAATAAAAAATCACCAATAAAGGTTCAGTTAGGCAGTAATTCTTCAGGTGATTAGGTGCAGTATTTTTTTTTTGTTGTTTGATACCATTTCTTCGCTATTGCTGACCATTGAACTTCTCATGTCCTTATTCGCTTATGTTACTGTTTTGGCCCACTTAGACCCTTTTCCATTATTAGGAATCTAAGCAGATAAAGACCCAAACTATAATAGATTCATATTGTCTTAACAATAAGCACACAATTATAAGCAACAAAAATATGCCCCTATTTTTTCAAGCTTAGTTAACATCTTTACCTAAAGTATGCCTTGGAAGTTTGCTTAATTCAGTTGTATCCATGTCAAATGAAATTAATAAAGAGAAAAAAGCAATAGAATATATACAGGGTGGTCCAGATCTAATTATGCAGATCCAGATCGTCTGAATGACTTTGATTTATGCGAGACGATTCCAGTTCGGCACAAAGATGATTCTTCATGTCGTCAGTTTGCACACTTCTCGATGGTCCGGGATTTTTCGGCTGATTTACTATGTAATATACTTAATGTTATAGCGTAATGAAAATTGCATAATTAGATCTGGACCACCCTACATGTATGCACACATATACTGTATATATTCAGTATATATATATAATAAAGTTAATCTAGGTAGTGGTACCCTTATTGACCAACAGAGGGTACTACCATCACTGCAGGTGGCCATTCTAGACCCTGTAGGTCATAATATAAGCCCTGTTTTGGAGGTTGAGGATCCCCAGACCACAGATCGGCATTGTAGCCTCACTGTTATACAGGGAAGGAGAACCAATCTGACCCTCTTCAGTACACCTCTCTAGTGAAGCTAACATGCAGAAATCTCTGGTGCTGCTTGGGAGTGTTCTACCCATATGACACCAAAGATTGATGATGATTACTGGGTTCCCAGAAGGTAGTTGGGTTATGACATAAAGAGGCGTTGCTTCATTGAATTAGGAAGCTTAGAGTTGGGAGGCAGCTGGCGACAAGAGCTTGGCTGGTCAAAGAGAGGAAAGAGATCCAAAGTTGTGAAAGGTGAGCAGGGGAAACATGGGGTTACTGACGTTAGTTTAATACTGGGGACAGAGGTATTTATTATTTTTGCTGTTCTTTGCTGTTGCCTTGCATTACATAGTTAGGTTTTGTTATTAAAGGTTTTTTTTTTTACATTTCTGGACTCCTGTTGTTGGTGTATAGGATTTTGAGATGACCCCAACAGGGCTTTATATATATATTGTGACAGATAGGGGGCAGTATCACTCCCTTGAACCCCTGTCCAATACGCCAGACACCAGATAAAAGCCCAAACGTTGACTTTATTCATACAGCACAGTGCACAAAGCACCCTCTCCTCCACTATACTCATAAATCACAATAATAAACACAATAAATCAATCCACCACTCCCAGACGCGTTGCCACCCTTCTACTTAGCTCAGCTCGCCGTCTGGGAGCTTCCACAGTCCTTTTATTCTCCCTGACCCGGAAGTGTTCCCAATCCCCAGTCCATGTGATTCTTTATTACTTCCAGGTCAGATACAAGTCCTTTTCTTCACCCTGGAAGTGTGCACTTCTGTCGTCGGTCCTCCTATGACACACTTCCGTGTTATAGGGCACATATGACTCTTCGGTCCTCCCTGCAGCTCCCTCTTGCGGCCCCTGTGGTATGCAGCAGGGCTCTGTATAAAAACTACATTGTCCATGACTCCCTGCTGGTCTTCGGGGCACCTCCATACTGCAGGGAACGCTCCATCTGGCGGCCTGGGGGTATTGGCCAGGATGATAAGCCGGCCAAAGACCACTATATATATATATATATATATAT
>JANRMT010062804.1:14871814-14968740 GCA_026402145.1 Polypterus bichir lapradei | reverse complement strand
TATATATATATATATATATATATATATATATATATATATAGTGGACACTTTTTCTATGGTGTCATTTCTTGTGACTGAAGACAGTGAGATATAATTAAAGTTAGTAAAAATCTTTTATTAATACACACCAGGCAAAGGTTAAATGACAGAGAAGCACAGTCCTAGGACACCTGCCCTTCGTCTGCCCCGAGGGGTCGGTGTTCCAGATTTTTATAGGGTTTTTGTCTTATGACTTTAGTTACACAAGTATTTCAAAATATTAGCCTGAATCAGCATTACCAAAACCTAAAGGTGGAGTACATCTGTTAGTTCCTTAGTTTTGGGGCTCAATGAGTCCACACACGTGGCCTTCCATGTAGAAGCCCAGAAACAAGAAGTAGCACTTGTTCACATACACTATAATCATGCAGGGTCTGCATGACTCCTGCCAAGTACACCATAGAACATGCTGTCTGTCACGTACACCAGATTTGTCAAGCACAAGTTATTGACCTGTATTTTTATTTTTCCACAATATATATATATACTATATATATATATGAGAGAACGAAAACTCATTTATTGTAGCTTATAGAGACTGTGACACTGAATTACTATAGTTGCTACTAAAGGAAAAAAAAGAGAAAAAACAATAGTATGTATACTTAAATGAATAAAGAACTAAATGAAAATTTGAGCTAATAGTAGTAGCAAATTAAAATGAAGGGAAAAAACCCCAAAAAACAGAATTATGTTGAACTGAATTCAACTAAGATATGTGTGGACTTGTACTTTTAATATTGTGTGGTCGTTGCAAATGTACATTGTCAAAAATGTATTTGCTGCTTCAGGAGTCATGAAAAAGTGTGTCCAATCCATTAATCCATTAACCCAGACACTCCATCAGGCTGGATACAGTAATCTGTAGTAAACTGCTTTTCTGAGATTCCCTTTAATGTCATTGATGATTTCTCTTTTATTGCTAATTCAGCATGGAAAATGTATATTTTGTTTCCTTCACACAATGACATAGCCTCAAGTCTCACTTCTTAAAACTCTGTTTTGAGGACCATAGCATTTGCCTGAAGCATCTGAATCCCATTTTGAAATACTTCTGAAATTTGTGTTGGAGTATACAAATTTCCATACAAGTTTCAGATTGGATTATTCCCTGGAGTGGTGTTAATGGCTTATTAATGACTGTGCTAAGGCTATCATCCGGCGACTTCACGTGAACCTAATCAGGCAACTTTTCTGATGTCAGTCTCAATTTCCTCTGCACTTTAGACATTTTAAGTTATTCATCTGCAATTTTCATATTAGAATTCTATATGTTTATAAGAGAAATGTATATAATTAAAAGAAAAATATTAATATGAGTAGATGTGCAGGTGGTTCTTTTATTGGGTCAATTTATAACTGGAACATTGGAATAGAAACTTTCTTTAGTGTGCAAAAGGAAAATTAATTACAGTAATTTAGAAAAATACTTCATAGTAATATAGAAATAAATAATTGAAATAAATTTGGGTGGTGAAGTGATTAGTGGTACTGCCTCACAGCAGACTGGATTCAGGCTCAGTGTCTGGGCACTGTCTGAGTGGAGTCTGCACAATCTCCCCATGTCACTGTAGGTTTTTGTTCTGACACTTTGGTTTTCCTCCCATACCCCAAAGACTGAGTTAATTGGTGACTCAAAAATTGGCCATATATGGAGGAAAGAAATAGGAATCTTTCTTTATATTTCTGATTCCATTCAGTTTGGAGCAGAAAATTTGCTGCTGCAATTCCAACTGTCCATTGATAGCCATGTATTACCAAATAAAATGATACTTAAAAGTTAAATAGAAGGAAATCTATTTGGGGCTTAATCTGTAAGAATTCTTTCCTGACGTTTTGGCTGCTGTAGCAAGTAATTGAATGTGCAATGTATCAAGAGGTCATTTTGATGATGTGAATCATATTGGTTGTACTAATAATCTCAAAATGAAATGTTGGCATCCAAACTTACTATGATACAGCCTTCGTTACAATGGGCTAAAAATTCTCTTAAATATATGAGTTTTGTTTGAAAATTTGTCTTTGCCAGAGAAATAAAGTCTTGCTCGCTGCTGTCCATTTTTGAATTTCCACAAAAGTGTTATGACTATTGCTTCCTTCTTTCTTGCAGTGTGGTCACTGTGGCTTTTTTCTTTTTATCTTTGCTTGCTAGATTCAACTAAATCTTTTTAAATAAATTTAAGCTATTAGTCTGCCTCTAACATATGAGTAATTTTAGCTATAAATTTTTAACTTGAGAATTCATTATTGGCTTGCCCCTAAGCTGAGTAACCTCAGCTGGGACACACTAAATCTATCTGAGGACTGCCTAAGAATACTTTGATTAGAGAAAGCCAGGACGGCGTTACAGTCTCGGAACATGGAGTTTAGTATCTTTCAGAGCAGGCTGAGCTGACCTCTCTCTTTTCATTATGAAGATTCTGTCTGACTTTCTTTTTTTTAATAAAAGCTCTGTCAAAAGCCTTGGGAAAGATTCCACCTTAAAAATGGTGAACAGCTAATTATGATAAAATTGGGCCCCCTGCTTGCTCCCAAGAGCTGAAAGCAGATCATACAAAGAGCTGCTTGGCTCAGCACTTTTTCAGTTTGTTTTAATTGGCCTAGCCTGAAAGATTCCTGTAATACACAGTTATGCCAAAGAAAATGTACCTCTTCTCTGTGCTATATGCAGCATGGCCCCCATATGCAAGTGACCAAAAGCAGAAAAAAAGCTGCAATAACCTTCGGGAAAAATTAACTATGTCTTTTTGGATCCTCTCTGTATTTCTGCTTAAATGTCTGGCTAAGTATGTGAATGTTTTACATATAAAATTTTTATCAGCGATAACCGTCAAAGAAGGGACTTTATAACAGCTATATTTAATGACTGACTGCTTTAAAAAGATACAGGGTGCTGTGTTAAAAGTGCAGGAGGAAAGGGGCCCAATTTAGGAAAGAGAACATTCGTTTACTTCTATTGCTCAGCCAGAAATGTCCTCAGTCAGTCAATTTTTATTTTTTGTAAGACAAATGAGACCTATTAATGCCTGAAATCATTTATATTATTAGATACAATCATAAAATTCTAAGAAAAGATTAGACACAGGCAACACAATAATCAGTGATATTCTCAATGACTATCAGACCAATTCAGTTCAGTAACAGGCAGTAAATACTACTTATTGTGTTCTCTTGTAAGTTCTCTTGTATGCATTTATTGTGAGTTTCTTTCTGAAAAATAATCACATTTAATGTAATAACTTTAAAAAATATAAATCTGTTTCTCCATTTTCTAAAACTTTTGCAGATTCAAGAGGAACTGGACCTTATCCCAGCAGGAGTGCACACCAGACAGGAACTGACCTTGGGCAAAATGTGAGTACACTGCTGTGTTCACTCACGCACACACCTATGCTCACTCAAACTCAGTCAATTCAGAATAGCCAGTTAGCCTGAAATTATGTCTCGAAACAGTAGGAGGAAACTGGAGTCAGCAAAGAAAACCCATGTGTGAATCTACAGAGACATCCAAACTTAAAGAAAGTCCCCTAGCTAAAACTGAACCATGTTCTGCTCATTGTGAGGCGGTTACATTTCCTGCTGAGGTCTTTTCCAATTCAGTTATCCATAGAAAGAAAAGTGATCTACATTGTATTAAAATCAGAATGTAGAACAGGTGGCACCTGAGTAAGAAAATATTCAGAAACCATTAGAAAAAAACTTTGACAAGAACAGGCCAATCAGTCCAAGAAAACTTGCCAATCCTATCCACTTAATTCATCCAAATAACATCAGGTCTAGCTTTGAAGGTGCCTAAAGTCCTACTGTCTTCTGCACTACTTTGTAACTTATTCCATGCGCCTATAAATATCTGTGTAAAAACAAAATCTCTTAACGTTTGTGGGAAATTTACCCTCAACCAGTTTTACAACTGTGTCCTCATGTTCTTGTTGAGCTCATTTTAAAGTAACAGCATGGATCAACTGTAATCTTTTCATAATTTTAAGCACTTCAATCATGCCACCTCCCAATCTTCTTTTGTTTAAACTGAAAATGTTCAACTTGTTTAATCTTTCTTCATAAGATTCAGAATCAGGACTTTCTCTACCACTGCTATGTCTTTTTTGTAGTCTGGAGACCAGCAACAACAACATTTATTTATATAGCACATTTTCATACAAATAATGTAGCTCAAAGTGCTTTACATGATGAAGAAAAGAGAAATAAAAGACAAAGTAAGAATTAGAATAAGACAACACTAATTAACATAGAATAAGAGTAAGGTCCAATGGCCAGGGAGGACAGAAAAAACAACAAAAAAAAAAAAATCCAGACAGCTGGAGAGAAAAAAATAAAATCTGCAGGGGTTCCAGACCATGAGACCGCCCAGCCCCCACTGGGCATTCTACCTAACATAAATGAAACAGTCCTCTTTGTATTTAGGGTTCTCATGGAAGGACTTGATGATGGTCATGTAGACTTCTGGCATTTAATCCATCAATGTAGGAACATCATGGTGCTTTGATTAGGTGTTGGCACAGGTTGTCACCACAGAAAACCGGGAAAATAAACAGAAGAGAGAGTAGGGGTTAGTATGGATTTTAGAGTCACCATGAATAGTTATGATAATAAAGTGAATATACCGAGTATCAGGATTAAATTAAAATGAACTTATGAGAAGGCCATATTAAAGTAATGAGTTTTTCGCAGTTTTTTATTCCAGATTTTAGGTGCATAACAGCAGAAGGCCGCCTCACCACTTCTTTTAAGTGGAAGCTCTTGGAATTCTAAGCAGACACTCATTTGAGGATCTAAGGTTATGATTTGGAATATAAGGTGTCAGACATTCTGATATATAAGATAGAGCAAGATTATTTAAGGCTTTGTAAACCATAAGCAGTATTTTAAAGTCAATTGTGAATGACACAGGTAACCAATGTAGTGACATCAAAACTGGAGAAATGTGCTCGGATTTTCTTTTCCTAGTTAGGATTCTAGCAGCTGCATTCTGCACTAGTTGCAAACGATTTATGTCTTTTTTGGGTAGTCCTGAGAGGAGTGCGTTACAGTAATCTAGTCGACTGAAAACAAAAGCGTGAACTAATTTCTTAGCGTCTTTCAATTATATAAGAGGTCTAACTTTTGCTATGTTTTTTTAAGTGAAAAAATGCTGTCCCAGTGATCTGATTAATATGCGATTTAAAATTCAGACCAAAACTACACATAGACAGGACCGGCGCCACCATTACGACGAATTAGGCATTCACAGATAATAAGGGGGGGAAACATGAGTTAGCTACAAAATAGCTGGTTGGCACACTAATAAGCTTGGCCTAGGGCACAAAATAACCTAGCGCAGGCACTGCACACAGTACTCCAGATGCCGCCTCACTCGTGCATTATAAAGATTGAGCATAACCTCCTTGGACTTGTACTCCACACATCGTGCTGTATAACCTAACATTCTGTTTGCCTTCTTAATGGCTTCTGAACACTGTCTGGAAGTTAATAGTGATGAGTCCACTGTAAGTCCTAAATCATTCTCATGAGCAGCACTTTCAATTTTCAGACCTCCCATTGAGTATTCAAATTTAACATTTTTACTTCCTTACATTAAATTTCATCTGCCACAAATCTGCCCAAGCCCATATGCTGTCCAAGTCCTTCTGAAATGATTCAACAGATTGTAGATTATCTGCCAATCTACCTAGCTTGGTATAGTTTGCAGACTTAACCATCTTGTTATTTATATTCCTATCAGGATCATTTATCTATATTTTAAAAATATTGGCAGCCCTTGCGCTGACCACTAAGGGCTATCACTCTTAATATCATCCAATTTTGATACCAAAACTGTCTGCTTCTTGTTTTTTTGCCAATTCTACAATCATCCACACCCTACACCCTGAACTCCCACTTCTTTTAATTTGTTGCTTAACCTCTCAATTTGGTCCTTAGCAAGTGAAATCAGGAGAAATAATATCATATTAAGCACTCTGATTGCATCAGTTTGTTGCTTCCTCATAAAAGTCCAGCATGTTAGTAAAACATGACCTCCTCCATCTGAACCCATGCTGACTGTTCACTAAAATTCTTGTCCTTCTCATGTGTTGCTCAGTCATTTGCATAATAATTCCTTCCTTTAATTCAGCTATGATGTATAATTAACTTACTGACCTATAGTTACTTGGATCTGCTAGATGACCCTTTTTATACATTGGGATAATAATGCAAGGTGAGTCAAAATTATGTTAACATTTGAATGGTGGAAACAATTTATTCACAAAACATACTTCATATATGCAAGGTGATTTACAGGAATGTCTCAACCTGTTCGCCATCATGTTTCAACACACAAAAACCAACAAGCAACAATACCATTTAAAGCCCGGACATACATTTCGCGGGGAATAGATGATACCACAGTCCGTATTCTGTCATTCAGGTCATTGATATCACCAGCTTTCCTGCTATGTCCTCCTTCACAATACCCCATAACCAGAAATCACAGGGTGTCAAATCAGGGGCGTGTGGAGGCCATGGCAATGGTCCACCAAGACCTATCCATCGACCTGGAAAGGTGTGGTTGAGATAAAAATAATCCATTAGTGTTAACATAATTTTGACTCATCCTGTATTTGCCATTTTTATTGTTAATTGCGTCCTGGGGATTTTTTTTGTAAAGAAAGCACCTATTGGTGCAAGATGTAGCAACACATTGAAACATTAAATATGAGATGAAACTCTCCATAGTTGCTGATACAGGTGGCAATGAGTAATAATACAGTGTCATACTAGCACTGAATAATTTACTGTGGCATATCCAGCTAAGTGCTGAGCAACCTCTCCTTCAAGAAGGCAGTTATCAATGATGGGTGTAGAGTAAACAATTTTTGCATTCCAAAAAGTCCCAAATATGCTCTTTTGAAGACTGGCCAAGGTATAAGTTTGCAGGGAAAAGTGCTGATGACAAATTGGTATTTCTGGGAGATGCCAGTTAATTGCAGTTGGACATTGCCATGGAAAATGATATGATGCATGTCAGGATCATCGTGTAGTCATACTGTCCCTAAACACGATGATGGCTTAGGAAGTTTGTCTTGGCAATGGTGGCTGTAGCCTGACACAGACAGTTCTGGCAGCATGTCATTTAAGATTTTTGGGTAGATTGCTCCTTTGTTCTTTGTTGTTTCCATTTGAGTATATGATGACAGTCAGCCCCAACAGGAATGTGGTTGTCACTGCTTTAGCTAAATTATCCTTGTTGTGTCTAAATGGATTGCTCCCTAGAAAGACCAGTCTACTTCACATTTAAATCTCCATTTTATTGTTTAATTTATATTTTAATTTCATAAATTGTATTACAATGAATAAGACAGGGATCAATTAAGGATTTAATCAGTACTTCAACCCATACCTTTATGTTTCATATCAAATTCTTTTCCCATCCCCTTCCCAGTTTGGACAGCTTTGTGAAAACAAAACACAAAGAACTCCCTCATAAATGCTGAGACATTAAAGAATAACAGAGGTCTAAGTTGTTTATTGTATAACTGCATGAATAAATTATTGCCAAATTGTGAAAAAAAGCTTTGGACTGTTCCTTATAGTTAAAATGTGATTGTATTTAATTTTATTTAAAATAAGATATCCTTTTACAACTGAGCTTCGGAGAGTGAGTTTGGAGTCTTCCAGTTGAGTAGGATAAGTTGATGAGTGTGCAATTTACTATAGTGTAAGACGCTGCAATAGATTTTTTCCGACATAATTTTGTCCCTTCAGAATTTACTCTGAATATTACTATTACAGGATTTGGAGCAATTTTGAATCCTAAAATATATAACAAATAAGTAAACATTTTTTCCAGTGTTACCTGAGCATAGGACATTCCATAAACATATGACTTATGAGACAAGTACTTGATGAGAGCATTCCAAATTTTGGTTGTCACAAATACATTTTGGATAATGTTAGATAAGGTGCAGCAAGAATGCTTAATGTACATTTTAAAACTTAATTATCCTAGCTTTTTTTTAGACTGAGTTTCACTCATTATATGAGATTCTAATTAATTCATTATAATTGATCAGCAGGAATACAAGCAGGAGTGTTCAAACCCAAAGAATAGACAAGGTCAATACCAAACATGTTGCTCTTGGACAATGAGGTTATAAGGGTCAAAAACAATTCTCCGAGTAGCTAGATAGTCTAAAATCACACCATCTATCCATTTTGAAACACTCTTAATCCTTTTCAAGGTCATAGTGGCCAGAGTCAG
This sequence comes from Polypterus bichir lapradei, assembly GCA_026402145.1. Taxonomy (NCBI): domain Eukaryota; kingdom Metazoa; phylum Chordata; class Cladistia; order Polypteriformes; family Polypteridae; genus Polypterus; species Polypterus bichir. Next base: position 14,960,444 of record JANRMT010062804.1, on the reverse strand, counting down.
TGAGGGGAGTCATAAAAAGCTTTGTAGGTCAGAGATTCAAATTATTATCCATCTATTCATGAAACACTCTACACGTTTTGCCCAGGGCCTCATGATCCAAACGTTGTCCAATTACTGTCTCCTGAAAGTAGTTAGATAGTCCAAAATCTGAATATCTATCTGTTTTGTAACACTATGAATCCTATTTAGGATCAGGGGAGTCATAGCAAGTTGTAGACCAATTGTTACCCAGCTATTCGTAGAACACACCACATGTCATACCAAGGGCTCCATGATTCAAAACAGTCTAATTATTGTCTTTTGACGCTAACCCAATGTGTTGCTTCTCCTGGTAATTTTGAGAATAACATAACATTTGCACAAACCTAATCATTTACAGTAAATAGTTGATCCCCTATAATGATTGTAAGACAAAAGAGTCTACAGCACAGTGATGTAAGGGATTTTGGCCACAGATAGTAACAAATAACATAAATTGATATTTTGAGTGCTATGCAAAATAAAGAACGAGTAGAAAAAGACCAGTTTCTCTGTCAAAAGAGTTTAATTATTGTTAAGAATTGGGAGATCCATTTTGGCAGTTTAGAATTTTTTTTTGTGGTTTAAATATTTTTTTTTTGGTTCACTAGATTTGTTTTCTTAAAAGTTTAATTTTCAAGTTTTGTTTTTCATATATGAGTTTGAATTTTATTTCTTTCTTTGAGAAAGAGTTTTATTTTTTTCATTTAAATTTCTAAGTACTTCACATCACCATATTTAAAAGTGGATACTGAGTTGCTAAGGAATCTTGCCTGGTTGCTAGGGACCTCCTTCCTGACTTGCATCGTAAAGACTTGCTAATAAATTACAATGCAGTGCAGGAGCTCTTTTGTCTGAGGTACCAATATGAACAGTAAGCAAGCGCATTTAGATAGTCTTGATTTTAATACTCTGGTTCTGACTTGTCACTCTTTTGTCTCGACTTGGTTTCGTCTTAGTGTTTTTTCGCTCTGGCAAATGATGATTATGAGTACTATTAAACCCTCCAGCTGAAGAACAACTCGCAGCCCTTACAAAAGCTTGCTTTTTATTTCCAGTTCTATTTTTATTTTTGGTGAAAGTCTTCTTTTTGGTTTTGATTTTATTCCTGAAAGTAACCTGCATCTTCTTGTTGTCTGTTATAAATATAATAGCAGTTGCTGTTAAACACTCATTGTTAGAATGTATCTCAGGCCAGTCAGTTTGGGGAAAAGAAGGGCAATGGACATCCAAGATGTGGAGCCGTTGTGTGGCTTCATGTTCTTGTAACAATTAATGTAAATTGTAATGACAAAGACCATAAAATTGTAAATTAAACTGATTAAAAGAATACAGTCTTGGCAATGTCTTATGAGAACTATAAACAGTAAGTCAATGTATCTTTTTGCAACCTGAACAATTTGGAATGCACTTCTACTAGTGTAACAATTAATAAAAGAGAGGCTAACTTAACTAACATTTTGAAAATTCACAGTTGCCTGTAATTATCAGCCTAAAAAAGTGAGGCTACAGAAATGTAAGCGTACTAGCAAGAAAAAAAGATTTTTTTTGCCAGCAACAAAAAACCCAGTAATGTTATTTTAGGCTATATGTTATAAATGTTACTATACTCCAATTGTACAGCTACACAAATTAAACAATTTTAAAAAGGAAAAAAGCAATCCTTCTCATTTTGGCTTAAGTAAATGTTTGTACAAGCAGTGAATGTTCATCATTTGAGCAATGAAATGGTCTATTAAAATCTATTGTTGCTATGAAATATTCTTTTGGCATATTCAATTAACTATAAAGTATGCTTATTCCCCTCTGGCACAGGTGAAACACGGTCAAGATTCTCTCAGAATACTAAAAAAAAAAAACTACATTGAGTAGGCAAGACCTAACATTGAAGATGGGGAGATCTTTGTTCTGCTCATATTTTACTGTATATTTGTTGATGTCCTGCTATCATTTGTTTAAAATTTGGATCAGCTTATTATCATTTTGCATTTTCTGGAACATTTTCTTTTCAGTTTTATTTTTTTTTTAATGATGCTTATTTCATGTATTTGTAGCTAATTTTTATGGATTCACAAGCTTGAGCAGGCTTCAGAATAACCACATAAAAAATTACTTTTTTAAATTTGTTCTTCCATTATTTGATTTTATTTTTCCTTTTTTTTGCTGCAACAGTACAAGGAAGAGTCTGTTTGGAACAAGACAGGAAGTACCACTAGATGGGATATAAAGCCATCTTAAGGCACACCGCTTCACACTCCCACACTCAAATCAGACCAGTCACTTGTTAAGTTGTGCGCAACATTTTGATATAAAATGTTCAAAACAATGTTTTTCAAATGATCAGTCTGATCCAAGAAGAAGCTCACACTATTGGAGAACTGCTTAGTACAAACATTTTGAATCTATAATGTTTGAAATTAGTTTAATCTTTGGGATGGGCAAAAGTAGGTTTATAGTTGCTTGTAGGGAAAAAAACATGCAGGTTATGATTATTACAATAGCTTTATTAACTTCATTAACTTATAAGAATGTCACAATGGCACAGTGCACTTAGGTACTATCTCATAAGTGCTCAAATCGCCGGCCTTCATTAGTTACACATTGTTGTAGTCTACTTGCTAATAACAATAATAATAATACGAAGAAGAAGATAAATAATACAAGTAAATAATACAATAATTAATAAATGAATAAATAATACAAGATTAAACTGTTTCGCATCACAATCAAGACAAGAATCAACTGTGGAAACAATAAGTGGATAATATACCTGGCTTTGGCCTCTAGTCCATTTGCATTTATTTTCCTTTTCTGTGTGAAAAAATTAACTTTGTCCTGCTTTAATAGAAAATGTCTTACAGTATTAGTGTGAAGTTGTGGTGAATGGACCTTTATTGGGATTAAAAATGTTTGAGAAGAAAGATTCAAGTGAGAAAGCCCTGTGAATGGTTTACAGCAATTACTATAAGAATGTGTTTTTAGGGCTGCATTCAGCTAGTGGAACATATTTGACTCACTCTCAGACTAGGGATGGCACTTTAAGCTTAGAAACATAAAGAACACCCTACAGAAGAAATTAGGGATACAGAAGGCAACTATCTGGAAATAGAACATCAGAACAGATTTGACTACAGCTATTCAGACAAACACAACTAAACGGTCTTCTTCACCTATTTTTTTCAAAGCAGCATTAAGTTTAGTTTTGAAAGTCCTTAATGTACAACTCTCTTCCAGACTACTTGATACTTTACTCCATTTGTCTGTGGTTCTCTGTGTGAAGTAAATCTTTCCAACATATGTGTGATGTACTTCAAGGATCCATCTTATAAATGCCTTTAATGATTTTAAGAGCTTCATTCATTTCAGTTCTTAATCTCTATTTGCTTCCGCTGAAAATGTTCAGTCCTGGAATTAGTCTATCCTCTCTTCTGTGGAATTTCTCTAGTGCTACTATGTCTTTTTTGTAACATGGAGACAGACACAGTACTCCAGGTGAAGCCTCACTAGTACATTAGAGAATATAGCTTGAGTATAATTTCTCTTGACTTATAGTGTACACTAAACATTGTGATATAAAGCCTGACATTTTATTAGACTTTTTGATGGCTTATGTACACTTGCCTGGTTGTAGATAACAAGTCCACTATAACTCCTAGGGCCATATATTTAAATCTAACATCTCTGCTCCAAAACACAGCCACTATTTCCTAATGATTCAATGGCATCCATGCCCTGAATTCTGTCCTCATTATTGCAAAATGTTAAATCTAGACCAGCTTGCCATTTTTATTGGTGCTTTAACATGCAATTACCACATATTTACCTACTATATATTAAATTTATTTCTGCCAAAAATTTGCTCAAGCCTGTATTTTGTCCAGATCACTGTTGAAATGTTTTGAACGATTTCAGGTTATCTGAAAGTCCATCTAGTTTTATATACTTTTCAGATTTTTATATAATTAAAACAAGCAAGAATTTCAGCACTGATCTAGAAGGATACCACATTTAATATCATTTAATTCTAGAAATGTTCCTCACACCATAACTCTTTGTTTCTGGCATTGTATGCCAATTATGCACCCATCATTCCCACTTCTTTTAGTTTAATAACTAACCTCTCATCTGGCACGTTATCAAAAGCTTTCTGAAAACAGATAAATACAAGGATATCATATGTGCCTCTCTGATCATATTCGTTTGTTGCTTCCTTATAGAATTGTAATGTATTAGTGAAACACTATCTCCCATGTCTCAGCCCATGTTGACTATTTACCAATACACCTGTTTTCGACATGTGCTGCTCAGTCTTTTCCTTAATAATTGCTTCCATCAATTTACACATGATGCATGTTTAGCGTCCTAACCTATGCAGTAGTTATTTGAATGAGGCCAATCACCTTTTTATATAATGGGATAATGCTTATAATGGGATTTGCTTCCTTCCGTTCCTTAGGAATTTCCCCAGTGTGCAGTGATTTTCAAAAAACAAGCATTAATGGTTTATACTGTATATGCACCTACTAACCTCTTTAAGCACTCTAGGATAAATGTTATCTGGTCCTGGTGATTTGTTACATTACAGTCTATTTAATCTAAACAGCACTTCTCCCTCTACAATTTCCAATTCACTAAGTACTCCCTTAATAGCCTTTGTTACTGCTGGGATGTTAACCACTTCTTCCCATGTGTAAACTTAACATATTTTAGGGCATTTATAGTTTCAGATTCTGTACAGTTTAGTTCATACTTACTGTTTCTGATATACTTAAACTCTTCCTGTAATGTCATTTTACTACTAAAATATTGTAAGAATCACTTTGTGTCATCTTTAGCCTTTTCCTCAATATTTCTCTCTAACTGCATTTTAGGTTTCCTAAAAAAAATCTGTTAAATCTTTGCACTCATGCTCTCATAACCCCTATGGTTAGAGCTGGAATTATTTGCCTCTTACATTTTATATAACTGTTTTTCACTTTGCAACTTCAGCCCTTTATCCACCATGGGGGTTATTTAAAATTTTCACTGCTTATAAATTTTGGGATGAACTTGGCCTACATTGTATGAGAAATGCTTTTAAATCTGCTAAACTGCCCCTTGATTGACTCCAAACTTAAAAGCTTTTCCAAGGTTCTCATTTTTATATTTTACCACTTTTGATCAAAATTTGTCCTACTAAGGTTATTCTTAATAGTTTTCATTTTATGTGCTCTGCCAAAGCACAGTCAAATGTGTTGTATTATGGTCACTATATCCTAATAATTAAATGGTATCTACCCTCTGAATTCTGTTCTTATTATTACAAAATGCTAAATTTAGACAGGCTACCCCTCTCATTGGTGGTTTAAAATGTCGCATTAAAAATCAGTCGTTGATTATATAATAATAATTGTCATCGACAGGAGATTTAACATCCTTGATACTGTCCTCAATCCTGTTGTTCCTTCTTGCCTTCATTCATCCCTGTCAATTTTTGACAACTGTCTTTTCTTTGCAGATAAGGTAACTGATATCATAGCTCACATTGCACCACTTGCTTATGACCTGTGTGTCCCTTTGACTTGCTCTGTTGTCCTGACTCAGTTTGAACCACAGTCTCCCTCTGCCCTTGCAGACATAGTTGATCAATTAATACCTACAAATTGTCCTGATATTGTCCCCTCTTTTCTTCTTAAACAGATATTTGACATTGTTGGACCTAGTATCTTGATTATTGTCAATATGTGTCTTCATACGGGTACTGTTCCAACTTATTTTAAACATGCTGCAGTGTGGACTTTGATTAAAAAGCCAAATCTGAATCCTACAGTTTCCTTAAATTTTAGCCCTATATCTACATTGCCAGATCTCTTTTAGATAAAGCTGTTTTTCTGCAACTCCAGGCCTTTTTGGAGAGAAATGGTATTTGGTGAAATATTCCAATCTGGCTTTAGTATCAGAGCTGAGCATTACTTAGGCTGTAAAAGTGCTAACAGCGTTAACCCCGAGTGTTACTCAGGCAATGATATAGGTGTGTCTTAGGTAAAAGTCAGGCCTGAGTATTACGTGGGCAATTATGTAGACACAGCTTCTTCTAGTTTCATGATGGTATCTCATAAGAAACGTTTTTCAGCAGCCCAGGTGTTGCACACTCTTGACAGTGATATGAGCAGTGATGTTGAGGAGCCTCTCATCAGCAGTGATAATGAAGTGAATCTGTATTCAGGCAGTGAAATTGAAACAGACAGTGAAACTGAAAATGATTCTGATGAATCTAAAAGTGATGTTGACGTTTGGGGTTCTGTTGACCTTGCTTCAAATAAACCAGCTCCACCTCATTTTGATTTTGTGGGCCAGTCAGGAATAAAAGTGAATGTTGACACCCAAGATCCACTTACTTACCTGAAGTTATTTCTTGATGATGAAATGATCGAAAGAATTGTTGTTCAGATGAACACTAAGTCCTTAATGTGGGTGCAAGAATTAAATCTCAGATATAAATAAATTCTTGTGATTTTAAGACATTTGGGGTCTCTGACCTCTGTAGTGCCGCTGATTGTAATCTCAGCCCACTAGCAACAAACATTAAACCCTGTGCTAGGAACTTAGGTGTGATATTTGATAACAATTCTATTGTTAAAGCCTGTTTTTTTTCATCTGTGCATGTTAACCAAGATCAAGCCCTTTTTGTCTGTTGCTAATCTTATAAAGGTGACTCATGGCTTTATTTCTTCACAATTGAACTGCTGTAACTCATTATACACTGGAGTTACCCAGCAATTACTTCCTAGTTTACAACACAGATTTTAAGGTGCTGTTGTTTGTTTCTGTTAAATGGATTAGCACCTTCCTATTTTTCCAGCCTTTTTCATCTTTACATTATTGCCAACGTAGCTCCTCTGATCAGACTGTCTTAGAATGGCCAAGTGCTCAACTGAAGCTTAAAGATGAGGATGCTTTTCAGCAGAAACTCCTAAGCTCTGGAACAACCTGCTGCCTCATGTTGGGTCTCCAACAACTATGGCCATTTTTGAAAACACACCTTTTGTTTTTGGCTTGTTCTTAATTGTCCCTAAAAGGGCTGAGTGAAAAACTGTCCCAAAACTCTCTTCCTCTCCGCCAATGTAGAATTTCTTTTGATATTTATGATTTGTTTGTTGTTGTTGTCTGTTTTAATAAACATTTGAATACAAAGAATCACTGTTCAGTGCAAAATTTGGACTCAACCAAGGAAGTAATTTGTATCTCTCATGTTCATGGTATTCATGTATTGGATGTCAATGCACAGTCTAGATTTGCAGAGTATCCAACTTGAGGACTTAACACTAGAATTACCAGAGCCTACGAAAAACTCATAGATCCGTCCCACCTTAAATCGTGTCGCACCTCTCCATCAGTGTCTTTTGTCCTTTAAATGTGTTGATAAGCAGCAAGCAGTCTGCTATCACATCCTCCACCGGCGCACATTTTTCTCAGCTCAAGTCTGTTTACCTGTGTGTCAGTTACTTGGAGTGGTATAGAGTGAGAAGTCACGCAAAATCACACCTTTTATAAACACTATCGTTATTTGGAACACATGCATTTCATGTGTGTTCCGTGTCTACAACGATCTATGTAAACACATTGTTAAAACATAAACGTTTTTCATGTTTTAGTAATAATTGACAAAATGTAGACATGAAGTGTATAATGTGTGAAGCTTGAAGTCCAAATATCAAATAAACACTTTCACAAAAGGTACAAATATAACAGAACAAGTGTGCTTTTATTCAAGAATTTAACCGAAGAAAAAGAACCCACGTCAGGGTGCGACATTGACACGCATTTGCTACGACTGCTTCAGTGGCGCAACGGTATCAGCTGTTAACTGGTAATCAAAACTTCATGGGTTCAATCCCGGATGAGTACGTTTTGAGAAGTGAGCTGCTTGTATTCTTATTATTTTTAAATTAAAAACATACATTTGATTTCAGTCTGTAACAGCCAGTGTAATTTATGATACTTGTAAAGGTTAGCTTTGTTTTTTTTTAAATTCAGTTTTATTCTCTCATTTGCGTTCACGATCCCCCCCCATTTGACACTGCTGTTTTCACATAAAGACGCGCTATAACAGAGTTGAACTCAGATCATGACGGCACTTCTACATCGGAGCAAGAATGTACTTTTGCCATTGCTGTACTTTGTATATGTACATGGGAAGCACTGCACTCTACTTGTGACTTTACACTGTAGGAAGTAAGTAAATAAAAAATGGTAAATAGGTAAATAACATTTGATCTGGCTCTTAGATACAAAGTACAGCAACGGCAGCGTCCACCTGCAGCTATAGACTCTTCAGTGCGCAAGCGAATCTACACGCTAGTGTTTAGATCTGAATGGTGTATGTGCCCCAAAAAAGAAGTCTGACTGCATTCTCGTACCATTGCTTACGTACTAATGTGTCAGCAGGCACTTTTCGTGGCATTACACGTATTGTTATAGCGCGTCTTTATGTGAAAACAGCAGTGTCAAATGCGAGGGGGGTTGGATCGCGAACGCGACTGAGAGAATAAAACTGAATTAAAAAAAAAAAAAGCTAACCTTTCCAAGTATCATAAATTACACCGACTGTTACAGACTGGAATCAAATATATGTTTTTATTGTAAAATAGTAAGAATTTAGAATAGCTCACTTATCAAAAAAACCAAAAATAAATGCAGTCACGTCATGACTACAACCGCATAAAGGTATGCAAATGAATATAATGTTGCATTAGTGCAACAACGTTTTCCAAAATGTACAATACAGGTCATAAAATTAATTATTCCAAATGTCATATATATCTAAGTCTCTCTTTTTTGTCAGAGCAGCTTTGACATTATGGATCAGAAGGCACATACTAATTCAGCGTGAGCAGGAACACTCAAGAATAAAACTGAATAAAAACAATTCACGTCCACAGTTTCATTCTCAGTCACGCACAACACTCACACCCACGTCCACGGTTTTCAAATAAAGAGGGGGGTATAACAAAACAAGTTTGTACCTACCACGTCTTTATCTGAAAAAGGCGTCACATTGGGGGGGGGTGGGTGTGGAAGCTTAGACGTGAGTGAGAGAATGAAACTGAAAAAAAAAATCGAGAAGTACTATAAATTTACAGACGCAAATCAAATGTATGTTTTTATTGTATGATATAAACAATAAGAGTAGCTCACTATTCAAAATGGTAAATTTGGGAAGCAGCTGATATCAAAACTGCAACCTCTTGATTGAAAGGCAGCAGTTCTTAGCATTGCACCACACAAGCTGTCATATCAGCCACCTACCATAACCTGCTTTCTTTTTTCTTCTGTTAAATTCTTGAATAAAAGTGCACTTGTTTTGTTATATTTGTACCTTTTTGATATTTGGACTTCAGGCTTCACACATTATAAACTTCATGTCTACATTTTGTTAATTCTTACTAAAATATGAAAAATGTTTCTTTTTTAACGATGTGTTTACATAATGATATATTATTTATAAAAGGTGTGATTTTGCTTGATTTCTCACTCTATACAACTCCAAGCAACTGACACACAGGTAAACAAACTTGAGCTGAGAAGTGGGGGATGTGATAGCAGATTGCTTGCTGCTTATCAACACATTTACTGGACAAAAGAGGCTGATGGAGAGGTGCGAAGTGATTTAAGTTGAGGCGGATCTACAAGTTTTTTCGTAGGCTCTGGTAATTCTAGTGTTAAGGGTTGTATGGCCTAATCAAACTCTGATCTCTGATGCACACTCAAATGGTTCATAGATGAGTGTGATGTGGCTGCTCCCGTCAGGGGTTGCTACAGCAGATCATCTTTTTCCATATCTCACTCTCTTCTGCATCATGCTCTGTTTCACCTGGACCTGCATGGCCTCTCTCACCACATCCATAAACCTGCTCTTAGACCTTCCTCTTTTCTTCTTATCTGACAGCTCTGTCCTTAGCATCCTTTTCCCAATATACCAAGCATCTCTGCCCTGCACATGTCCAAACCAACGCAATCTTGCCTCTCTGACTTTGTCTCCCAACCGTCCAACTTGAGCTGACCCTCTAATGTACTCGTTCCTAATCCTATCTATCCTCGTCACACCCAGTGCAAATCTTAGCATCTTTAACTCTGCTACCTCCAGCTCTCTTTTCTAATTTTTGGTCAGTGCCACCGTCTCTAACCCATATTACATAGCTGGTCTCACTACCGTCCTCCAGACCTTCTCTTTTACTCTTGCTGATAACCGTCTGTCACAAACTACTCCTGACACTCTTCTCCACCCATTCCACCCTGCCTGCACTTTCTTTTTCACCTCTCTTCCACAATCCCCATGTGGCTGGGATGACAATTAACCCCACCTATCTAAGGTTATGATCATATCCCAAAAATAGTGGGTTGTTCCTTACAAGTAAGGAGTAGGAAGTTGCTCTCAAGTGGAGGAATTCAAGTACTTTGAAGACTTAGTCATACATATTCATTCTATTAGTTATTGTGACACTGAGAAATTAGTTTTATGAATGTTGTACCAGACTGAAGTGGTGAAACAGAATCTAAGTCAGTAGACAAAGCATATACTTCCCCTGTCAGTCCACATCTCTCACGTCACCTACAGTCACACGTACTTTGTAGTAACTAAACAAATTAGATCACACATACAAGTAGTCCAAAAAAGTAACTGCGGACATTTACTGATTTCACTTTCTGTGACAGTGTGAAGAGACTGACAATACAGGAGGACCTCGGAGTAATTGCTTCACCTGATCTGAGTCAGTTAAGATAGTTTGTGCATATATTTAGGATACTTCTTGAATGTCATGATCCACTGTTAGAAAACTAAGGTGTAGACCAAAGACATGCTGGAAGGAACATTGCTTTCTACTGTCCTGGAAGTGTCTTGATTTCCTAAAGAAGAACTGGAGGACGTTGCTGTGGATCGAGTGGCCTTATCTTCCAAGTGCAGCGTGTTTCTATCATGAAAATCACCATGAAAAGCTGTACAAAATTAATGTTTACACAGGTGAAAATAAAAAATAATTCTTGCATGCTAGAAAGCTGAAATGTAGTTTACAAAGCTATGTAACAAGCTAATCATAGCATGGCAGTCATTGTAAACACAATTATAATGAGTCTAACATACTGTATGATATTGTAATCCTATAATAATACTTATGAACATCACTCTACAAACACTTTCATTTTAAAATAGCATTATGACAATAACTGTGGTGGGCTGGAGCCCTGCCTGGGGTTTGTTTCCTGCCTTGTGGCCTGTGTTGGCTGGGATTGGCTCTGGCAGACCCCCGTGACCCTGTAGTTAGGATATAGCGGGTTGGAAAATGGATGGATGGATTATGACAATAAGTCCATATTCATACAGTTGATAATCACGTAAAGATAAAGTATTGCTTTTTTAAAAGCAAATATAATCATAAAGAAAGTGAATGAATAGGGGTTTACACCACCTGGTCAAGAAAATTCTGTTATGCAGATGTAAACACTTACTTGTAGGAGCAACTTCTAAGTATACTTAACCAACATAAAAATCAATTTTTCTCTAACTGACATTTACTATATGTGCATTTGGTGACAATTTTAAATGATGCATTTTGTACATTATAGTTAAAATCAGTTACTTTTTCAAAGTCATGGCATACTTTATTTTTCTCGAAAACTTTGCAAATCAAACCATTATGGGTGTCAATTCCAAGTTTCTCCGAAATGCTGCATACACATTGGTCACATTTTCTGTAAATGTATTCATATTCCCCTGTCAAGTTTTCTTTTGAAAATCCAGACATTTGCATTGCAAGTTTCGTGTACACATTTAAAGCCTTTTTTTTTGGTGCATACAGAAGCTTTGTGGATGAGGATTTTGAGCATGCTGCAGCAGACTCTGTGCTGGGCCATTTAATCTGATGACAGATTCTTTCCATCCGAGAGGTGTGTTCAGTAATTGGATGGAAATTTGAGAAATTAGATCCATAGGCATAATTCCTAGCCCAGTTACTAACTGTATAGATTTTACATGTTCTTTCCTTGCCTGTTTGGTCTTTCTTCCAATTACTGTGTAACTGAATGTGGATCCATGTCCAGCACTGCAATGTTGTCTCTGTCTTGTTCTTTAAGATATGCAATGGCACCCTAACACAAGAGACAATACATGTGTGGCTACTGTATTTACAACTGTGTTTCATTGCTAACTAGCTAGCTTAACCATCACTTAACATAACAAAATCTTAACAGTATGAGAATGAACACATTCCACCCCATTATCCTTAAGTTTGTGTTTTTGGGAAAAAAGCTACAATGTCCACACCACAGGTTGTTTGACAATCTGAAGCAGTCTATTTTATTTGTACATTTGTTGACTAAATGCAGAAACTGAGCAACACAACATTTAATTAAACTAATAATTTCAATTAATGTTGAAATTGGCATCTGGTAATGGAATTATTTGTAATATAACGAAAGAGGAGTTTGTCCAGTTCATTAAGAAAAATGTGCATTTTAAGCATAGATCAAGGACATGCTAAACACAGATAACTGACAGGGCTTTCCAGCCCCAATATATTTTGCACATGTGTGATTTATCTGTCCTATGGGGTTGGATTGGCCGCTGTTTTATTTTTCTGGAAGATTCTACTTTGTGTTCAAACTACCATACAAGTGTCTTGCTTTTTGCTGTAGCATTTGTCTCATGTTTTTGTAATGATTTTATTATGTTATTGTCCAAATTGAGGCTGATTGAGTTTGGCTTTTCTTGTTTCTCACTTTGTTGTGCACATGTGCTATGTACACAGCTGGATCACAGCTGGTGTTTCACACTTTCCCTATATGCAAGCACCTATTTTAAAATATATTGGTGCTATTTAGTTAGCCATTTGACTTACTTAGCTGCCCAATCCACATTTGTATACTAAGCTACAAAGCCACTTGAGCCCTGGGCTGTGCAGTGTGTAGGCTGGCAGTTGCACAGGAAGCACACATTATCATCAGTGGTTTCCAAGATAGGAATTATTTGGATTGCTTTCTTTTGTTCTAATAACATGATCCTACTTGGCTCTGCCAGTTTAGAGATAGTAATGATATGAGCCATATCCATATCCTATTTTGTTTTTTTAATGAGCCCTCCAACTGCTCAACCACAAATTATTCTTTGTCTTTGTCTGTTTCAAATGATTCATTGAAGAAAAATTATTGAGGCTCCCACCCTTTCCTCCATCAAAAGAAAAAAATGCAAGTTTCAGTGGGTGGCAAGTTTTAAACAGTTAATGTGTTCCTCATAATGTATGATGACTCATGATTTGAGCAGTGATACACTTTTGCTCTTTAGAGTCAAGGCCATGGTGTTGAACTAACAACTTTAATATAAACAATAAAGGTTGAGAATATGCTTAAAGGAATTTACCAGATCATAGTTTATGTTCATTATACTGTAGGCTGTACGGAAGACAGCAATTTAGATTTGGAGATTCCGTCTGTTCTGGATCACTAAGCTGAGATAACATTTAATTACCTACACTTCCTTTTAGCCAAATGCTGCGTACAAATATGGAAGTTTATTTTGTACTTTATTGTATTCTGTTTTGTCATTATTAAAGTTCTCCATTTTTTATTAATATTTATTTTAAAATTAATCAAATGTAATACATTTATTTTTCATGTGTATAGTGAATGCACTGGGAATTAAACAGTTGTACTAGTTTACTGCATAAATAATCACAGTATTTTCTTTTTCTTCACTTTTTTACTTGCCTGACTATAATATATAATTAATTCAGTTGGATATGAAGCTGTGTCAGTACATTTATATGCATTCCAAAATATTTGACTCCATTTATTATAAGCTTCAACAGAATGCTAATACAAAAGTTCTTAGTTATTCATATTCAAGGCTTTTAAAAAAGAAGCATTAAGTTTTTCAATAAACTTTACATAAAAGTTTGCAAGCATGAATCAGCCCTATCTTCAGCATTATTGACGTCTTATTATACCCACTATAACATAGTGTCATTCATATCTATCTATCTATCTATCTATCTATCTATCTATCTATCTATCTATCTGTCTATCTATCTATCTGTTATTTCTGCATTCAGGGTCACTTTCAAAGACCAAGAATGCTGCCACCTGGTGGTTTCTGGAGGAAATAAAACCAGACATTTTACAAAATCTACATATATAATTCACTAAGGCAAGAAACCCATGGAAAGCACGCCGGAAGGGGCGTGTATTCACTAAGCCGCCGACAAGTAAGACGCCCATGGCGCACGCAGGAAGGAGCCACGCCCACTAACTCTAAGACCATTGGATACAACGACAACTCGCAGAACCACGCCCACCAACTCGGACACGGTGACACAGGAAAAACGGCGTCATTTATGTTCATCTGTCGTAGAGTCCACATGCACCTCTGAGCCACGTTGACTGTTCATAGAGGCATGTTTCTCGCGGAAGTGAATCGCTATATGCAGCGTGTAAAACAGTTTGCGAGGGGTATCCGATGGGATCCTTAAAACAATCCTTTAAAACTGAGGTTAAAACACAATGAAGGAAGCAGTCTTTAAAAACCAATAAGCACTGTGCCTCTGTTTCATTACCGTCTCACCTGCTTCACCAATGCAGGCCCTGCAACAGTTGAGACGCTCTCTCAGCAGCTGACCTTCTCTGTGCCTGACCGGTTCACACAGAGGCAGCGCAAGAGAAAGCCGCGCACACACACAGGCAGCCCCAGAGACAGACAGAGGCACACACACAGGCAGCTGGTGGGCGGGTCTCCATTAGTTTCTCTTGCGAGCAGGCACATGACCAGGCGGTGTGTATCCACCAACGGCCAGGTCGCCCACGTTGGGGACTCCACCACCAAGCCTCCCGACTTCCGCTGCCTTTCAGCGGCCTTCTGCGGCTCGTCGCTTTCCTCTGGTCACTCCAGCTACGTGGTCGCTCAGCGGGAGCAACATCAACTCAAACACCTGGGTTTCGGCCTAACACCCAGCTTCCTCGCAGCTGCCCTCGAGCGCTCGTACGCGCGCTCACAACACGCACGCACCGCGTGTCTGTCTCTCCTTCACCGCCTGCTTCCTCGCTCCCTGTAACCTCCGTCCTCTTTTACTTTCTTTTCTGTTTTTTTTTCTCCCCTTAACCGACTTGCGCTTCTTTTAAATAATGCGAGGGGCCATCACATCTGTAGCATATTAGCCACGGGAGCAATCACGGATGTGGGCAGTTCCTCACCTGTGCACTCGGTGAGAAACACCCACACCACGGACCATCCCGCGACTTGCTACAACCGCTACGTCCACTCACGAAGCCACCTCGAGTATGGTGATTATTTATTTTAAAGAAATGGCCTTTGCTCAATGAGCTGTGGACCCATAACACCACAGCGGCGTGTAAAACAGTTTGTTGCGAATGTGAATCTCTGTATGCAGTGTGTAAAACGCTGTATTGTATGTTGCCCTCTCCAGAGTTACATCTTTTCATTCACCTACAGTCGTATCCTCAAAACCAACCCCATTTGGACAACTGCGTCTTTCAGGAAGTGTTCACCCATCAATTCATAATTATGCGGCGTATGCTACGCCGCGGGTTGGCTAGTAATATTTAAACAGTTAGGGACCCAGAAAAGTCCTTTGTATGTGGTTTAGTCATCTTTATACTGTGCAGCATTGTGTTCATGGAGTTTACTGTTAAGAGTACTGGGTAAATCCTGTTATCCATTGAATAAAAATGACCCAAGGTAATTCTCCTTCCTGTACTCTGCCTTTCACTGACCCAAGGTAATTCTCCTTCCTGTACTCTGCCTTTCACTGACCCAAGGTAATTCTCCTTCCTGTACTCTGCCTTTCACTGAGGTGTATCATGGGACACATTATGCAGCGCCTTATGTAGACAAGATAACCGAGCACACATCTGCTTTGCATGAGAAACACAAAAATGAGTGAGTCAGGTTGAAACATTTATGATTCAGATCAGTTGATATTATATGGACATCCTGCGCTAATGCCTATCTTTAAAATTGTGAACTCCCTTCCACCATATTTCTGGGTCTTAGTCCTGCCTAATAGTATCAAATTCATCTTACAAATAAGCATATTTATAATAACACATACATGACATAAAGGAATATAGGAAATACTTAAGAAATGTCACAAAAACGAAACCATTTCGTCCATCAGACTCGTTTGTTTAGTTAATATCTAAGTTGTCCCAATATCTCATCCAAGTACTTATTAAAGGTTGTAAGGGTTTCTGCTTCCACTATATGACTTGGTGGTCTGGTCCAGATTCCCAAAACTCTTTGCGTGAAGAAGTGCTTCCTGGCTTTGGTCTCAAATACCATAGACAAAGAATTACTAGACGCCGCATGACCAGCAGCATCGTACGTCAACATCGCCACCATATTTCGAGTGGCACTGCTGTGGAGTGAAGTAATAGGAAGGATAGAAGGATAAAGATGCCCCTTGCATGTGCTGCTTGGGATTGTACAAACTGCTGTACGCTCTAAACCAGATCCCGGTGGATTACATTTCATAGGTAAGGCTGAACAATTGTTTTGGTTATATTTGGCCATTAGAAAATCCTGTAAAATGATTTTGATAAATGATTATGCACCTAATGTTGATGATAAGGAATTTATACAAAATTTATTTGCATCCATTCCCAATCTGAACACTCATAAAATTATAATGGCTGGGGACTTTAATTGTGTTCTAAATCCACTCTTAGATAGGACTTCTTCCACAGGGGGAACGGCATCTAACACCGCAAAGATAATTACAAAGTTTGTAACTGATCACAACTTATCAGACCCCTGGAGGTTTTTAAACCCAAACTCAAGAACATATTCTTTCTACTCATCAGTACATCATTGCTACTCAAGGATTGATTATTTCTTTATAGACAATAACTTCTTGCCTATGATTAAATCTTGCAAATACGATGCTATTGTTATTTCTGACCACGCACCTAAGATCTTGGAGCTAAAGTTACTAAGCCCCATACACTCACCCCGCAGATGGCGTCTCAACCCGCTTCTATTAGCAGAAAAAGCATTTGACATGATTGAATGGAAATACCATTTTACTAAATTGGAGAAGTTTGGCTTTGGCTCGAAGATTTGTGCATGGATCAAATTACTGTATACTAACCCTGAAGCTTCAGTTTGTATCAACAACACTTGCTCAGACTACTTTAAACTAGAACATGGTACTAGACAAGGATGCCCCTTGTCACCGCTACTGTTTGCAATTGCCTTTGAACCACTGGCAATACATTGTTGAAATACTAATCAGATGAAGGGGATTATCAGAGAAGGACTGGAACAGAAAATTTCATTATATGCAGATGATATGGTACTGTATATATCGGACCCAGAAAATTCTGTGCCTGCAGTCTTAACAGCACTCACAGAATTCAAAAGATCTCTGGTCTCAGAATTAATCTGAATAAAAGTGTACTCTTTCCAGTGAATTCTCAAGCATATAATATTAGGTTAGACACCCTACCTTTTATCATTGCAGAACAGTTTAAATACCTAGGGGTAAACATCACAAGTAAACATAGACTTGCATAGATGGTCAACCCTTCATCTCACACTAGCTGCAAGAATTAACACTGTTAAGATGAATATTCTTCCTAAGCTCATTTTATATTTCAAAACATTCCAATATACATTAATAAATCATTCTTTAAGCAATTAGATTCAACAATAACCTCATTTATTTGGAATTCAAAACAATCACGCATCCAAAGAGTGACCCTACGAAGACAAAAGGCAGAAGGCGGCATGGCTCTATCTAACTTCCAGTTTTATTACTGGGTAGCAGATATACAGGCAATAAGAACCTGGACACAAATAGAAGAACATACACAGGCTTGGTCCGCAATAGAAGTAAAATCCTGCAGTACTTCTTTGTATTCCCTGCTCTGGGCTCCAATAAACACACGTTATTGGCAATATACTAATAACCCAATTGTGCTTCACTCACTTAGAATATGAAACCAATGTAGAAAGCATTTTAAGACGGAGAAGCTTCTATCTGTGGCACCTCTGCAAGAGAACCACCTCTTTCGACCTTTGCAAACATATGCAGTTTTTAATATCTGGAAAAAATTTGGCATTAACTTGCTTAGAGATCTTTATATAGACAACGTCTTTGCATCCTATGAACAATTATATTCCAAATTTAACATTCCAGCTACACATTTCTTTCACTATCTTCAAATCAGGAACTTTTTTAAACAGAACCTTCCTGATTTTCCTCATCTTGCACCCTCATCCATGCCGGAAAAAAATATTGCTCAGTCTCAAGGACTTAGACACCATCTCTAATATATAAAATCATTTTACAATCCCTCCCTTTCAAAGATCCAAGAGGACACTGGGAAAAAGATCTCTCAATTAATATATCAGAAAAGGAGTGGAAAGTAGCAATGCAGAGAATTCACTCGAGCTCCATATTCACAAAGCATACAATTATACAACTCAAAATTATATATCGAGCACATCTGTTTCGTCTAAAACGCTCCAAAATGTTTCCAGGGCATGATCCAACCTGTGAACACTGCAAACAAGTCCCAGCCTCACTGGGTCACATGTTCTGGGCCTGCACCAAATTAACATTATTCTGGACCAAAATTTTTAATAACCTTTCAGACAGCCTTGGTCTCACAATCCCTCCTAACCCATTAACAGCTGTGTTTGAGGTTCTTCCAGATGGGTTTAAAGTGGAGAAAGACAAACAAATTGTGATCGCATTCACTACACTTTTGGCACGCAGACTTATTCTGATAAACTGGAAGAACCCAAATTCTCCTGTTTTAAGTCAGTGGGAAACTGATGTGTTATCCATCCATCCATCCTCTTCCGCTTATCCGGGGTCGGGTTGCGGGGGCAGCAGCTTGAGCAGACAGGCCCAGACTTCACTCTCCCCGGCCACTTTCTCCAGCCCTTCCAGGAGAATCCCAAGACTCTCCCAAGCCAGTCGGGAGACATAGTCCCTCCAGTGTGTCCTGGGTCTTCCCCGGGGCCTCCTCCCGGTTGGACATGCCCGGAACACCTCACCAGGGAGGCGTCCAGGAGGCATCCTGATCAGATGCCCGAGCCACCTCATCTGACTCCTCTCGATGCAGAGGAGTAGCGGCTCTACTCTGAGCCCCTCCCGGATGACTGAGATTCTCACCCTATCTTTAAGGGAAAGCCCAGACACCCTCCGGAGGAAACTCATTTCAGCCGCTTGTATTCGCGATCTCGTTCTTTCGGTCACTACCCATAGCTCATGACCATAGGTAAGGGTAGGAACGTAGATCGACTGGTAAATTGAGAGCTTTGCCTTACGGCTCAGCTCTTTTTTCACCATGACAGACCGATGCAGAGCCCGCATCACTGCAGATACCGATCTCGATCTCACAGTCCATTCTTCCCTCACTCGTGAACAAGACCCCGAGATACTTGAACTCCTCCACTTGGGGCAGGATCTCTCCCCCAACCCTGAGAGGGCACTACACCCTTTTCCGGCTGAGGACCATGGTCTCGGATTTGGAGGTGCTGATTCTCATCCCAGCCGCTTCACACTCAGCTGCGAACCGATCCAGAGAGAGCTGAAGATCACGGCCTGATGAAGCAAACAGGACAACATCATCTGCAAAAAGCAGTGACCCAATCCTGAGTCCACCAAACCGGACCCCTTCAACACCCTGGCTGCGCCTAGTGATTCTGTCCATAAAAGTTATGAACAGAATCGGTGACAAGGGGGAGGCCTGGCGGAGTCCAACTCTCACTGGAAACGGGCTCGACTTACTGCCAGCAATGCAGACCAAGCTCTGACACCGGTTGTACAGGGACCGAACAGCTCTTATCAGGGGTCCGGTACCCCATACTCCCGGAGCACCCCCCACAGGATTCCCCAAAGGACACGGTCGAACGCCTTTTCCAAGTCCACAAAACATATGTAGACTGGCTGGGCAAACTCCCATGCACCCTCCAGGACTCTGCTAAGGGTGTAGAGCTGGTCCACTGTTCCGCAACCAGGACGAAAACCACACTGTTCCTCCTGAATCCAAGGTTCAACTATCCGACAGACCCTCCTTTCCAGAACCCCCGAATAGACTTTTCCAGGGAGGCTAAGGAGTGTAATCCCTCTGTAGTTGGAACACACCCTCCGGTCCCCCTTTTTAAAGAGGGGGACCACCACCCCGGTCTGCCAATCCAGAGGCACTGTCCCCGATATCCATGCGATGTTGCAGAGACGTGTCAACCAAGACAGTCCTACAACATCCAGAGTCTTGAGGAACTCCGGGCGTATCTCATCTACCCCCGGGGCCCTGCCACCAAGGAGTTTTTTGACCACCTCAGTGACCTCAGTCCCAGAGATGGGAGAGCCCACCTCAGAGTCCCCAGGCTCTGCTTCCTCATTGGAAGGCATGTTAATGGGATTGAGGAGGTCTTCGAAGTACTCCCCCCACCGACCCACAACGTCCCGAGTCGAGATCAGCAGTGCACCATCCCCACCATATACGGTGTTGACACTGCACTGCTTCCCCCTCCTGAGAAGCCAGACGGTGGACCAGAATCTTCTCGAAGCCATCCGAAAGTCGTTCTCCATGGCCTCTCCAAACTCCTCCCATGCCCAAGTTTTTGCCTCAGCAACCACTAAAGCCGCATTCCGCTTGGCCTGTCGGTACCTATCAGCTGCCTCCAGAGACCCACAGGACTGATGTGTTATACTATTTGAAATTGGAAAAAATCAAATACTCAGTTAGAGGATCCGTATTTTTTAAAACATGGCAGGATCTAATCAGTAATATTTTAAAATAAGCTCATAAAGCACAGAGAATTTATTAATTTAGTTATGTTTACAAGCCTTAAATTTCACGCCGTTTGCCTTGCTCTCTCTCTCAGGGGTGGGGATCGATTTGTCCTTAACTCAATTTTTCTTTTTGTAAAAACTTGATTGATTTGTATGGATTGCAATAAAATTAATAAAAATATAATAAAAAAAAAGAAAATCCTGTTTTATAATCTTAGCACTCAAGGTCGCCTTACAATAAAATTAAACATTAGTAAAATTAAAATAAGAGAATGATAAATCAAAAAGCAATAATTAGCAAACAAACAAAGATAAATGGCAGTAACAGTGCAAAATTTACAATTGGTATGCCAGTTTGAAAAGATAAGTTTTGAGGGCAGTTTTAAAATGTGTTATTGAATCGAGCTGACGTATATGAGAGGGAAGAGAATTCCCAAGTTGAGGAGCACTATGAGAGACATTTGAGCTCCCATAGAACAGAGTCTGATGTGTGGTACAGAAAGTAGAGCTGCAGATGAGGATCTGAGCGAGCGAGAGGAGTGTCAGTCTGGAGGAGATCAGTGAGGTTGTGGAGAGCTTTAAATATTAAGAGCAGTATTTTGTATTGTATTCTGTAGATAACAGGGAGCCAGTGAAGTTGAGAGAGAATAGGTGTAATATGTTCAGTGGATTTAGAACAGGTTATTATCCTGGCAGAAGAATTTTGAAGAAGTTGTAAGCGATGGATAAGTTTTTGTGGGATGCCAGATAGAATAGCATTAAAGTAATCTACACGTGAGGTGACTCGGGCATTAACCAATACTTCAGTACTGTGTTGCATAAGAACAGGACAAAGTCTAGAAATGTTTCAGAGACGGAAGAAGGCAGTCCAAGAAATGTTACTTATATGGGAGAAATTATTTAATAATAATAAATATTATTATTTAATAATTGCTATTATTAGTGTATCAATGGATTTAAATAATTGCATTTAAATAATTCGCCAAAATCTGTTGTACTTGTGGTTGTAGCATGGGAAACACCTATTGTAAGAGTTTCCCACGGATAAACTCTCTTGTGCTTTTACACTTGTGTCTGAGCCTGTCTGTGTTGGGTGTTTGCAGAGCTAGAACGTCCCCTGATATCCACAAAAGTTAAAACAGTAATGGTCCCAGACTGAGTCTTGAAAGGATGCTATATCTAATTTCACACCCCAATAGTGGAGTACAGTTATCAAAATTTGTATGTACTCAAATATTTTATAAATATGAACCAAATCATGTAATTATAGAGCATGAACACCCATAATTCCTTGTGAAAAAAGTGGTATAGTCAGTAGACCCATTATTCAGGAAGCGTATCAAATAAAGTTAACATTTAGCATATTGTAGGTCAAAGTTAATTCCACAATAAAAACTCAAAAAAGATACAAATAAAATGTTTGGCTACTGAACTTTTATTATTAATCAGCACCCTCTTAAATAATGTACATTGTGGTACATACTGTATGTGTATTTTCTATAGCACATCTACAAAAGAATTAGTAATTAGTAAAATTTTGAAAATGGTTTAGCATACTTATGGAAGGACGGATCATTGGCTGAGTTGATATATGGTTCAGAATATCTAAAGAACCCCATATCATTCAATAGTTATCTCTACAATAGTACAGTTTAATTAACTACAATGGAGATTTGTGTCTCCGGAGAGCATGTGCCAATGTATTTATACAATATGTTTTCTGAATGTCCAGTGCCTTTAAAAATGGTCTCTGTGTTTTACTTTACTGTTCTTCGATGGAATAATTTGGTACTCCATTCATCTTAGGATCAGTCGTTCTTCAAAATTATGCACAGGTCAGTTAAATCATATCAGCAGCTCAAATATTTTCCCAGTAAATAAAAGTAATAAAAATGTGAATAATTTATCATGTGAACACTCAAACTAAAACATGTCTCTTGCACAAAAGTTTACTGCTAGTCACCAAGGTTGCTATAAACCTTGGTTTGAAGTCACAGATCTTACATTAGTCAAAGTTCCAAAAATTACTTATTATGGGCTTCATCTAAGCAGAAAGTAGAAAATTCAGCATTACAAATTTTCAAAAAACAGATAAATAGACTTAGATTAAAAAAATAGATCACTAAGTTCATATACAAAAACATAAGGGTATCTAGTCTTTAACCTAAATATGTTTCCCATTAATGTACAACCAGCACAAAAATAGAGCAGTACAAATATTTCAGAACAATAAAAAACTTGTCTCCTTATCTATAATACTGGGTGAACATTTACAAGTCATGTAAAAGTGGACATTTTCATCTAGAACTGCTGCCTGTCACATAATACATCTTGCAGCAGTGAAGAAAGAAGCAACTATCTTCAAAAAAATAAAGCCCTGGTATGGAATAATCATCACTACTGAGAAATAAATTGAGTATTAATAAATGAGTAAGGTTTTACCAGCTTTATTTATACATGTTTAATTTTTTTCTTTAGTCTACCACAAAAGTAAATCTATGTAGATGTTGGAGTTGTAGTCTGCTGTGTACTTTCACAAGTACTATGCAATCTAATTGTTTATGTGCTTCTGCAACCCTCCTTTACATGTTTAGAGAGAGCAAATAATTTGGCTGTGTGTCACTAGCAACCTACTGAAAACTGACTGAAGCAGAAAAATGAAACAAATCATTTTCAGATAAATTGACACTATTATAAAACCTTATTGTGCCTTTTTCTGGAATAACAATGTTAAAAATAATAGCCTGGTTTGTTTACTATAAATTGACTTTCTCCCTCATGTAGCTGTGTAGAGTAAATCTACGGAAATCAAAAATATTCAGAAAGAAGGTGTTTAATAACCCATGTTAAACAAGGTAGTTGTACACAAATGGATCTAAATAAAGAATGGCTTAAACATAAGGAAAATAATACATCCAATGGCCTTTTGGATCTATCTGCTGCTTTGGATTGTTACCTGTTGGTGCGTTGGCTTGTGCAATTGCCCATCAAGGTGGGATGGTTTCTCTTCCTTTTACTAATTAAGCATTGAATTAATTCACCCCTCAACTCCAGACTCAATTGGGCTGTGTTAGGATGCAGAATTTGAAGTTTGTCTATAGGATGGTTTTAAGTATTCATAGAAGTATGTCCAGAGTATAATCCCCCAGTAATTTCTACTGACTTTTGGTGGACGTAAGTCCTTAGATTGTCCAAAGCCCTTAAACGGTTGTCCCAGGCAACCCTCATTCTTCCCTTTCAATGCCATGGCTACTTGTTATGTATATCTTGAGTTATGTGCCCTCTAGAGGCTCAGATAAGCTTTATCTTAAAGTTTTCATTCCAGTTTATTGAAGGGTCAGGCAGCCCATCTGCTGTAGGGTCACCTCTCCTGAAGTGGTTAGGAGCTGTTGGTCTAAAATTCCCCTCCTTCATTTAAACTGTGCAGAGAGTTGAGGTCATGAACTCTACTAGACTGAGCCTACAAAATGCTGTCAAGGCAGAATATGAGCCACTTCTGTGATTTACAATGTATGCCCTCATTCTGTATAAGGGAAATGTCATTTTCTGGCTAATCCCACCTGTGTCCATATTTCACCTATATATGTAGCAGATAGCATAACTGTGGAGAAACATTTGTCAGACATTTTTAGGGTTATTAGATTACTCTGGTTTAGCTATGATTGGTATGACTTTTTGTTTAATGCTGTGTTCTTTTTCTGTTTTTGTATTTTGTTTTTTTGTGTTGTTAGTATTTTGTAATGTTTGAAGTGAAAGGTGCACACCATTCACCCATGATTGAGGGTAAGTGTGTGGGTGAAAGGTGGCTGGTGTGCCATCCAAGCTAGGGTCCTGCAATGCGCTCAGTAATAGAGGGATAGGCAAAGGCCTCAACCCAACCTTCAACCGAACAGGAAGATTATACAATGGATAAATTGATGGAAGTGGCCTCAAAAACTACTGTCTTTGATATAAAGGCTTCACATATTTCAAGAGTTAATATCTGCTGAACAAACTCAAGCTTTTTTATTTAGGCATCTTCACAGAACATTTGTATTTTGGACTAACTTGTGCCAATTTGCAGAATCTGCCTACTAATGTGAAGTTATTAATATAAAATATTAGACAGAATTTGAGAAGAATTGCAAAAGTATTTAACTGTTTTTTTACAGCTATTCACTGTAATAAAATAGTAATCTTGGAGCAGATGAAACTTTGGCAATGAAGAGATACATTGATGCTGTACATTATCAGCCATGTGAAAATGACCAGCCATAAATAGAGATCTTATTTTAAATTTGAAATGTAATGTTAATTAACATTTTATACAAGGCACACAAATGCCATGATAAAAATTATTAGAAAAGGTCAGTTCTAATGTGGTAGGAGCAGAAAGTTACTATCATAGTGAACTGCTGTGTGTGCCATCTAGAGAGACTAATCCCATTAATTGGAAATTACTCGGTTATTGTGATTACAGCAAGTAATCCTATTAATTGAAGATGTTTTGGTTTCACTTCAGGGATGCAATCAGGAATAAAAAATGCGATGCAAGCTTTCATTCAAAGGAAAAGTACTACAAACAAAGTTCTAAATAAAACAAAATAGAAAGCACAAGCACTGGAATTTAATATCATTGGACAGTAATGACAAGTAGAACCATTTCAGATGTGAAAACAGAGCAACAAGAAACTTAAAACCACATCATTAAAGAAGTTTGGTTCAAAATACTGTATGTCAGCATCATGTGACTGATATCAGTGTGTTTATAGTTTTGCCAATTAGAATCAACCAAATAATAGGCTTACTATCATACTACCATATACGTCAGGAGTCTAAAGCTTGCATAGGGTGATAGCAGTTTTGACAGATAAAAAATAGAATCTGGAGATGGTGTGGGCAGATCAGAATTTAAGCAGGGGTTGTAACCAGGAGGTCAATATTAAAATTAAATAAAGATCAGCCAGAGTCATGGTTAAAGAACAGAACGGTAAATCATAAGCCAAAAAGAGAACATGTAACTTGAGCCAAAAAATGATATAATTTGTAATCAGAAGGCAGAAAAGTTTATTGTAACCAGTAACTCAAAAATTGACAATAAGAAATACCCAAAATGTTTTCTTGGAAGACCAAAAAGTGTATAACACTGACCTTTAAGCTGTTGTGGTAATGACATCATGAGTCACACATTCCCGGTTGTCAAACCTAGCAAGTGTGAAACAAAAAGCAACAAAACTACACCTGTGTGGTTGAGCCCGTACAGAACACAGCCGGAGAATGTTAATTATATTTAACACTGGTAAAGACATGCAGGAACAAAAAGTAAATATTACCAATAGATTTGTTGACCTTCAAAATTATTATATTATTAAACTATTAAATATTTTTAAAGGCCAAGAAGTAGTTGGAAAAAATCTAGAATCATAAGCTCTGAAGGTCTCCTTTTATAGCACTCCCATGACATCATAAAATTGTGGCCATCTTGGAATACTGGGATCTTTGGGAACCGTGCGTTATAGTTTATCACTTGTCTCTCCCTTACATTTTGTTTCCTGCCATTTTGTGTTGTGTTTTTTCTTTTTTGATTAAATAACTTTGTTTAGGTTTGATCTCTATTAATTATTTATTTCCTATTTTTGTATGCCTGTTTCTTTTATTTAGTTTGAATTAGCTCTTTCTGTATTATGTTAATAATGCTATTTTGTTTCTTGTTATGCTGAAGGGCAAGACTCCTGATTGGTTGTCACTGAGTGCTACCATTAGGTGTGATAAAACAGTGTCTCCAGAATTATTATGAGTGATGAAAGACCAGGAGACATTAATATGACCTAAAACCTTTATCAATGCCAGGCAAAGGTTTAAACCAGGGGAAATAAAGGTACCACTTGCAACTAAAGAACAGGATTGAATCAAAAATCAAAGTAAAAATCAAAACTTGCTCTACTTAGAACAGTTTAATTGTTTTTCTTAATCCAACTGAAGGATTATCTTGACTCCCAGCCATACTTTAACTGGAAGCACTGGTGAGGAAACAGGTGAGATGGCCACAGTCACATTACCTATGATTTGTTTTGCATAAATGATAAGATAACTAAGTGTAATTTCTATTTCAACATTTATAAAGGCACATATGTGTATGAAAATATGCTACATAAATATACGATGTTGCTGTTGCACTACATTTCTATTAAACTGATGTTCATCTGAGGACAAGTGGGCAATCTGTTTTTTAATAGGTGGCTGAAGCTGGTAAAGTGGCTGCACAGTGTACACCACTGAAGTCTGCCTCCTGATGCCTAGACCTAAAATCACTCAAACTAAGGAATGTGTATTTGTGTTTTCGGGTGTTTTTTGGGTCACAGATCAATTAGCATAATCTATTTTAATTTTATATTTAATATTTAAGCCTTCATAAAGACCTTGTCATATTTTGCTACATTTCAGTCCAGAAATAATCCTAAATGAATGTTGCCAGCATTTATAGTAGGCAGCTCAAATTAGTGAGTCTGGCAGTGGCAGCTGTGACTTCAAGGGTTATACAAGAGAAACAGATTTCGTTGCTAATTTATTAGCACCACCTTTTTCAAGGCTACCTTATAGAAAAAAAGCAGCACATTAAGAAAAGGTGACAGCCAACACATGTATTTTCAGAATTGGTGAGAACTGGAAATAGTTTTGAAAGGCATATTCAAGTTTACAGTTGTGATCATTTCCCACATGGTTGTCTGTGAGTTCATGATTCCGTAAATTTTTCCATTGGACTGTCCACTTTTCATTTGCAACAAGTAGCTTGGAGCTAGTGATGATTTCAGTGATCTGAGCTGCCAAACAGAAGCAGCCCTGCTTTCATCAACATAGAGATAGGTATCCTAGCTGAAAAGGGTCAGAGACTAAATAACCATTTTCCATTTGAATGAGCAACACGGCAGAGTAATTCTAACACTAACAAAAAATCAGAAGGTAAAGAATTGGGGAAAGTCCAAAATCCCTATTTTTCTGATATTTTAAATTGTGGATTTGATTTTCAAGTGGATCTGTATTTGTTGTTCAGATCTGAATGCCATAACATATTATAACATATTACATGGCCTCGTCACTCTTTTCAGTTGTTTTTTGCTGTGTGTGTCAACTGTGATGAAATCCTTGAAGCTTTTAGATTTTCCTGACCATGAAATTTTGAAATGCATTGCAATGTATCAAATGCCTTTTCCTTAAAACTCATATTGTGACAGCAAACTGTGTTTTTTCTATCAATAATAGAAAATCCTGAAGATGGAATTCTTTGAAATAGCATAATAAATAATTTTTAAAAACTTTAGAGAATGTAATAAGCATTATGGTTAGAAAAAGAGGAAAGGTGTGTTGGAAAGGTAATAGCCAACTAGAAGCACATTCTGGTTCGCTAGGGATTCCTGGGTAAATAAATAAGAAAACATAAAAAATAATAAGAAAACATTTTGATAATAGATTCTCTTTTTTGGGTGGTTTATGGTATGTTTCATTTTGGAGAGGAAAAAGATAAAAATCACTTGATGTGGGTTTAGTTTAAGAACCAAACATATCCTCTTCTCAAGCTGATGTTTATGCCAGTCTATTATAATTTTTCTTGTATTTTTGTAATACTTTTTACTCTTTGTTTGGGAGCCTGTTTCTAAATCTTTATTTAAGCATTATGTTTTTCGGGATGCTGAAGTCAATCCTGTTAGTTTTCTGATTCACTTTCGTCTTAATGTTGTTAAAATGTTTTGTGCGTTTTCTTTCAAAAGCATTTCATATTTTATGGGAACTGGCAATTTTGTGATGACTGTTTTTAGAGAATCACTACGGTAATCAGTTCAGAGATCATGACACATAACATCAACAATGCAAGAACATTTAGGTCTTGCTGTTCATATCTTGTTTATTCAAGTTTGATGGATACTTAGCATTCTTTTTTCTACATTCGTTGGTATTTGATTCTTTGGCAATGTTATTTTGACTACAATTTAAGGTTTTGTTTTGGTATGAAAGAGATCAGCTTGATTTTCAGGTTTAAGAGCTTAATGTGTTTCCCAACTTTCATTTCATCTTCTGATCCTCAATTCAATTTATTCCTGCTAACTTTAGCAGAACATAACTAAGGTACATTGGTCTATCTTTTTAAAGATTTGACTGTTTTATTTATTTTAAAAAAGTCTTGTGTTTTTAAAATAAGTTATTTGGTGACAATCAAATAAGCACTCCAAAGTAATGACAGTTTCGACATTTCCACCTGTGTTTGTTGGCTGGCACTGTTTAAAAAAACATTTAAATTGAACTTCTCATGTAATTGTCATGTCAGCCAAGGTTACCTCCAAGTTCATGTTTGATGTTTCTTTTGTTCATTTTTTAATTTTTTTATATTTTTGGTTTTGTCTGTGAATACATTCTGCCTATGTTATGTTCCATGTGTTTTGTGGGTGGTCTCTCAAGTGGCGGGACAACCTGCCAATCACCAGTAGGAACTGCACTCCACCCTATAAATCTGGAGAGTCTCCCACAGTTCCTGGTGGTTCATTTAGAATGTGAGTCAATGGGTTTGCATTTTTGGCTGTGTTTATGTGTTTAATGGATTTCTAAACTCCTGCTCTATTATTGCTTTTGCTCCCCACTATAACCTATCATCTATGGGGCAGGAACAAAAGTTTTAGAGCTTTAGATTTGTCAAAAATTTCGATCTCCTGTTTTCAATGGATCCAGACGTTTTAGGGTCCCCTAATACTGAAAACACTGATATCTCGATGATGGGCGTGTTTGTCTGTGTGTCACGGTTTCTTGAGAACAGCCTAGAGCCAAAATGGCTGGACGGAAAAATATGAAACTCGAAACTTAAGCCTGTTATGAAATAATGATGAGCTAATTAGTTTTTGAGCCAAATCATGCAAAATAAAGAGGCACTCTCACGGAACCTTCAAATACCGTCATTCTGCAATTAATTATGAATTCTTCTTGTCACTTACTATTGTAACGGGCTATTTTATGATCAGAAAGATCAGTATCAGTGCGGTAAATAATTAATGAAATGTTATAGAATAGTTTGGGTAACTTGGTATTTAGGGCGCAAAGCCTACTGACACTCATGCCCAAATTTTTTTACTTCATTTTGAAGTTTGGGGATTTTGTTTGCCTTGGATGGCGGCCGTTGCTGGCAACTCACTCCTTGATGCTTTTTGTGTTCTACAAAACTTCATTGTTGTTACAAGCATTTTTGTGAAAATTAACCTTTTTATTTTTATAAAGATTCTGAATTGTCCTTATATCTAACCAGGGTTGGGCGAGATACCCTCCGGTAGGGGGTATTTTTGGAAGTGTTTTTAGAACACAAATTTATGTGCCTCGGGACTCTCAAGACCACAACAGTAATTAACTTGCTTTTTTGTACTTTGCTTTAATTTAGCAGTCAGAAAGACAATTTTTATTTAACTTTTTTGTAGAGCTTGAATGCTAAAATGTTATCTAAATAATGATAACTGAAAAAGAGAGGACAGTCACTAAATGTTAAAGAGATGAAGCTATTTCAATGACATTTCAGTCTCTGAAGTTATTAGTAGGTAAAAGCTTAAATAAAAATAAAATTTCAAAATAAATAACACAGCAAAGTCTCAAATTCCTGAAGGTTTAATCATACATTTAAAAATTACTATATGGGATAATAATGGTCTAATACAGTGAAAGTAAGTAATATGTTTAATTAAAACCGTAGATCCATTAAGCAAGAGAGAACAAAAACCAATAACCACTATGGGCCTCCATGGACTAAATTAAATAACTACTAAACTATTAAAGAGTAAGAGTACACATTTGTATACACCCCTGACTATCTGTAGCAATTTATCGGCAGTCATCATAGCCAAAAACTGAAAAAATCATTCATAAAGAGGGAAAAATTAGCATCTGAGTTTCTTGACTGACTGAAACTGTTTGAGAGTTTCATTGTTTTTCATATGGTAAATAATGGCGTTGAATTGAAGGTGATTTTAATTTTTTTTTTTAATCAAAGTTACTGAAAAATATTCCTTTATCACTGTTGTTTTAATATTGTCTTCTATGGAGACAGAGCATCGGTAATCTCTGTACACCTATTGTTGGAATTCTAGAATAAATTGATTGTGATGTCTGCAAACCTTTCTTGTTTAAGAACAGAAAACCAGTACACATACTCAACTCTCATTTGGAGTGCTAGAAGTGTTGGCAAACACTGCACTTGAGATTTATCAAAACATGATTTCTCTTGTGCGATCAATGTAGAGTGTTCAATCAAAATAAATCTAAATAAACTGAATAATCTATGGTGTTACAGCATTGTGGTGTACTAGTTAGTAGTGCTGCCTTTCACCTGCACCTCTGGGTTACTGTATACAGTCTTCTTCTTCTTTCGGCTACTCCCATTAGGGGTTACCACAGTAGATCATCTTTTTCCATATCCTTCTGTCCTCTGCATCTTTCTCTGTTACACCCATCACGTGCATGTCCTCTCTCACCACATCCATAAACTTCCTCTTAGGCATTCCTCTTTTCCTTTTTCCTGGCATGCTCTATCCATAACATCCTTCTCCCAATATACTCAGCATCTTTCCCCTGCACATATCCAAACCAACACAATCTCGCCTCTCTGACTTTGTCTCCCAACCACCCAACTTGAGCTGACCATCTGATGTACTCATTTCTAATCCTATCCATCCTCATCACACCAAATGCAAATCTTAACATCTTTAACTCTGCCATCTCCAGCTCTGTCTCCTGCGTTCCAGTCAGTGCCACTGTCGCAAACCCATATAACATAGCTGGTCTCACTACTGTCCTGTAGACCTTCCTTTTCACTCTTGCTGATTCCGTCTGTCAGAAATTAGTCCTGACACTTTTCTCCACCCATTCCACCACTCTCTTTTTCACTTCTCTTCCACAATCCCTTAACATTACTCTGTACTGTTTATCCCAAGTATTCCTTGCAACCTCACCATTTCACTGACCTCCCTCTCATTACACACATATTCTGTCTTGTTCCTACTGACTTTCATTCCTCTCCTCTCCAGAGCATATCTCCACCTCTCCAGTGGTGCCTACTCTCTCTACAGATCACAATGAAATCAGCGAACATCATAGTCCACTGTTAAATAAATTAGTCCAAGACGTTATAAAGGTTTCGGGCACCCACCCGTATATTGCTTTTTTCCAGCTGCAAAAGGGTTTTCTGAATCACATACATGATGTGCATATCAAAGAGTCCACAACAGAACTGGCTATAGTAGCCTAAGATGGAGACTTTAAAGGTCTTGAGAGGAACTGATGTCATCAAAGGGGCCGGCACCAGAAGTGACGTCATCAAAGGGGCCAGCACCAGAAGTGACGTCATCAAAGGGGCCGGCTTCGGAAGTGACGTCATCAAAGGGGCCGGTTTCGGAAGTGACGTCTTCAGAAGTGCTGGAACCTTGCAGGATTTCCCGGGAAATGTCTGTAGGGAACTGAGAAAGACAGTCAGCGCACTCCGTCACCCCCTGGTCAGATGTTTTATTACAATTACTCAAGCCCTTTAGCTGCCACCTACTCGCACGTGTGTGACAACACATACATAAAATATGGTCGGAACACATACAGCATTTCCACCTTTTCAGCTGGCCCATTGCAAGCAATAAGTAGATAAATCAGATCATGTAAATTAATAAAGATATTAGTAACTTATCAGAGCCCAGAAGCCTATTATGCAACATCTGTAAAGAAGCATTCGCTTTATTTTGTTGTCTTGAAGGTCAGTTTAAATATTTTTAATTATTCAGTAATTTACAAAACATATTCATAAACATATATAAGGATAAAGTAACATTGTTACTCATAAAGATTACAGTTTTCAAAAAAAAATTTGTATTTCTGCTTATTTACTGGTTATACAAGGGATGTTTAAACTCTATTTATTGTGAATTTCAAAAACAAATTACAGCACTTTTCTACATAGTGACCTTCGTTTGCGATGCAATTTCCCAGCATCGTACAAACTTTTTAATGCCCAATTGCTACTCCTCCCGTCTTCACCGTTTCCAACAAAAATATAAAAGTGCAGAAACGTTTTGAATGTCCTCGTAAAAGAAAGTTGAATAAATGGAAACCACAGAATTACACTTCAATGATGACCAGGAAAAATCACCTGCTGAAGTGTGAATTTCTAGTCCAAGGGGCTCATCTCAACCTGGTTGTTCTTATAAACCATTAGTAGGGTCAATGAGTCTGCATTTCTAGATTCTTTTATTTCTCGTTTTTTTCTTCAAAATTGATCTTAAGTGTTGATTGAAGACAAAATAAGTGAAGGATGTAATTAGACATTTTTATTCTGCTTAAAATACTCTACATTCAACATTTTAAAACTAAATCAAATCTAAGATATGTATGTAATGTATTCTAGGCCTACTCAGATTCTTCCAAAAAGAAGTGAAAAGGTGCCAAAAACCTTACTGGATGTGAGCCTGCAAAAAGCTTTAAAGGGTTCGTCAGAGAATAGTGAAGCAGAAACGGTGCATTCTCATGTTTCCAAAACTGAAAATCTCCCATTAGATATGAAAGGAAGAAAATTCCAATTAAGTGCATTCAATCAGTCAATCTTCATTTTCTAATGTATTTTTCATAGTTACCAGAGCAAAAAGTGCTTTACCAAGCAATGAGCATTGCAGCACAGTGCGTATGGTAAACAGCAGCAAGCATGAAATGCATTCATCTATTAAGTAAAAATATCTGTGGTACAATTGCGGGAATTAAACATTGTCTGTAAAAAGTATTCACCCCCTTTACTATGGCACACATAAACCCTCACTGGTGCTGCAAATTGGCTTTAGAAGTCCCATAATTAGTTCAGTGGAGATCACCTCTCTGTAGTTATTTGATTGTGGTATAAATGCACCCAATCTGGAAAGTCCAACTTGTGGTAAGTCAGTCTCATGGACTAACCTACACAACAAAGAGAAACCAAAGACACCAGTCATTAATGAAAAGGTGATAGAGAAGTACAAATCAGAGGATGGCCATCTATAGAAACTGAATTGTCTTGCAAGAAGAAGACTAGTGACAGAAGCCACCAAGAGACCTATGATAACTCTGAGAATAAAGAATTTACAAGCTACAGTGGTTGAGAATCAATACTTCATCCAGTTGCACCTATATGGGACAGTGACAAAGAGAAAGAAACTGTTGATAAAAGCACATATGACATTTCAGGTAGAGTTTGTCAGAAGACACATGCAAGACTCTCACGTCTATTGGAAAAAGGTTGTATGGTCTGATGAGATCAAAATTGAACTTGTTGGCTATCAGACTAAACACCCTGTTTGATAATGCACATTACCAAAAACACACCATTCCCTCCATGAATTGGTGGTTAGCATCATTCTGTTGGGTTGCTTCACTGTAGCTGGCTTTAGAAGGTTTGTGAGGGTAGAGGGTAAAATGAATGCAGCAAAATGCAAAATAATCCTGGAGTAACACTTGAAGGAGTCTGTAGGAAAGCTGCACCTTGGGAGAAGGTTTGTTATCCATCAAGACAACAACCACAAACATAAAGCCAAAGCTGCACAGGAATGGCACTAAAACAATGCTAATGTACTGGAGTGGCCGAGTCAGAGTCCAGATTTCAGTCCAACTGAGAATTTGAGGCTGGAATGAAAAAGACTCCTTGCAAATCTCCTTGCAACCTGACAGAGCCTGAGCAGTTTTGCAAAGAAAAATGGGGAAAATTTGCAATGTCCAGACAGAATACACACAGAGTCAGTGCTGTCATGGCTGCCAAAGGTGCATCTACTAAATGCTGACTTGAAGTGGTGAATATTTCAATTATTTTGTGTTTTATACTTCTAGTTAATTTAGAACACTCGAGACAGAAATGTTTATACTTTGTCATTAAAGAGTATTTTTCTGTTGATCAGTGTCAGAAAAGCCTAATTAAATCCACAAGGATACAATGTTCTATAACAATCAAGTTTTAATACTTTTATAGGAACTGTAGTATACTGTGATTGTTTCGGGTCACAGCATAGACCAGCAAACAAAGTTTATCAGGAACTTTTCTGTCTCTTCCATCTACACATTCTTCTACTAGAAAAATAAAGCGCAATATTTCACATAAAGAAGTCTTTCACTAGGAGTTTTCAGAGTCCTAGGTACTAATTCCTTAAAAATTCATTTCCCAAAAGTGGCTTCACATCTTTGTTTAGTTCACAGCTTTGCCTTAATCTTACTAGTCTGATAGGGTTAGAATTCTACTACATCCTGTGTGCCGCTCAATACTGAGCTCTTCTTCCTTTAGGGACAGCTAATTGTGCTAATCTCCAGAAGAAGTTCTCCACACTTATGTAATGTTCTTCTTGGGCCATCAAACCAACTAAACTCAGCAAAAAAAGAAACGTCCCTTTTTCAGGACTGTGTATTTCAACAATAATGTTTTAAAAATCCAAATAACTTTACAGATCTTCATTGTAAATTGTTTAAACAATGTTTTCCATGCATGTTCAATTAACCATAATCAATTATTTAACATGCACCTGTGGAATGGTCGTTAAGACCTTAACAGCTTACAGAAAGTAGGCATTTAAGGTCACAGTTCTAAAAACGCAGGACACTAAAGAGACTTGTCTACTGACTGTGAAAAACACCCAAAGAAAGATGCCCAGGGTCCCTGCTCATCTGCGTGAATGTGCATTAGGCATGCTGCAGGGAGGCATGAGGACTGCTGATGTGGCTAGGGCAATAAATTGCCATGTCCACACTGTGAGACGCCTAAGACAGCGCTACAGGGAGACAGGAAGGACAGCTGATCATCCTCGCAGTGGAAGACCACGTGTAACAATACCTGCACAGGATCGGTACATCCGAATATCACACCTGCGTGACAGGTACAGGATGGCCACAACAACTGCCTGAGTCACACCAGGAACACACAATCCCTCCATCAGTGCTCAGACTGTCCGCAATAGGCTAAGAGAGGCTGGACTGAGGGCTTGCAGGCCTGTTGTAAGGCAACAACGCCGCCTATGGGCACAAACCCAGCTTTGCTGGACCAGACAGGAGTGGCAAAAAGTGCGTGAGTTTCTGCATGACAGCAATGTCAGTGTTCTGCCATGGCCAGCAAAGAGCCCAGATCTCAATCCCATTGAGCACGTCTGGGACCTGTTGGATCGCAGGGTGAGGGCTAGGGCCATTCCCCCCAGAAATATCCAGGAACTTGCAGGTGCCTTGGTGGAAGAGTGGGGTAACATCTCACAGCAAGAACTGACAAATCTGGTCCAGTCCATGAGGAGGAGATGCACTGCAGTACTTCAAGCAGCTGGTGGCCACACCAGATACTGACTGGTACTTTTGATTTTGAGCATCCCTTCATTCAGGGACACATTGTGAAACATTTTTAGTTTATGTCTTATGGTGTTGACTCTTTTAGTGTTCATACAAATATTTACACATTAAGTCTACTGAAAGTAAAAACAGTTGAAAGTCAGAGGACGTTTCTTTTTTTGCTGAGTATATATAGTATTTTTCCATGGGACTCAATGAGGCATGGTTTCTTCTAAACCCCTCCGGAAATGAGAAAAGAGCATACTGTTAAGTGCCTGGAGTCCCTCTCTCTACATGCTGTACAAGAGAAACAGGTAGCATGTTTATATGCACTTCAATAACCACTGAAACCTAATTTCTAAAATGCAATGTAAACCCTTATTCTAATTAGAGAAATCAGGCCATTGGCCTCTGAGAAACCTGATAAACAGAGGTAGATTTGTCCATGAATAATTTGATTATGTGGCCATGCAAACACCTAGTCGAGTTACTGTTTTATATTCTACACATGCATTTGCTTTGCACACATCTTCTGCAGCCATCGTGTAGAAGCGTTCATTTCTATAGGCAAATGTTCAGGCAATCGCATTATTCATTCTCCTGGGTGAAATAATAAATGAATATTTCAGAAATTGCTGAAATTTATGTTAATAAGCTTACTGTACAGTGCTAAGCTCACCAACATAATCTCGAAGCAGTAGGGTCACACATTAAAAGTAATGTGCTGTGAGGGACAGCCAGTGGATGCCCTTGCTGTGGAAGGACAGGGGGAGACAGCCTGCACAGGACATCATATGCCCCAAACTGCTAGACTGCAGACACCCTGGGTTATGGCAGCACCATCGATTCCTAGAGAGCATCATGGGAATTGGAGTTCTTTGGTTCAGTCCTGTTGGGTTCCAAGGGTGCCATCAGGGGGTGCTGTGGGGACTGGTGAGCCCTACTTTGTCGGGCTCCAGCCTAACCCGGACATGCTCCTGGGCCATGATTATGGGACACCAGAAGTACTCTAGGGTTTTATATAAAAGAAGCTGCCTGCCTTATCTCATACAGTCAGAGTTGGGAGGAAGGAGATGAATCTTGCTGGAAAAGTGGAGGAGGCAGAAAGAGAGAAAGAAGACAAAGCATTGTACTGTTTATTGTACTTGTGGTTGTGATGTGAGAAACGCTTGGAAAGAAAGGGCAACCCTACAATAAAAACCTATTACTTATTGAAACTTGTGTTCTGGCCTGTTTGTGTCAGGTGTATGGGGAGCTGGAGTGCCCCCTGGTGGCCACATGTGCATTATGTAGTGAGATTACTTTTTATATTAACAAGCATGTATATTAACAATACTTGTCTTATTGAAGTATAAATACCTGCATTATTATTATTCTAGCAGCACTTGGTATAAGGTAAGAAGCACATGTAGTAGGTCCTTCACAGGGCCCAATTGCACAGCCAAGTAGAAAAGAGTGTGCTTTGTGCAATCTGGTAACAGAAAGCTATGAATGATTTCTCAATGTGGTTAAAAATATTTATAAAACACAAGGAAACTATCACAGGCATCATACTTATTTTTTAATTCACTATGGCCATTGATGACATTTTACTCTTAATTGTTATGCAGTTTAATGACGTCAGAGCATTTTGATAGAGGAGGACTCCAAAAGATTAATTGCGCATATACACGTGGATTATTAAGAAACCAAGTTTCTACCCTAACTGGGTTATTTACCTTAACCTGATCATGTCCATGCACCTAAACACACTTAGAGATTCATATGACAAAGTAAGTGCAACCTTTCTCACTTTTTTTGTTTTACATATCAGGATATATTTAAAAAACATCTAGCCTTCACAAAGTCCTAGAACTAGAACAGTCTAACTTCAGATAACAAACAACTTGTGATAATATTAGAGGTAGGTACTGCTAATCAAGTTCTCGAGTGATGCCACCACTTTATGAAAGTAAAAGCTTTGAAAGCTCAGTCTGGAGCATTCAAGACATAGTAACATCTTTTCAGTGACGTGGATATTTTGGAAAAATTACGAGAATAAAAGCGACAAGCTTTGTTGGGCCAAATGGTCAGTTCATTTTTCACTCTTTGATCTACTTCTATCGGGCAATTTAACCCAAACAACTGAGTGTGGTGAATGTGGCAGAATTCTCCTTGATGGTTGTTTCTGTCTTGTGCCCAGTGCTGATGCTAATAGGGTCTAGTCTCCATGACCCTAAACCAGATTAAGATAGATTTAATAATGAATAATACACATTTATTTAAATTATTATGTTGTTTCTGCAAAAATGCATGTAGAACTGATCCAATGAATGTTTATTAAATATAAAGCATAAAATCATTACATTTTTGTTGTAATACACAATACTGTATAGTTAAAATGTGCACAGATCAAAATATGTCACCCTTCTCTTTGATTATTAAAATAAAGTTTGCTCATTAATGTTTTAAAGTGCAGTTTAATCCATATAATAAACCTCATTCAGACACATTTCTCATATAGCACAAGAGCTCCTATGCATTGAATCAGTGAGTCCATTCTTTAATTTTAACTACATTGGTACATTTTAGTTAGCATTAATTTCCATTGTAAATAAAATATCTTCTGAAGTTGTACTTACTCTTTGCTTATTGTAACATCTTTATCATAGCCGAGATGTGCTTAAAGATTCAGTGGAGACAGCATTATGGTTCACCAATAGTCCTTTTTATTATTATCTGCTTCAACTGTCAACATCAAGTGTGACCATTAGTGGTGTTAAATTGAAATGGCTCTCTGTTACTCACACATAGCCTCTGTTGCCAGCTCTCAAAAAACCTCTCCATCATAGCAGATCTTAATGGAGATGATTCTTTTTTTTTGTCATGGCTGTTGATTCATTCTTTCTGTCAACACCTGTTATGCCTTCAGCTCTTCAATCCACTCCTTTATATCTTTGATTATGTTGTTTTTTCCACAAAAGACTAGATATTTGAAACTATATAGATATTGCTGCCCTCTTCTTAAGGGCACACTCCTTCACCTCTTTGTTGTTTAAAGTGTTTATGTTCCATAGCTTTGGCCTACCCTACCCTGTTCTATCCTTCTACAACACTTTGATGTGGGTGCCATTGGAAATTATGACGGATAGTCAACCCTCTATTCAAAGGCTTCTAGAACAAAAATATGTAGTCCTTACCACTCCAGCCTTATGGCATTATGAGGGTCTTGGCTACAGTGCGACAATTCAAAACTCTTCCTAAGCTGAACCTTTTGTACAGAATAATGATAACATTAATACTACTATTAATACTGATAATAAAATACCGAAAAGTGAATCCTCAATGTGAATAGGCCAGTTTAACACTATGCATATATTCCAACATAAATGGAAAATTAAAAATGAATGTGTATCCCTCTTCATACTGCTGGCAATCAAAGACAATGCTCCTAAATTAAGAGTAGCCTTATCAAAGAGTATCATGAGGCATCAAATCTGGTAAACAACTGCTGTGCCTTATAAAGGAGGTCCTGAAAAATAAACTTATCAATTCATATTACGCGATCTTTTTCTTGAATTTCATTTTAAATTGTTGATGATACCAATGAGATCCATCTGACATACCAGATCATACTCCCTTCTGTATTAAATTCTTATATAATTTACTAATTTCATGCTAAATACCTGTAAAACCTATTATGTAAAACAGCCATGGATTGAAGTACCTTGAACTTTAGTGCAGTGCAGATGCAGACAACTAAGTATTTAAATCCATGCCTGTGTTAACAGCGCAAATCTTCATTAACCACTACAATAAGTAAGCAAAATGAAATCATTACTTATTACTATAGACGCACTGTGAAACAAAGTAGATAGATGGAATTCTTTATTGTCATTATGCATACGCGTAACAAAATTTTTTGTTGGTAGGACTTAGCTTCAAGGCAGAATACTTAAATACACAATACACTATAAATAAAAAAATAACATAATAAGTATAAAAGACAGCAGCAATAAAAACATCATCAAGTCCAGACTTGAGGTAGTATGCTTGCAGAAACCAGTGATCTGTGTGCGTGGGTCTGCAGGGGAGGAGTACGAGTGTGTGTGTTTGATTACTAGAGAAAGTGCGTGTGCATGTCTACAGGGGGGCAGGTTAGGGGTAATTGCTTTATGTGTAATTATAAAGCAAGACAAATCCAAGCCTTCCAACAATGCCTCTCTTCCTGACCGCCTCCACTCCTCTCCTCCAGGCTTTGTCCTCTTCCACCTGACTCCAGCTGATGAATGGAGGGTGGCAGCCCCTTTTATGTTCACCCGGACGTGCTCCAGGTGTCTCCTGATGAACTTCTGCCCAGACTTCCTGGTGTAGCAGAAGTGCCGGTTGAGCACCCGGAAGCACTCCGGGTATCCCTGGTAATCCTTCCCCCAGCACCTCTGGGTGTGGTGGAAGTGCTGACGTCCAGGGCTCTTCAAGCATCCGCGTGCCCCCTGGCGGTGACCACAGGCCCCTATAGGGTTGAGCTTCCATGCTCTGTTCCCGTAGTCCCCATACCAACCAGGGCAGCTGCCCTCTCGTGGTCCGGAGGAGGCGTAGTACTGCCCCCAGCCTCTCGCAACACTGCCCCTCAGCCAGCTGAGACCCATAGGGGCCAGCAGCCTGTCCTGTGAGAGCAGGTCTCCCATGAAGCGGGTCCTACTTGCGCACATCCAGGGTCCAGTCCTGCAATACAATAAGCGAAGCAAGGGCAGAGCCACTGCCTGGACACCACCACCTGGCGTCCGTCTGTGTCGCACACAGGCAACGCTCCCCCCTCTGACCGGCACCCCGGCATTTGCCACTTTGGCACCCCCTCCGAGGTTTACGTGTCCCCCAGACTGGGACATCAGACGCGACCACCCACACCCCCGTCACCTCAGCCGACTTCGGGGCTTCCCTCTGCCTCTGCAGAGGGCGACCCTTCTCCATATGTGAGCTCCCTGCCTCACGTCCTTCTTTATCAGAGGAGCCGGCTTTCTTCCCCCGGGTCCTCCTCTTTTTCTGGGACGCCATGACAGTTTGGGTCTCCCTATGGGAAATGAAGAGACCCTGTGCCATCTGCGTCCCTGTAGAGCGATGTGAGACCAAAGCTGGCATGGGGCATAGGGCACTAGGACCCGCAACACTCATCAGCCAGCTTCCTGACTGCCCTCACCACACGATCGGCCTTCACTGCTGCATCCATAGTCAGAGCCCCCGCTACTTGAATCCGATCAGCCATATCATGGTTCTTTTTGCTGGGGTCTCGCTTTTTCTTTACGGGGCTGGTTCCACTCACCTGCCTTGCCGTGCCGCTCTGGTAGGAGGATCCAGCGCAGCGTTGTTCCACCCACTCTCACAGCGTCTTCACGGACACGACCGCCTTCCCCTCCAGCTTCTTCAATACCTCCCGGATGGCACGTATCGCTTGAAATAGGGACTCTGTGGGCTGAAGGCACTCCTCCAGCTTGTGCAGAGCCACCAGCAAGCACAGACAATCAGTATATCTACTCTATATTTATAAAATCCAGAGCCTAAAAGTGCAATGATTTTGTGCAACGATTTTATGACATGTTTTTACGTCACATTTTTTCTCATGCCTTTAAATCAGGCTTATTTTAAAACCTACATATATATGTTTGGTATCATTCTTTTCAGAATTTATCAAACTTTAATGTGATGTTGTTAGATTTTCAGATTCTTATTCTGTTTATAAATTATAAACAAAAAAAAAAAAAATCAAGAACACATGTTCCGTGAGATGAGACTTTGTGCCAAGATATTTAACCATGCCCTGGTCCAGAAATAAAAGACAAAGAGTAGAACAGCTGCTGTACAGGCTTTTAAATGTTCAAAGCGCCGTGCGAGATGCAGATCATGCAACGCAGCAGCTGATCGAGCAAAGAGGAGATAAAAAAAACTGTATTTGTTTCCCCTTATATCACTGTTTAAAAGGGGGTTTCGAAGGAATGACCGCATCTCCTTGGGGTGCGTTCAGCCCCCCTCTTCACAACGCAAGCGACAGAGACGTGAAGTGGCTGGTGTGCAGTGCAGGCCGGGGGGTTGGCGATTGAAGCGAGTAGGGGGCAAACCCCCTAGTGAGGAATATACAAGATAGTTTTGCTTTATTATTATGTATAAAAGTTTGTGAAATGAATGCATTATGAATGAAGTAGAAGGTCACTGCATGATCTTGCACTGAAAAATAAAGCTGTACACAGCTGACTGCAAAAAAATGTGAATCCCTGAAGATTCATTGCTGATTCTGTATATTGAAGGTAAAATAAATTGGTTAATGCTATATTGTTAATTCTAATCATTGCATGTTATTTATTTGCCCATGTACATATGTATGGTGCAGTATTGTAAAATCCAATATTTGAATATTTGTCTATCCATTGCGAGAATGCTTACCTTGAAATATTTGTCTTCTTAAAGATTAATTCAATTATGTGTCAATATTTTTCTTTAGAAATAATCTTGTTAGGAATTTTATGCATGTACTTTCATAAACATCCATTAATCCATTTTTGAAACTTGCTTAACTGTTATCCGAGCCTGTCCTAGCAGTATCAACGTTGGAAGTTTACAATTGACCAAGGGTACATTTATACAATCGGCTACAATGAAAATGAATGGTCTGATTGATGTTAATTAGTCAAATAATTCATTATCGGTTTTATTTTTGGTAATGCCAGTAATTAATGAGATATTTTACTAATGAATGATGCAGTTGATGGGAAATGGAGTACCTGCTTTTATTAAAGTGTCTTCTCTGGCAAGTAGGACTCACATGGCCCTAGGCTAGAGCTCATAGCATATATCCTAAATAGTTAATTTGATCATGGGCATCCCTAACATAACTGTGGTCTGGCACACAATTTGTGTTTGGCAATCATCTGCTTCTAACACAAGCTTTTTCCTGTTGCTTTGTCTAATCATTTGCACCATGGTCTATAGCCTGCAATAAT
The DNA here is from genome assembly GCA_026402145.1 of Polypterus bichir lapradei. NCBI lineage: Eukaryota > Metazoa > Chordata > Cladistia > Polypteriformes > Polypteridae > Polypterus > Polypterus bichir. The sequence continues at coordinate 14,917,357 of JANRMT010062804.1, read as the reverse complement.
ATGTTTTTAACTGGAGTACTGCTTACTTTAAACACCCTGACTTGAATCTTTCTGGTTACTTGCCACCCTGTTTGTGGGTTGCTTTCATTTGCTTTGTTCGTTGTTGGGGCTCTGGCTGTGAAATGCAACTATTGTGGCTTCCTGCTTGAACTAGTAAAGTGGTTTGTAGTCAACCAAGTGGCACCCCATTCTTGGCCCCAATTGGTAACACGCCGTCTGTTTTTTTTTCTCTCTGTTTCTGTGAAGCAAACAGTTATGGCATGCAGCTGCATAACTCAACAGGGTTCGTGGTCTCCAGGGTTCACCAACCATGTAGCTTCTTTGTTACTGCTTCAGAGGAGAATGCTTGATATACCCATATGGATGATACTGTAAGGCTGTTGAGTCTATCTTGGAGCTTGTCTGCTTGTAGATAAGATTTCATTGATCCTAATGTAGAATAACTTTTTTCCTCTGACACCAATGCAGCTGATTGTCAAAACAGAGTACAGAAGAGTAAACCAACTGGAAATCCAGTAGAGTCTCATTCAAGGCAAGGCATCTCAAAGTATGTAGAAGGAAGGATTAACTTCAGTGCTTTTTTTCTCAACCAGTGGGGCTCCATCTGGTCAGATAGACTCAGTTGACCTAAGGCCTGCACTTACCATTGATTATGTAGTTCTGTTGTACAACCTGAGTTAGAATCCTACTGTTGTGGCAGCCCTCCACACCCTGAACAATCTTAAAATATTGAATTAAACTGCCACTTCATGGCCAAAGTAAATTTTGCTCTAGAAACAGAAGATTAGAATTGCCCTGGATATTCTTGATGTCCTATGCATTCTCTCCTCAGACAATATGTTTTCTAGTGGCCAGGAGGTGTTTCCACCTTTGACATTTTCTCACTGACTTGTTTTGGTTTTTTTTTTTCTTCAACCAGAAAGCCAGAGATCTCTCCCAATTTCTGAATTTCCTGTCCTCCAGCATCTTGGATAGCACTGCTCAGACTGCACCTCATCTCATTCTATCTTTCACTATGCCTCTAATGTTGGTGCTTCCTCTCTTATGTTCTTCCCGAATGGAAATGCAGTGCTTACGCTCTTCTTATAGTTCAATCACTCTCACTCTGACAAGCTGATTAATTTCTACTTCCACAGTGTGTTTCTTTTTCCTGTCTGAGTGCTTGCATTAACCCTGCCCTGTGCCATTCTGGTGGTGCCCATGCCTGTGACAACCTTTTACCAGATAAACACTCCCTCACAACTAGTAGATGCCACACTGTAGCCACACTGGAAGAAGAGCTACATAAGGAAACAGATGATGAGGTGAGTATCATCTTTGCAATTTTTACTTCTGCACTATAGAAATTATTCTGACTAGTGGGTGGCATAGCTGTGTGGTTCAGTAATTCAACTAGATAGGCTGTATGAACCAATTTGAATCAGATCACGCACAGTGGGGGAAATAGGTATTTGATCCCCTGCTGAATTTGTACATTTGCTCACTTACAAAGAAATGAATGGTCTCTAATTTTTATGGTAGTTTCATTTTAATGGAGAGAGACAGAATCAACCAAAAATCCAGAAAAAATACATTACCTAAAAATTATAAATTGATTTGCATATAGAGAAATAAGTATTTGATCCCCTACAACCCAGCCAGAATTCTGGCTCAAACAGATTGGCTATGCACCCATGTGGCATACAGATTAGAATCAATCAATTAATCAATCAATTGCAGATACTCCTGATCTCAAGTCATTATGGGTATAAAGCACACCTGTCAACAGAATCAATTTCTTCCATTCCAACCTCTCCACCACCATGTGCAATACCAAAGAGCTGTCAAAAGACGTCAGGGACAACACTGCAGACCTAAAGACTGGAATGGGTTACAAGACCTTCAATAAGTAGCTTGGCATATATATATATATATATATATATACAGTATGTATATTGTATACATATATATGTATATAAACTGCATGACGGATGGTGTCCTGGGAGATCTCCTTCCAGATCTGGACCAGGGTATCACTGAGCTACTGGACAGTCTGAGGTGCAACCTGGCAGCATCAGATGGACAGAAACATAATGTCTCAGAGGTGTTCTATTGGATTTAGGTCAGGCGAGTGTGAGGGCCAGTCAATGGAATCAATTCCTTCATCCTCCAGGAACTGCCTGCATACTCTCGCCACATACAGTGGGATGCAAAAGTTTGGGCAACCTTGTTAATTGTCATTATTTTCCTGTATAAATGATTGGTTGTTACGATAAAAAATGTCAGTTAAATATATCATATAGGAGACACACACAGTGATATTTGAGAAGTGAAATGAAGTGTATTGGATTTACAGAAAGTGTGCAATAATTGTTCAAACAAAATCAGGCAGGTGCATAAATTTGGGCACTACAAAAAAGAAATGAAATCAATATTTAGTAGATCTGCCTTTTGCAGAAATTACAGCCTCTAAACGGTTCCTGTAGGTTCCAATGAGAGTCTGGATTGTGGTTGAAGGTAATTTGGACCATTCCTCTTTACAAAACATCTCTAGTTCATTCAGGTTTGATGGCTTCTGAGCATGGACAGCTCTCTTTAACTCACACCACAGATTTTCAATTATATTCAGGTCTGGGGACTGAGATGGCCATTCCAGAACGTTGTACTTGTTCCTCTGCATGAATGCCTTAGTGGATTTTGAGCAGTGTTTCGGGTCGTTGTCTTGTTGAAAGATCCAGCCCCGGCGCAGCTTCAGCTTTGTCACTGATTCCTGGACATCGGTCTCCAGAATCTGCTGATACTGAGTGGAATCCATGCACCCCTCAACTTTGACAAGATTCCCAGTCCCTGCACTGGCCACACAGCCCCACAGCATGATGAAACCACCACCATATTTTACTGTAGGTAGCAGGTGTTTTTCTTGGAATGCTGTGTTCTTTTTCCTCCATGCATAACGGCCCTTGTTATGCCCAAATAACTCAATTTTAGTTTCATCAGTCCACAGCACCTTATTCCAAAATGAAGCTCGCTTGTCCAAATGTGCTTGAGCATACCTCAAGCGGCTCTGTTTGTGCTGTGGGCGGAGAAAAGGCTTCCTCTGCATCACTCTCGCATACAGCATCTTCTTGTGTAAAGTGCGCCGAATGTTTGAACGATGCACAGTGACTCCATCTGCTGCAAGATGATGTTGTAGGTGTTTGGTGCTGATCTGTGGGTTGACTCTGACTGTTCTCACCATTCGTCGCTTCTGTCTATCCGAAATCTTTCTTGGTCTGCCACTTCGAGCCTTAACTTGAACTGAGCCTGTGGTCTTCCATTTCCTCAATATGTTCCTAACTGTGGAAACAGACAGCTTAAATCTCTGGGACAGCTTTCTGTATCCTTCCCCTAAACCATGATGGTGAACAATCTTTGTCTTCAGGTCATTTGAGAGTTGTTTTGTGACTCCCATGTTGCTACTCTTCAGAGAAAATTAAAGGAGGAGGGAAACTTACAATTGACCCCCTTAAATACTCTTTCTCATTATAGGATTCACCTGTGTATGTAGGTCAGGGGTCACTGAGCTTACCAAGCCAATTTGAGTTCCAATAATTAGCTCTAAAAGTTTTGGAATCAATAAAATGACAAAGGTGCCCAAATTTATGCACCGGCCTGATTTTGTTTGAACAATTATTGCACACTTTCTGTAAATCCAATAAACTTCATTTCACTTCTCAAATATCACTGTGTGTGTCTCCTATATGATATATTTAACTGACATTTTTTATCGTAACAACCAACGATTTATACAGGAAAATAATGACTATTAACAAGGTTGCCCAAACTTTTGCATCCCACTGTATGTATATTGTACTTATGCTTCATATTGTATATTTTTCATTGTCATTGTATTATTATTATTATTGTTATTTTATCATTTTATAGGAAATATATTTATGGAGGATTTGCGTATTGAATCTTATTGTACCATACAATAACAATAAATTGATTCAGTTCAATTCAATAGAAAAGAGTGCGTATTTACAGATGATAACGACTGGCTTCTAAGTTGATTTAGATTTCCAAGAGCTATCCTCTTGGAGCTCTGTGCTGTTAGAATACTAGGATGTATATTTGATATCATTTTTAAGATGAAATGCATTAAAGTATGTATATTACATTATACAGATAAATGTTTAACTTTATTTAAATAAGGTACACTGTTAATAATGAAACATGTGGGGCACCGTGGCACAGCAGTAGCAATGAGCTAGCACCCCATCCAGGGATTGTTCCTGCCTCACGCTGTATGCTTGCCAGGTCTGGCGCGACCCTGGATGGATAAATGGATTGAATAATTAAACATGTACTATGAAGATTTTTCAATGTTCCTTAAAAGTTTTGAAGAAACAGTGTTCTAAACTTGCAGATGGTTTGACATTTATTACAGAGCTTATAATGTGGCCAATTGGTTACATGAAGAAAGAAATGGAAGAACAGGAATTGGGCAGGAACAATTCCTGGACTGGGCACCAGCTCATCACTACCTCTGTGCCACCGTGCCTCCCATGTGTAATACATGCTTTAATGCATTTCCTTATCTTAGTATTTAAATTGTTCAGAATGCTGTAATGTCATGAATGTAATGTATTCTTTGTGAAGATTAGTGCTTACGTACTCCTGTCAGCCTAAGAGTAAGCCCGATTAATAAGCACGTACTGAGTTGCACACATACAAAACATTTACTGTGCTACTTTAGTTACCATGGGATCAGAGAAACTGTAGTAAATGAAACATTGATATTAAGATGAAGCTTGTGATGTTCTACTTTAATGACAAAATAAAGTACAAGATTAAAGTGGAAATTTTAAGCTTAAAGTTGACATTTCAACCTTTTTTATTCACCGTTTCCCTATTTTTTTCTTTTCTCTGTACACTAATACGCTTCCATATGGCACTTGGACAGCGGGCTATGACTCACCTTTTCATATCTGACCACTTCTTTTTTATTTTAGACACTGTGCGACTTTCTGAACTTGAACTTTTGAGTGTCTCCTCTACTCTGTATCACTCGATCAACTTCCTTTTGTTGTTTATACCACTGCTTAAGCCAACAAATAGTATGCTTTGCCTTGCCTCCACTTTGCATTTGCTGAAATTCTTTTTTTCACGTGTTTGCCATTTATCTTTTAACCAAACACTGAATGGAAGGTGATATTTATATATTGATTTGCATATTAAAATATGCTAAATTATGGGAGGAGTTGGGGTGGGATGGCAGCCATCTGTATGTGTGTTACTTTTCACTCTGACTGGGGGAACTGAAGTACGTGGAAGCTGACTTACGCACAGTTTTGTGCATCTGAATTTTTTTTGTGCATATGCACATTTTCACTTTTTCCATACAGCATGTTTTAGTATAAATTTTATGCACAACGTTATACTTGAGGCCCCAGTTGTTAAATCTTAACATCAGTTCAACATTTCAGTAACAAAGTCCATGTAATATCTCCTGTGGGTCTCCATCTCCAAAAGGGCACAGTAGAAATATACTGTCCTAAATTCTAAATCAGAATTTTAATCCACATATCATGCCTCCTTTCCTTATTCCTCATAGCCACATTATATGTATTATACTTCTGGATGAGTGCTAATTGGTTCTTACATTTCACACACATAGAGCTCACCTGTAATACTTTAGACAAAATAAATATGTGCTGCCTGATAGAGTCAGTACTGTATAAAGGGTTAACAAGTATGGCAAAGTTCAGCCACAACCTCTGACTTTTGGTTTTTTTTTTCATTCTGTCATGGTACATTAAACATGAGACATTAGACAAATAAGCCTCCCTTCTGTTTTTAAGGTACAAAATACCTGCATTCCTTATTCCTCATCTATGCATTATATACATTGTTGTTCCAGGTGGGTGCTCATTGGTTTTCAGCTTTCATTCAGAGCCCACCCCTATGACTTAAGCCAAAATAAAACCTTCAATTTCAATTTTTCAGTTTCAATTTTTGTTGTGGCAAGTCATTGGGTATGTCAGATTACATGAGTGTAGGTCAAGGGAGGACCGCAACTGCTCTCAACTCACTAAGGTTTTGCAATGTTTTGCAAATAAAGTGTGTAACTAGAAATCACTGGAAAACCTAATGTGATAGGGTTGTTTTCTCTTTTACATTGAGTTCTTAAAAATTTTAAAATGTGTTGGTACAATGAGAAAGGACATAGGGCTTGCCTCAGTGCTCAGGGAGACTAGGTTCAAGTTTTGTCCATGTCACTATGTGTGGAGTTTGCACATTCTACTTGTGTCAACACTAGTCCTTCTTCAGGCTCTCCAGTTTTATTCCAGCATTCCAAAGATGTGTGATAGGTTAATTAGTGTGGCTAAACTTATTTGATATATGTGCAAATGTAGACTGTGGTGGGCTGGCACCTTTGCCAGGGCTTGGTTCCAGCTTTATAACTGTATTATTTGGGCTCTTTAAAGTGATAGATCTCATAATTTTGAATTTGTACTGAGAGAGCAATTGTAAATAAGTGCTCCAATCTACATATTCCAAATGTCAGACTTAAAGAAATTAAACCAAGTATGTTTTCTTTCTGAATTAATTGGTGTGTATTGAATGCTCCAATAATAAAATTAAACCCAATTTACCTAGTATAACACTTGAAAGTGTGAGCTTACAGTACCTCAATGCAATAAATCACTTTAACACCAAAGCAGTAGTTTGTGGCACAGAGTCAGCAGTTAGGTGCCTGACACTTTACATAAAACTAATTAGATGTTGTGAATACATAATTCAATTAGATATACATCTTCAAGATGCCTCATGTACTGTTCTTTATGTTTTATTTAGTTAACAGGTTAAATTTTCACTGCTTCATTTCATAACACTTTTCTAATCAATTTATATGTGTGTACATGTCTGTCTTAGCCTTTTTAATTCCTGCAAATGTAGCACGTCATTACCTCTAAAATTTCCAACCTTACAATTATTTTTGATGCAAATTATGAAATGTATGCATGATTTATATGTGTCTGCAACGTTTCATTTTCAGTTCCACAAAACCTTTCTTTGCCTAAGTCGGTTACATGCTTTTCAGTTTTAATGGATGTCTTTTGGTTTTGTTGTACTTCTACTGTGTTATCTGATGCTTCTTATTTGCTGGCTGCAAACTTGCTTTGTGTCGTTGGCTGCAGTCACAGAATGCTTCTTCCCCTTACTGTACTTTACAAAATGCAGTCTACCAAGCCATCCATTTTCTGTGCCTGCTTAAACAAGTTCAGGCACTTGGTGAGCTATGATTGCATTATGTACAGTGCATGAGGCAGCCCTGCACAGGTTTAGAGTTGCCAAATAACCTAATCCAGCCAACAGATCTTCATAATCTGAGAGGAAACCCAATTACTCGGAGAAACGTCCACACAGTGCCAGGAAAAGTGTAAACCCCACACAAAATGTAACCAGGTCAAGATTTGAACCCATTCTCATGGAGCTGTAAGAAGCACTAACCATTATGTCTCTCTATTTCAAGCCTATCCATAAAGGTATAGTATTCTAACTTGCCTTGAGAAATTAATCTTCTTTTCATACAGTATCTTTTTAAGCGAGCCGTCAGCAGGCACCTTACAAAGCACAAAATAATAAACTTAAAGTTGCCTGTTAACTGACTGAACTTAATTTAAGAATTGGAAATTATATTCTAATGAAACATTTACAATGTTTTGTAAATTGTTTATTGCAACAAGTGAGCATTGCAATGTTGCATAAAGACTCATTGATGAAGGACAGAATTCAGTAATGCTGCCTCACAGCTCCAGAGGAAAGAGTTTAATTTCTGGCATAGCTACTATCAGTATCAATTCTGAACCCTCTTCCCATGTCTGCAGGGGCTTTTTCTTGGTGCTGCAGTTATTTCACAAATCACACATCCCAAAGATGCACGTGTTAGTGTGACTAATGATGCTAAATTGGTGCAGTTTGAGTCAATGAGTGTATGTGTGTGCACATGCGTCCTCCCACATCCTCAAAACCATGCTTGTTACATGTTTTGAAATTGATCCTTCATGAATGAGAGCAGGTATGTACATGTTTTTGTCCAGCAATGGACTGCCATTCTCATCCTATTATGTTTCCAATCTTATGATTAATGCTGCAAGGATACACTCTGCATTCTTTTGACCCTGTAATGGAAAACTCAAATTCATATGTTCATTTTTCACCACTTCTCTGAAACCAGGTTGCGGGGACAACAGTTCTTGCAGTGAGGCCCATTTCCCAGCCACACTTGCCAACTCATAATATGGGATCCCAAGGCATTCCCAGGCCATCTAGGAGATATAATCCTCCCAGTGAGCTCTGGGTCTTCCCTAGTGTCTCCTTCCAGCTGGTGCACAGGGAGGCATTCAGGAGGCAATTGTAAGCCTCTCCCAGATGCCTGCGTTTCACATCTTCTCTCTAAGGTAAAGCCAAGCCACCCTGTGGAGAGAGCTAATTTCGTCCACTTGACCCGTGATCTCATTCTTTCAGTCATTACCCAAAGCTTGTGACCACAGGTGAGGGTAGGGATGTAGATCGACTGGTAGGAGCTTCTGACTCAGCTCCTTCTTTACCACTATAGATTGCTTTAGCGACTGCATAACTGCACTCACCACCCCCCCATTCGTCTGTTGATCTCACCATCCATTTTCCCCTGACTCGTGAACAAGACCCAGAGTTACTTAAATTCCTCCATGTGAGGCAGTCACTTACATCCCCCTCGGAGAGGACAATCCACCTTTTTCCTACTCAGGACCATGGCTTTAGATTTGAAGGTGCTGATTCTCATCCCTGCAGCTTTACACTAACAAAAATAAATGGATTAATGGAATGAAAGACAGTAAACCTTGTATTAATATCAATTTGAATTCAATATCCAGGATGGGGAATTAACTCGTGTCTGTAGAAACATTGTGGACTATCTTACAGACAGACCTCAATATGTGCGTCTTGGGAACTGCAGGTCTGACATTGTGTTCAGCAATACAGGGGCACCGCAGGGGACTGTACTTTCTCCGGTCCTGTTCAATCTTTATACATCAGACTTCCAATACGACTCAGAGTCCTGTCACGTGCAAAAGTTCGCTGATGACACTGCTATTGTGGGCTGCATCAGGAGTGGGCAGGAGGAGGAGTACAGGAAGCTAATCAAAGACTTTGTTAAATGGTGCGACTCAAACCACTTACATCTGAACACCAGCAAAACCAAGGAACTGGTGGTGGATTTTAGGAGGCCCAGGCCCCTCATGGACCCTGTGATCATCAGAGGTGACTGTGTGCAGAGGGTGCAGACCTATAAATACCTGGGAGTGCAGCTGGATGACAAATTGGACTGGACTGCCAATACTGATGCTCTATGTAAGAAAGGTCAGAGCAGACTATACTTTCTGAGAAGGTTGGCATCGTTCAACATCTGCAGTAAGATGCTGCAGATGTTCTACCAGACGGTTGTGGTGAGTGCCCTCTTCTACGCGGTGGTGTGCTGGGGTGGCAGCATAAAGATGAAAGACGCCTCACGCCTGGACAAACTGGTGAGGAAGGCAGGCTCTATTGTAGGAGTAAAGTTGGACAGTTTAACATCTGTGGCAGAGCAACGGGCACTAAGCAAACTCCTGTCAATCATGAATAATCCACTGCATCCACTGAACAGTGTCATCTCCAGGCAGAGGAGTAGCTTCAGTGACAGACTTTTGTCACTATCCTGCTCCACTGACAGACTGAGGAGATCGTTCCTCCCCCACACTATGCGACTCTTCAATTCCACCCGGGGGAGTAAATGCTAACTTTTTTCATTTTTATTACTATTTAATTTAATATTGTTTCTTTGTATCAGTATACTGCTGCTGGATTATGTGAATTTCCCCTTGGGATTAATAAAGTATCTATCTATCTATCTCTCTATCTCTAAATATCATTCAATTCAATTTATTTCCACAATCTCTTATGACAGCCAACCTTTTTCATACCAAAACTAATCTTAAAAAATTACATATGGCATAAGCCCCCCATACATATAATAACCTGCTATGTCCTAATCTGGATCCTGAGTTGGTTTGTCATGTGGTGGGTGCGGCAATGCGCCGTATCAGTGCGTGCTCTTAACCTCTCTCTCTAGGCTTACTACCTGTTTAAGGCAATGTAATAAATCTATATAAAAAATGTGCATTATGCAAATCAAACGGAAACATATTTTACCAAAAACTGTACTGCTCACAATAAATAAAACTCACCCTTTCACAGCGAGAGTTTTAGATATTCTTGTAAAGTTTCTGCATTCTATGTTGCAGCTGGCTTAGTGACAGTCACATGTCATTGTACACATGTAGATGCTTGTGTTTTTTGCCTTTAGTACTTCCAGAGTGAAGAAATCTGCCTCATACAGTTATGCTGTGACAAAACATAAGAGGCATTAAGGGGCTTTTTGCTGAAAAATGGGTATTCATTTCTCACATTGCTCCAAATTCCTGACTAGGGAAAGGCAGAGAATTTCATTTTCAGACTTCCATTATTGGCAAATTCAATTATTTCTTCTCGTGTCCTCAAATCAAGACTTTCATTATTGGTTATTATTTCAAATGGATTTCTAACCCAATTGAAATGATGAATGTCCAGCTTCGGGAAATAGTGGCTGAAGTTTTCCTTCAATTGTTACAATATTAGGTGCCTGACACTGACTGTGGTGACAATGGACGTTCCAAGCTTTTGGTGAAGGAGCAGAAAAATGTCTGTATTTCCTTCATTTAGCTTACAAAGTCTGATTTTGTTTTGTACAAATGCTTGAAATTTTAAATGGAATTGAATTATGATCTAAATCAGGGTATTTAAAACTTGAAATATGTTAGATAACTATACAAGCTTCAAAACCCATGATTGGTTATCAAAACAGGGAGCAAATGGATGAGAGAAATTCACGCAGCTCTTTATGTAGTTCAAACACAGACACCAGACCTCAGAATGCAACAGAATCCTTTCAAAGCTGAGGCCATGTCACTACGCGGTCTTTTAAGCCATTTGTGTTTCAGGTGGTATGCTTTGATATTGTTGGAGATTTTGGAAATGGGTGTACGCAACATTGTTTATACATGAGGCCGTACCACTTCAGTTTCAGTTTGTTGACCACAGTGACGAGATAGACTTCCTAATTTTTCATGTGCAAAATGCCAAAATTCTTATTTACATGGCTATAATTTTTCTCTGCAGCTGCTTGTTAGGGTATATGCATTTAAAACAATTGACATGACGAGAAAGCAAAACAGAACCATTTTAGAACGTGATGTTATTGCAGATGGATTTGAGTCGTATGTTATTAGAACAACCCTAGCAAGGCATTGTATTTAATGCTAAAATTACATTTGCTGGGAAAACAGTTTGCTGCTAGGATACCTGGAGTCTTTCTTAAGGCATCTCTTGTTATAAATATCCTGTATGGATATGAGTATGAAAAAACCCATTTTCACCATCCTTTTCCACATCTGCTACTATGCAGCTGCCATTCCATCCTGCTAGTCAGTATTATCACTGCTGTGGAGCTGAAGACGTAAGTAAGGGTTTTGGGAGACAGATTTGTTTAGCTTTCACAAAACTAGGAAACTGCCGTGACGAATACTTTAAAATATATGTATTGCTGAATGACCTTGAGAAATTAGTGATATGGGCCATTAAAAACTTAAAGCAACCTATATTGAATGCAAAGCTACGAATCACTTCCTTTTATTGGCACTCTTACTAAGATTTTAATTAAAGTTTAGGCTGTTATTTCTTCAAAAAAGGAGGACTAATGCAACATAAAGTACAGAAAGTGATGACTTTGTACCACCAGCACTCACAATGGCCTCAACTAGTACACAGATGTCTTGGTCACTGTCTTTCTTTATTCCCAACAATGCATTTAGAAAATCATTCATTTTTTATCCCTGAGTAACTGTACACTCAAACAGAGCAAAATACAGATGAATCCTTAACAAGCCTAGCTCTGTAAAATGTTCTACACGATATAAAGGTTTATTGACAAATGCTAATCAGTTGTTATCATATTCAATGCCAAGCACAAAAGTGTTCCCACATAACCATAGTTATAATCCAAGCTCCAGACAGTAGTGAGTCCTTTTCTTCTGTTGCAGGCCAGGGCTAAGACATGGTTTCACCACATATCTACAAATTGGAGGTTAATCTTTCCTCATCTTGTGCTCAGCTTCTTAGGAATTTCCTCACAGTCAGTCGCTTAATAAATAACCCAGGGGAAACCATTAAAGTGGGTGGGGGAGATATTACACCCAAGCAGTACATGGTGTTCTGTTTTTTAAGGGTTTGCCCTTTTATTTCACTACTTGTCTCTTAATTTCCACATAAAATGAGTTGACGTAGGAAAGGCCTTAATTTAATTACTCATTCAAGATATCAGTAGCTGCTTTGTCTGTGCTAAATGGTGTGAACTGTGAATACTTCTGCCAAGCTGTCTTGTCTCTTTCTTGATCATACAGTGATCAATTATATTAAATTTTAGTTGAAAAAAGATGTAGGGTATATGATTTACTTTTTAACTGACAGGACTCCGAATGAAAGCCAATGGTTGTCTGTCTGATATGCTGTCCTCAACCACAGGCTCATCTCAGTTGTCACTGTAAATTTGAAAGCAGGTTAATTTTAAAATTTGCTGATGACTCAGTGATTGTTAGCATACTGAATGAGAATGAAACCAGTCGTACTCCAGTGGTAGATGGTTTTATTAATTGGCGTGATAAGTCTTTTCTGCATCTAAACATTACTAAAACTAATGAACCTGTAATTGATTTGAGAAGAAACACCATTCACCCACATGATACAATCATCAAACACCAGGCAGTGGGAATTGTTGACAGTTATACAGTAAATATCTGGGAACAATCAAAGACTCAAAACAGACTTTTAAGGAAAGCACAGAAGCCATCTGCATAAAGGGATAGCAGTGACTCTACTGTTCAAGGAAGGCGAACCATTTTAATGTGACTCCTTCCATTATATCACTTTTTTAAACAGATGTGGACACATTTGTTGGTACCTTAACAGCTCAATGAAAAACTGGTGCATGCCTCCTAAAAAGTGATTAAATGAAAAGCAATGATCCCATGTATACCTGCGTGATTTGACATGTCATCAAGTAAAGCAAAGTGTGAAGGGAAATAAAGTACAGTATTGCTTATTCTACAAAGAAAGTGGCCTGTACACATTTGTTGGTACCCTTAGAAAAGATCCTAAATAACTAGATTAGAATGATTTTTTCAGACTAACTGTTTTCTTTAATTGGTATCACACATCAGTTTCCAACTGAGCAATCAGTAATTCAGCCTATGTAAATGGAGAAACTTCATCATTCTGCTGTTTGGTATCATTGTGTGTCCCACATTGAACATGGACAAAGAATGCAAAGGAGAGACTTGTCTGAGGAGATCAAAAAGAAAATTATAGACAAGCAAAGTTAAAGGCAAAGGCTATAAGACCATCCCCAAACAGCTTGAAGTTCTCGTGGTAATAGCTGCAATTATTACTAACAAGTCCATAGGACTGAATCTAACCTCCTTGGACATAGCCACAATAGAAAAATCAACCCCAAAATGGGCAGAAGGATAGTGGGAATGGTAGGGAAAAAGCCAAGGACAACTTCCAAGAAGATACAAGTTGAACTCCAAGGTCAAGGTCCATCAGTGTCTGATTGTACCATCTATGTCTTTTTGAGTGATAGTGGGCTCAATGGAGGAAGACCCAGGAGGACTCCACTGTTGAAAGAAACCCATAAAAAAGACAAACTGTAATTTGCTAAAATGCATATTAACAAGCTACAATGCTTCTGGGAGAATGTCCTTTGGGCACATGAGACAAAACTGGAGCTTTTCTGCCAGTCACATCAGCTCTAGGTCGACAGATGAAACAATGAAGCTTTCATACCTACTGTGAGACACGGAGGACACTTGGTTATGCTTGGGGGCCGCTTTGCTGTGTCTGGCATGGGGTGCCTTGAGTCTGTGAAGGAAACAATGAATTCTCAAGACTATCAGGACATTCTGTAGCAAAATGTTCTGCCCAGTGTTAGAAAGCTCTATCTCAGTCACAGGTCATGGATCCTCCAACAGGATACAAAATACATAGCATAAAGTACCAAAGAATGGGTAAGAACAAATCGTTAAACTATTATGAAGTGTCCTTTTATGAACCCTGATTTGAATCCTATTGAATGAGTATAGAAAGAACTGATAAGTGCAGTCTGGAGAAAGCACCCTTCAAACTTGACACAGCTGGAGCAGTTTAGGTTAAAGGTCCCATTAATTTTACTGTATCCATGCTATTTTCATTTGTTTTATTTGAAATATTCTGTTGAATAAAAACTCTAAAGCACAGTCTGATTTTTGTTAAATACTGAATAAACAATGATGACTGTCAATTACTTTTGTCAGTTTTAAGTTATTTCAGAGACAATTGTGGGTTCTGCTTCTTACCAACAAATTTGTACACATATGAAAATCTTGTATTGAGTCTTACTTATGTTCTGCTTGTCTGGTTTGGAACTCTTACATCAAAATGTGAAGCAGAGCAGTAAAATAATAAATAATAAATCCATAAATGTATGGATGTTGGAATTGTTACATTCATCCATCCATTTGCTCAATCTGTCTTATCTAGTTTTATGAATATATATAATAAAGTATGAGATGTTAGAAACATTAGTAGGGATTTGCTTGAAGTAGTGATCATAAATGTAATAAAACATTTAGAGGAACACAGGCTCTTCTGTTTAAATCTAAGCCCCTCTTGTTCCAAATAAATAGTCGTCCATTCCTTTCAGTACAGGGTGTTAGAACTTTCAAGCCTATATAAGCAGCAATAGGCACAAGTCAGAAACTAACTCTGGATTGGGTGTTAGGCCTTTACAGGGAACAGCCATGCAGAAATCACAATAAATGACTTTGGGTCAGATGAGTTAACAGTTACTTGAAAAATATCATCTTTGAGATTTGGGAGCATTTTGAGGAGAATTATGTGTCCCTGGTGAAAAATCACTCAGGGCCCTGCCCAGAATTGTTTCCTGTCCTCATACAGAAAGGCTGTGCACAAAATTTAGGCCTCTAATGTCACTTGTAACAATGTTTCCAGCAATCTTCAGTCATAGCCTTCATCTACATAATCTTAGTGAGTTAGAGGTAGCCTGCAGCACATTTCCATGACCACTTGTCATGTAGTCTGACATACAAAGGAACTGAGACCAATTCTTCCATAACTCACGCCAACAAAATTAAAAAGATTTCATTTTGTCTTAAATTGCAGGGTCAGCCTCTGTGTGCATGAGAAATGGCAATCAATGAGCACCCATCCGGAACTATAATGCATATAATGCAGTGACAAGGAATAAGATATGCAGGTGTTTTGGACCTCAAAAACAAAAAAAAGACTAGTCTGTTAGGTGTCTTGTGTTTTATGTACCACAACAGAATGGAAAAAAACAAAATAGAAAAAGGCAGAGATTGAGGTTAAACTCACTGTGCCTGTAATCTCATCACATGGTCCCGACTCCTTCGGGCCACACATTATGGGCTGTCAGAAAAATGGGGTGAACATGCAGTTCTTTGGAAGTGTGAAATTGTGCTGGAAAGTTGTCACACAGTCATGTAACTTGGCATGCCCAGTGATTGCTAGTCATGTAAATTGACATGCTCCAGCAAAAAGATCAGCAACTGTAGTCATCAAGGTTAGCATCTCCTCCAACTGGAAGTGATGTAATGTGACATTGGGTTTAGTAAGCTGTTATCTAGTTGGCCTACAGACAGCTATCTTTGCTCACAAGATCAAACATGCCTCCTCTTAACTGTGAGGGTGTCTTTCTCACAGCCTCATTGTACTTCTCTACACTTCACTAAAAAGGAAAGTGCAAAATTCAACTGGGCAGTAATCATGCAGGAAAATGACCTCATGTTCAATTAGTTGTGCGGCAGCAGCACCAACTACTGTGCCATCATCTCGCCCAGAAGATAAACACTTATCACTGCCGCAGAGTAGGTTTAGAAAGTGAAGATCATCACTGAAAGCAATTGTAAAGTTGTTTTTTGCAATAATGTTTCTTAATCAATAGAATTTTAATAGAAAAAATCATTCTATTTTACAGAATAAAAGGTTAATGTTTAAGTTTAGTAAAATGGGAATTGGGGGTTGTTTCTGTTAATTAGATTTCCATTTTTATTTAAATTGAAAGTAGGGGATAAGTGTTCTGGGAGGCTTGGAGCTGAGGATGGTATTCCACAGGGTAGCATCATAAACCCTATTTTATTTAACATAATGATAACTTTTATTAATATCATGGTTGCCATTGCTACCGTATGAAGAAAAGATGGAAGAAAGGAGGTATTATTAAAAATGTGTTAAAAAGTGTCCAGCCAACATAAAGGAAAAGTATGATTTTTAGACTCTTAAGTCAAACTAAAAAGTGTTTTCTAGTGACGTGTTATGGAAATATGTGAATAAATTTACAGACATAATTGATGTGATGGTCCTGGTTGACTGCAGTTGGCACAATGTTCTTGAATGTCCTTGAACCTAGATAAAGTGTCATGCAGTTTTCTTAAAATAAATAAATAATCCATAATTAACAGTGCTCATGTCAAGGATAAAAAACAACATTAATCCAAATATAAAAAACATCCCAGCATCAGGTTTAATCTTCAGCTTCAGCCAGCCTAGCCCACCTCTCTATCCTCATCTCCCCAGTTCACCTCAGCAAGTGTTTCCATCTGGTGAAGACACTGCCCCCACTGGCATCTGCTGGAATGCACTGAGCATGCTCCCTTGACACTTTTCGAATCCCTAGGAGGTTCAATCCACATCCTTGCTCCTTCATAATGCTAAGCAGGAAAACCCCTCGGAATGCCATTTACTTCACTCCCTCATGGGGCTTCTGATCACATTGTCTCTGCCCCTTGCACACTCTCCCAATAATGCCTTTTAGTTTTGTTTTCAAATGGTCTTTGTTCTACATCTTGCTCAGGCTCCTTTTATGTGCGTGCAGGTGCCAATTACACACCCCAAAGTGCTAAACTGGGCTTGTTTTCCTGTGCATGCGAGCTCACCAATTCCTTCATCAACCCCTGTGGCTACTCCACCACACTTCCATACACCTACACCCCTCCCCTGAGTATAAACACAATGTTTTTCTAAACACTTATACTGCCATGGACCTCTCATCCTTCACAATTGACATTTTAATTTTAATGTAAACTGAATTGAAACACTCTTATATATAGATGGCAAGTAACCTTGAAAAGCACCCTACTAGAGTTAACACCATTTTCAGTTCAGAAGCACAGTAATTTTTTTAACTGGAGTAAGTTGAGTGATTTGCTGAGGGTCCAATTGTGTGTTAGAGTTACAGACTGAACCGGATGTTTTGTGGTACCACACTTGAAATGTCAGTAACTTTACAAAGTTAATTTTGAGAATTTAGCCTTGTTGTTGAATTGTATGTTATTTCTGATTTACAGATCTGTATAATAAATTAATTGCTGCTTTACAGTTTTGCTCTTTCTTATCTCAAAGAGAAAATTAGGATGTCTTGTGGTACCTAAGTCAGTGGAAATCCTGAGGGACAGGCTTAATTTTAGTTTGTGATTTAGAAGTGATAATTAAACAAGTTTTACCATAATTAATTTCAATACAAACATCAAAAATGGTCCTCAAGTTCTGCTCTCTGATCATCACCTGCTCATCCCTCTCTAAAACCTCTAGTGAGTTAAAGTTGTAAGTCTGGTCAAACCTGCTTTGGCAATAGTTGGTTCCCTTCCCCTTTTTAGATGCGTTTGCATACAATATGCGAAGCACCTATTGTGGTAGCCATGTCTGACTGTCTGTTTGTCTGGATAAAACAACACAACACACCATGGACCAATTTGGTTGAAATGTGGCACACTTATTCTTCCAGGAGATGTGTTGTGTCAGTTCAATTTTGTTGTCAAATCTTGAATAGATCACGCTGTACACAGTTTTAAAATGACCAAATCTCCAGTCAAAAAGCATTGGTGATTTTTTGAAACTTGTCTGTCTTAAAATGAAGAAACTTTCTGTGCAACTTCAACTATGAATTTAGTTTACTGTTTTAATTTTTCCATGACAGCAGTTACACCAATTTGTATATTTTGTATATTTTCTTCTTTTTCATTTCTGATAGCTGATACCGATGGCAAACAGATCCTCAGTACAAGTTAATGAAACACCAGCAGACTATGAAGACTATGAATGCCTCAGAGGATACCGCACTACTTGCTTATTTAATAAGTCTGTCAGATTTGATTGTCAAGACATTATTTTAAATTCCATTTTATAAATTCTTGCAAATATTACAATTATAAAATAGTTATTATAAATAATGAAATATGTATATAATTACACAAATTAATTATTGAATAAATAAATCATTATCCTCATTACCATCATTCCACTGTCCATCTATATTCTTAACTCGCTTATCGAGTGCCTATCACAGCAGGATGATACACATATCAAAGTCACAGTGGCTTTTTTTTTTGGTTTTTTTTTTTGCTCATTAAACACATTTACTTAAGATCACAAATGGCAGTAACTGTAAATGCCAGTGTGGTAATGCACTACCATATTATAGGGAAATATATTCCAAGAATAGTGTAATAACAACTTACAATTAGTAAAAGAAAGGCACTTACCATTTTAAACAGACAAAGTGCAAGTTTGTGCTTCCGCAAATATTTAAATTTTGTCTCCAACGGGATCAGGCTGTGAGATGCTGGTGATGGGGCACACTCAGGAAAGGCCTACTGGACTTTCACCTGTGCGCTTTCAAAACACAAGCATCATCATAGCCTCCTGCTGCTGCAGAGTAAGAAGTGTGGAGTGTTAGTTTCATTCATGCATGCATTAGTTCCTGGAAGGGGATCCCAAGATATAATTTCAAGAAGGAAACTTACAATAGTAAGTCTGAAGAATGAATTGGCTTGTCTGAATGAAGCATGCCGTGAGTGCACTTGTGCTCCCTTGCACACACACACAAGACTTCCATGCTGTTTAATACAGGTTTGTAATACAGAAGTGAGCGGCATGATGCACAATTGGCTGGAAGTTGTGTTCCCCAGTATAAAAGGCACATCCTGCCTACAGCGGTCATCTTTTGACTCAGTCGTGGTTGGTGAATGAAAGTTTGGTTGTAGCTTATATCTCAAAGTACATCAAGCATAGTGACTTATGCTTTATTTTGTATATATTTTATTTTTGTATATATAAAGATATAAATATCTTCTAATGATAATATGGTTTTGGTGGAGGTATTTTTATGATTTAGGTTTGTGGTGTAGGTTTTTTGTCTTTTTTGTATACTGATTTTTTTCTCTTTGTAAATATTTTTTTGGGATCATTGGAAGGATTTTGTGTTGGATCTTTCTGACTGCATTTTTTAATTAGGAAAACTACAATTTATTTTTTGTGTACAGCATATACATTTATTGTTTTTGATTCTTTGGGGACTGGCAATAACCACTGTAAATATTATTCATTATTTTTGATTGCTTTTGTGTTTTTTTTGTGTATGCATGTGTAAATTAGACCCACTTTTGTTTTTGTATATACAATCTTTTTGTGTATGAGTTTCCCTGTCTAACACCTCTCAAGCCTGTGATCCCTATTGGTTCCAAACTACAAAACACCCAGTGTGTATTCTGGTGCCATCCTTCCCATTACACGGGGTTTCACAGCCAGACACTATTTTTTTAAGCTTCCAAAACACTGTATTGGTTCACTTCCAGATAAACTGTTTCTCTTAATGATTCATGATGACAATTCAAATTAAAATACAGTTAAACTTGTTAAATTTGCGGAAGATGCATTAGGAGGAGTAGTTGAAAAAACAAGCTCAAATAGGCTTACGTTGGCAGAAACAGCTTTCATTGGCACTAGATTTCAAATGAAAAGATGTAAAAATGATGTTGACTGATGTGTTACTATTAGTTGGTGGTTATGTAAGGCCAATTGCTAATTGTGTTTCACATTTCTGAGACAAACGTTTTGAAAGAAGCACCCAGTAGAAAGTTAAAATGTCTGTTTAAATCCACTCATGTGTACATAACCAGTTGATGCGACTCTGAGTTCTCTGTTACTCATTTAACTCAGCTGGTGCTTCAGTCACTTGTAGTTGAGATATGTTTTTCCATCAGTAGCAGCAGTCGGATATGTAAAAATGGAAAATACAGTATCGTACGTTTAAATAGTCTTTTTCAAGGTAAATTTGAAAGAGTAAATGAATCGGTGAAATTTGCCAATGCTTTTTAAATGAGAGTTTTTGACATTTCAGAATTAAGAAAAACATTCTCTCTTTCTGGAAGAATAAGCACAGACATCCATTGTCTTATCTAAAACACAAAGTTCCCGAAGCCTGTTTCTTGTGAAAACATATCCATTGTTAGAAAATTCTCCAATTGCACTTTGGTCTCCCTGAATGTGCACACATCCTGACTTGGATATAAAAACACAGATGATACAGGAAAAAGGACACAACAACGGGGCAAGACAAGAGATGGCAGCCATCTTAACAAACAGAACCATGTTAAGATAGACATATAGAGTCTAGGGGTTGTTCCAGCCTTACAGGTTCCATGTGACCCTGCTAAGTACATAGTGAGTTTGGAAAATGGATGGATAGATAGATAGACAAACTGATGAAATAGAAGGTGAAGGGAGAGTTTTCAGTTGTATTTATTAACTGGTAAAGTGAAGAAACTGCTTCACCTTGTACTTGAGGTCTAGTTCCTGTATAAGGCATTGTAGGGAAGCAGGGTTTTTACTAAACTGTTTAATTTTGATATTGCTCTTCTTTTGCTCATTCCTGTCTTGTGTGTTTCATCATTTAACAAAACAGTTTTCTTTGAACTTCTCGGCTCTGTATTCCTGATTCCAATACACTCTAGTGGCAACTAGTTTTTTACATGAAGCATACAGTTGGAAGCTGGAGCTCAAATAAGTGAAAAAAATGTCATGCTGAAATATTGAAAAGTTAAAAACTCCTTGCAAGGTGCAAATGAATTCTGATGAAGATTTGAATGTGTATGCTCATCCTTGAGCAGACTTATAGAAGCAATTAAAAATACTAATAAAAGTAAGAATGTCAATTACAAAGAAATACAGAACAACATTTAAAAACATCTAATGAGGCAACAGTTTCTCAAAGGGTGGAAATTCTGAAAGAATTACAAAAAATATCTATGAATTGTAGCTCTAGAAGAATGTTTTCGGAGAAGTAGTCTTACTCTGAAATACTTCTATGATGTGGCCTCTTCACCCTGCTTAGTCTTCTTACTGCTCAAACAATGCTTCTATTCTTCTGTCACTCCATCCATTCTTTTTCAATCCCTCTTATTCCACTTCAAGGTCTCAGTACTGAACTCAAAGTCTCAATGAAGAGATGCTACCATTGTGGACATCTTGTATATTGAGCAGTGTAACTATGAAGATTAAGATCTGCAGTTCCTGAATTGTATTCATTTTCTTTATCATGGGGCTCCCAATTAATTTGCTGCTCTTATTTGAAATTGGCTCCTTAAACTCCTAGAACTGTGTGCCTGTGCAGCTAGATTTGAATTTTTAGTGGAATTAGATTTCTTTTAAAGGAGCAATTCAGTTCAGTTCAATTTCATTTATTTTTATGAACCATAGATATTAGTGTACAGCTTCCTTCATCTCAGCATTGGATCAAATTGCTCTTACAACTCTCTTATTTTTTTGAATTGTTAGGAAAAGCAAAACGTTTTCTGGAAGAATTTAGTATTGGGAATTTTCTGTTCTTTTTTCCTTTACTTGGTTTTGTGACTTGCATGTTGCAAATTATTTATTACTTTTTTCATGCTTTTTGTGTGTTTTCACTGCCACTGGCGATACTAACGTATACCTGAACATTTCTGGACTGTGAGATCAGTGAAGGTTACTTCCAGCAAGTTGGAGCAACCTGTCTCATGTCAGCTTGCAGCATGGCACAAATTAAATAGTTTTTTGGTAATCAGTTCATTTCAAAGGGACTATGGCCACCCCGCTGTCAAGACCTGTCACCTCTGGATTTCTTCCTTTGGGGAGTGCTGAATGAAAAAGTGTACAAGAACAAGCCTTATACACTTGGAACAATTACAGGAAAACATTGAACAGGAAATTGCTGCCATCACCCCAGCAATGCTTGTTGATATCTTTGCCAAAATGGAGTACCATGTTGATCTCTGTTTTCAAGAAGAAGGAGACCATTTCCAACACCTAATGTAATTGGATTGTTTAAACATCTATTAAGGTATGCACTGTATTTGTTTTGTTTCTTTTGCTTCATTATTACATAAGTAACACACCATAAGTCGGGCCCCATCCAATAAAATCGTCCTGTGTATACAGTATATATATATATATATATAGAGAGAGAGAGAGAGAGAGAGAGAGAGATATTTGAGCTCTTTTGAGACCCTTCCCAATGGTACTGCTTGTTTGTCGCCAAGGTAACCGCAGGTTTGCAGTGCCACTGAAGCAACTCAGCTCACAGCGTAACAAGTCTGTCACCCAATTGGTGATGCGGGGAACATTATAACCCAGCCACTGACCTGGCCCTGTCCCTGCTCATTTGCTGTGTCTGTGTGTATTGGTAGCTCCCGATTGAATAAATACTCTGACTGTTGCTCTTTTGACTGGAATAAAGTGTGTTTTCTTGAAGACATTGGACTTAGCATCTTCTCTTGGGTGCAAAGCAGTGACTCACATGCCACATGGCACCAGGAGTGGGGTCCTGCACTGATGGATCCCGAGCAGGCTAACAATGCTCCGCTCCCACCAGAGCTGGTTGAAGCTCCAGCAGATACCCCTGCCTGTCTCAGGGATGAGCTGGTGAATATAGCTCCCTCAGATGACCCAGAATGTTTCCTATTTTGTTTTGAACGCACGGCAACGCTTATGTACTGGTACAAGAGAGGCTGAGTGGCTATTTTGGCCCCATATTTGATCGGGAAGGCCCTACAGATTATGTAAAACCTTCCTCATGAAAGGCTTAATGATTATGACTTTCTGAAGCTACAGATCCTCCTCTGTACAGCTATGAGCCTCTTGACCAAAGGATGTCAGTTTTGTTTGTGGCAGATTAATCCGGATTGCCCCATCTGGGGACAGGTCAATTACTTTGTGCATCTGATCCAAAGCTGGCTATGTGGAAATGCCTTCAGGAGCATTGTGGAAAAGCTTACTATTGACGCAGTCTTGTCAGGGATAAACAAAGACATTTGTGATGAGATGCTCTGGAACAATGTCCACTGACTGCTAGATTTGACCCACAAACTGGAGGGCACCCAAGCCACCTCGAAACAGATGACCTATAATAACTTTACAGCAACTTCGACCCAACCATCACGTCCCCACCCGATGTCCACCACTGCTATGGGTCTCAGCCTCCGTCTCCACCCTCATCCTTCCTCAGAGCGACACCTGCTGCCATGCCCTGCCTCAATTTCTCCAGCTCAGACCCAGGCTCCTAGAGTCATGGACGCCACTGCTGGGGGCACTTGAACTGACACCACAGGCACAAGGTGCTTTCATAGTAACTCCACAGCTGACACTGAATGGAAGTACTTTCGCTGTGATCAATGGGCTTGGCTCAACCTTGCGCCTGCACAGCCAATGGATTTCAGTCTGGCCCAGGTATGGAGGTTACAGGTGTTGAAGAAAGACAATTTTAAGGTCTCTCTTAAGTTGGTCGGATGCAAAATCCTGGCCCGATTATACTCTGATAGTGACCTCTACGTAGTCCACTGTGGCTTGCTCTGACTGTCTCTCTACACAAAGATGGATCGGATGAACATTTTCTGTATTCATGGAGACGTTAAAGAATATGAAACTATTTTACTCCTTCGGAAATATAAAAGGAGAAACATTAAAGTTTGGACTACCATATCAAATACTTCACCCTGGTCTCTTTTAATCGGGAAGAGGAATGCCCTCTTCCCACGCATCCTAGCCACCTGCAGAACACCTCTGCATGTAGTAGATAAAGAGGGGGTTGCCACTGTAGAGATTGAACCTGATTTTTCCAGTGAGGCTGGGGACAACCCCTCATCAGAGAGTCCAGAACAATTGCAGGGCTTTTCGCATCAGGCACTCTTACCTTCAATCTCCACAAGCAAGGAAGCAGCTATGGACCCTGAACAAAAAATGGATGGTGAAGAGCAGGGTGCTGTGTCAGGTCCTGGGGAAGCGGGGACTGACACTCTGACAGAGTTTGCACACCTGCAACAAGCCGACAGCGGCCAAGAAATGCCGACCTTACTCAGCTGTTTATTGGCTTGAATTCATTTGCTTTTTAAGTCCTGGTGCTATGCACGTCAACGCTGATGTTCTCTCATGTCTGGCCAAGCCCAACTTAGGTGAACGCTTCACCCACACCGGTGCAAACAAAGCTAAACAGGGGGATGTGAGATTTCTAAGCTCTTTTGAGACCTTCCCCATCAGTTCTGCACGCCAAAACGTTATTGTCTGTCAAGGGTTGCTTGTCAGTCACAGAGGCAACTGCAGGTTTGCAGCACCACCAAAGCAACTCCACATTCATAGCCTCCCTGCGTAATACAACTGCTACACAATAGGTGATGCGGGGAACATTGTAACCTGGCCACTGACCTGGATATAATTAGAGGGTGTCTTAAGGTCATATTCCATCTGAATGAAAATAGCTTGAATGCTGTATTTAGTTTACAAAAAAAGATTCTTCCAGCCATCCACACACACACCAAAGTAATGAACAATGTTAGTTTCATCTGACATGCTAGTGCTCAGCAGTCACTGCACAGTACAGTCTGCTCTGTTTCAGCTCACAGTTTTCCTGTTAAAATAGAGGTTTATCTCACAGTGCTTATGGAACATGTGTCCTGTTTTATTTTACTCTGTGTTTATACAGTAGCTGTTAATGGAACTGTGACCTCAGATAAATTTAAACCACAGTCCTAAGGGTGGGGAGCTATCCATTAATTAAAGTACAGTTTATTACAAAAGAAATGCTTGAATTAGATATTTATCCTCTGCATTAGTGATTTAGCAACATATTTTTGTCCTGCGTCCAGTTTGTCTAGTTTTGATGTTCAGATGCACAGTATCTACTTACATAATACCAAGAGGACGACTTTATGTTTGTTTTTTTGTTGCAGTAGATATATTCTTTTAAACTTTGTCATATTTTTAATCTGCCCTGAGCAGATTTGCCATCTGTGGTCTGTGCTTTTACTAAGCTCAACAAGTATTAACATAGATCCTTTTCACTCTTACTTAACTAAGTTATGGCTCTTATTTGTCAGATTTCATATTCTAAGTAGACTGTCATTAGTTCTTAGGAGATAAGATGAAATATTTAAGGGAAAAAAGGGGAAAATGAAGGAACAAGGGTTCAAATAACATACTGTTCACATATTGTGGACCACCAGTGTAATTTAAGCCATTCATCAGTTTTCAGACTCGGTCACAAGAGTCAGAGCCTACCCCAGCAGCACTTTGTGAACTGCAGAAACCAATACTGAGCGACACGTTGGTCACTTGCAGAACACAATTGCACACAAAGAGACACAGGCCATTTAGAATCATCAATCAGCCTAACCTGTATGTCTTTGGGATGTTGGAGGAAAATTAAATACCCAAGAAAGAAGCATTGCAGACATAGGGACATTATGCCGACTCTACAGAAAAAGTGACCAGGTTGTGTTTTAAATTTTGTGTGACAGCTGTGCTAGCCACTGCACCACGGTCTCACCCATCTTATTTTATAATTTCTTTTTGTCTTCTGAATCCTGAGAAATCAGTCAGTCTGATGTTTGTTTAACTCCTTTTACGGAGTACACCCCCAACAGTAACATTATAAAGTACAAGTAATACAAGTCAAAGCAGCAGGATAACAACGTGCAATACATGATCCCTAAAATAAAATAGTACAGATGAAGTACCTACAAAAGTAAAAAGTAAAGCTGGCAATACATAGAAATAAAATAAAAATAAGAAGTGCTTAAGAGCACAGTAGAAATGCCATCAGTACTGTGGGATCATTCAGTAAGTGTCAATAAGGGATTAAAAAACAAACAAAAGCATAACCTTTTGAAAAAGTAAGTGAGAAAATATGGATTTTCATGCATGATTTGAAAGTCAATATGACAAAGCCTCATGTGCACACCCTAGAAATTGTTCCAGGACATAAGTAGTGAAGCCAAAATGGTAAGCAACATCTTAATGGCAATTCATTTTTTGACATTCCAGACACAACAGTAATAATGCTGTGTACACCCAAATTTTCTTCAACACTGTTAAGACATGCAAGTAAGAATTTTGCTGTACTTAGTCC
This sequence comes from Polypterus bichir lapradei, assembly GCA_026402145.1. Taxonomy (NCBI): domain Eukaryota; kingdom Metazoa; phylum Chordata; class Cladistia; order Polypteriformes; family Polypteridae; genus Polypterus; species Polypterus bichir. The sequence continues at coordinate 14,890,989 of JANRMT010062804.1, read as the reverse complement.
TTATAACAAGACTACTATTACTGCAATTACTACTACTACTACTACTACTACCTCTATGACTTCTACTGCTATTACTTCTGTGGCCACTACTTCTTTGATTATTACTTCTATGACTACTGTACTACTACATGCGTGGCTACTACTACTTCTATGGTGACTACTACTATCCTACCATGTTTTTGACTACTACTACTATGACTACTACTACTACTTCTATGATTACTACTACCATTAAAACTATGACTTCTACTACTACTACCATTTCTTCTATAACTACTATCATCCATTTGACTACTTCTATTAGTACTAGTATTAGTACTGAGGTTAGGGATCTGCACTGGCAATTGGAAGGTTGCCGGTTCGAATCCCGTAAATGCCATTAGAGACTCTGCTCTGTTGGGCCCTTGAGCAAGGCCCTTAACCTGCAATTGCTGAGCACTTTGAGTAGTGAGAAAAGCGCTATATAAATGCAAAGAATTTCTACTAATAATATTATTTCTGTGACTACCACTACTACAACTATGACTACTACTACTACCATTACTTCTACTGTATGACTACTACTATTACTACTACCACTGTGACTACTACTACTAAGACTAAAACTACGTCTGTGGCTGTTATTAATACCACTACTTCAATGACTACCACTACTATGTCTGTGCTTACTACTACTACTACTGCTGCTGCTATTTGCATTTCTATTAATACCAGTGCCTAATCCCACCTCATCACTTAGTATGACTGCTTTATACAGAGTTTCCATTGTGACACACAGTGTGCATGCATACTGTAGAAGAAATCACTTTACTTATGCTGTAATTGACATAATTTATGTTAAGTTTTCCAAATGAAAATAAATAGGAGAGAAAAATAAACAAAAGGAGCAGGCTCAGAATGAGTAACTGAATTTGCAAGTTTCTTTTAAAAAAAAAAAAAAAAGTTGGGAGATGAGAGTGCTGATAAGCGACAAGCACGCTCTCGGTCAAGGCCCAGGCAGAGAGTCAAAACACACAAAAAGCATGAAAAAAGTAATAAATAATTTGCAACTTGCAAGTCACAAAACCAAGTAAAGGAAAAAAGAACAGAAAATTCCCAATACTAAATTCTTCCAGAAAACGTTTTGCTTTTCCTAACAATTCAAAAAGATAAGAGAGTTGTAAGAGCAATTTGATCCAATGCTGAGATGAAGGAAGCTGTACACTAATATCTTATATAGATGGACTGTGGTAACATTATTTGTTATGTGACTTCATTGACATGTGACCTCATTGACATGTGACCAGCAACAAGCATTACAATGGTAATCAGTATTCAGTGGTCTGTGGCAAAACGACTAAAATGGTGGCACTTATTCCAAAGAAAATGGCTCTGCAATAGCAATACCAAAAATGTTTATAAAAACAGAAATAAAAGGAAGCATAATAAAACATACAAAAATTACAGGTGCCCAGAAATAACTTTGACAGTTTACATAAATTTAAAAAGCATTTAGTGTTTTTCCACACTAAAAATTCATTCTGAAACTGGAGGCCTCTAGTATCAGGTATAATTTAAGAAAACTTACATCAAGCTATCTGGAAAAACAGTGTGGAGATGCAAAAAGATGTCATAACTTGTAAGGTAATCAGTGAGTGCCATCAGGGACCTGTGCTCCAACTACTACTCTTTTGAATTGATATCTAATATAAAAAGCTTAAAATGTGTGTATGTATGAATATATATGTACTAGGGGGCTTATGCCCTGCTCGCTTCGCTCACCAACCCCCCTCAACCTTTGTCTCTGCCGCTCGCGTTGTGAACAGGGGGGCTGAACGCACCCCAAAGAGACGCAGATGCTCCTCTGAAACCCTCTCTTAAACGGTGATACAATGGGAAACAAATACACATTTTTTTTTTTACCTCCTCATTGCTCAATCAGCTGCTAGCATGCTGCTGTTGCAGTGCTGCGCGATCTGTATCTTGTGCAGCGCTTCAAACATTTAAAAGCCTGTACAGCAGCTGTCTTTGTCATCTGCTCTTTGTCTTTTCTTTCCGACCCCGGGCGTGGTTAAATCTGCACAAAGTCTCGTCTCGTGGGACGCGAGTTCTTGATATTTTTTAGTTTATAATTTAAAAATGGAATAAAAAATCTGAAAGTCTAACAACATCACATTAAAGTTCGCCTTATACAATTTCTCGCATTAGGAATTTGTTTTTGCATACCCCTTGGGGTCAGAGCGCAGGGTCAGCCATTGTACAGCGCCCCTGGAGCAATTGAAAGTTAAGGGCCTTGCTCAAGGGCTCAGCAGAGTAGGATCTATTTTGGCAGTGATGGGGATTTGAACCTGCAACCTTCGGGATACCACCGCAGATCCTTAGCCTCAGAGCCAGCAGTCCACCCTGTATAAAGAAATGGTTTCGGTTCTTATCACCACGGCTGGAGAGGATAGAGCACGAACCCCGCACCTCCGCTTTTAACCAGGAGGACTGAATTGGCTGGTCTATCTTGGTGAGCTAATCCTCCGCAGATAAATTTGATAAATTCTGAAAAGACTGATACCAAAAATATATATCTAAGTTTTAAAATGAGCCTGATTTAAAGCGTGACAAAAAACGACACATAAAAAGTCACATAAAACCATTGCACAAAATCGTTGCACTTTTAGGCTTAGGAATTTATATATATAGAGTAGATATCCGGTAAACAAATTCACTCAGTTGGACCATTCTTTGCTAAAATTTGAACACCCATTCATCTGATCAGAGGAAGACCATAGACTATCTCTCAACACAAAATTATGACCCTGAGGATATCTTTTTTTTTTTTTAAATCCTTTTTAGTACAGTTTGAATAAGAGTGCCACCTGGTGGCTCAGAGCAAATGAAACACCAAAACAGACTGATGCCAGTCTAGCAGACAAACGAAGCAGAGGTTAAAATTACTTACCTGTGCAACACTGGGTGCTGCTTCTGAGCTTGAGAAATTTACAGATGACTCCATAATCTGTGGGATAGCAAATACCAAAGAGGGTGCAAATTATATTATAATGCAGACAGTCTCCCAAATTGTATAATGCAAAAGCAAATTGCTATGCAAGGGACATAAGCAATTAAAATGACAAGTGAAATTATTAGGCTCTATTGAAAAAAATATTGAATATAAATCAAGTAACATTATGCTAAGATTCTGTAATGAAGCAATGTGATGACTTTTGGAATAATGTGTAAAGTTAAGGTCACGTTGCAAAAAAAAAAAAAAACATGGCGGTCCTTGAAGCTGTGCAAAGATAAACATAATAAAGGACAGTCCCATCATGACAGGCTAAATGAGTCAAACATCTTTAATTTTTCAAATTCTCCATCCAGAGAAAGCCACAATCATCCATAATTGTGATGACCTCAGTGCAAAATATGACGCCAGATGTGCTGCTGTTCTCTTACCTTTGTGTTTGCTTTGAGTTTCTGACAGTAGCATACACTTAGACGCAGTACATTCAGGGTTAGGTTTAAGGTTCAAGTGCACTAACAACACTAACATAATGGTAACACCAAACAAAGTAATAACATCATACATTAAATATAACACAACATCATGCAACTGATTGATTGCTCAGGGGATCTTAATATTCAGCAGACTTGAGAAGATCATTAGAAAATCTAAAGGAAACTGGCTTCAAAGATGGAGAGACAGTGGTTCAGTGGTTAGCACTGCTTTCTTGCAAAGTTTATTACCTACATTTAACCAAAGACACAATTTCAAAGGCATGCAAGTGACAAGACATCATTTCTTTGGAGTGTGGGGGTCATTTTCCCATTTTGGTTAGCTGGAATTTTCTCTTTATAAATAGGATAATGTTTGTAATCAAAGATTCACCTACTTTAAAATGATCAAATTCCTGATATTTGAAAAGCTGACCAATCGATAATATGGAACTATTTTTGCTTTTAAAACAGCCAAAGGTCAAGTCAGATCTTATAAAAGCTGCAGATGATAAGATTAAATGCTTTCACTTGCGTGTACAAACAAGAAAATAAATTTCTTGCAACTAATAGTCTCTGACTTGAATGGTATGACTAAGCTTGTTTGGCTTTGCCAGACTGACTCATTGATTGATAAAAATGCTGCATTTAGTCCAGCTCTCAAATGTGTTTTATAATACCGCCATCGTATTGAGGCATGACTTGACACTCAGATGGAGCAAAGATGGATGAACTAGAAATTAATACAGTATCTGTCATTATTTGTTGGCTGAGTGGTTCTTTGTTTGATGCAACAGAAAATAATGTAGACGTCTAAAAGTGGTGGGTGCCAAAAAAACTTTAATTTTATCAACTTCTTCATCCTCTTCACCTTTTCCTATTTGTGTGTGGTGTCAATGTTTTATAGGTTTCAGGATGATTTTTATGGCCAGATGCCTTTACTGATAACAACCCTCCCCATTTATTCTACAATAAATTTAAAATCTGCAAAGATAAAGGTAAAGTTCTCACAATTTTACAGAGGTTAAGGAAACAAATGCAACTTTTGCTCTCTGAATAATCATCTTCCATGTTTCAGTCCATATTTCCAGATTAACTCTTCCTTTAACTTGCTGTGCATTCGCCCAACGATCAGACAGCAGCATTTCTCCCCTTGGCATTAGTGTGATTATATATGGGGACTGCACATCCCAGGGGTGCTTTTCTGAACATGATGCAGCTATTAAGTGTGTAAGCCCAGTATGGAATATCCATGAACTTTCATTATTGTGAGTATACCCGCCTCAAATAAATTATTCACTGTTTACAACAGGCTCATTATTTTTCTGGACAGGGGCCCCACTGAGAACCTATTAAGCAAACACAGTATCCTTAAGTATCCTTTGGCTATGCTCCATGCTAGAAATAAGTTACGCCACAAATTATACTTTTAACATCTATTTAACGACTATGAATCACAGTTTGAGTATCTGTACTCCACAGGACGTCCAGACTGACAGTCACAGCATGCAATCATTTTTGCTTCTAGATCAATTGTCAGGAATGGCTGCACAAGATTTATACTGACTGCTTCCCTGCCAGGTTTAAAGGCACAGGACGCACGTCTGGTCATTTTTCCCTATATGTGTTCAGGCTAGTAAAATTTGCCTTTATACGAGAGAAAAAAAAAAAGCCAAGAATGTAAGTTACCTTTGAAAGTACAATAATTAAAGTAAGGCTGGAGAGTGGCACAGTGGTTAGTAGTGCTACATCACAGCTGCTTGAAACTGGATTGTATTAATGACCAGACTACTGGCTGTGTAGCATTTGTATAACCATCCTGGGACTATATGGGTTTTCCTTGTGTTTCTACACACTTCCCATGGTAGATTAACTGCCATTTCTAAACTGACTTTCTATGAGTCAGTGTGCTAAATTATAGACTGTTCTCTATCTAATAATAATAATAATAATAATATATTTTATTTATTTATAGGCACCTTTCTAAACATTCAAGGACACCAAACAATAGACAAAACACAGATTATAAAAAAAAGTAAAATGCAAAAGTTAAAATTAGACAGAGCAATTGTAATCAAAGAGAAAAAGCAGTCTTAAACAAATGAGTTTTAAGTTTAGATTTGAAAAGTGAAAATGATTCAATATTTCTAAACTCAGATGGTAGTAAGTTCCAGAGCTGGGGAACAGAGCAACTGAATGCTCTGCTCCCCATAGAGGTAAGACGGACGAAGGGGACAGTCAAGTGGATGGAGGAAGAGAATCTAAGGGTACAGGAGGGAATGGCAACATGGAGGAGGTCAGACAGATATGGAGGGGCAAGGTTGTGGATAGCCTTAAAAGTTAGTAGGAGAATTTTGAATTGAATTCGGAACTGAACTGGAAGCCAATGAAGCTGCTGCAAAATGGGACTGATATGGTGAATAGAAGGGGTTCGGGTAATGATATGGGCAACTGAATTCTGGACCAGTTGAAGCTTATAAAGAGTTTTACGAGAAAGACCAAAGAAAAGGGAATTGCAACAATCTAGACGAGAAGTGACAAGGCTATGAACGAGGATAGCAGTGGTGTGGGCAGTGAGGAAGGGGCGAATACGATTAATTTTACGCTAGTGGAAATATGCAGACCGTGATATGTTATTGATGTGGGACTGAAAGGATAAAGTTCTGTCAAGGATGACACCCAGACTCTTAACCTGTGGGGAAGGGGAGACAGAGGAATTATGAATAACAAATGAAAAATGATCAGTTTTGGATAATGTTGAATTTCTACCAATGAGGAGAACCTCAGTTTTGTCACTATTTAATTTAAGAAAATTTGAAGAAAACCAGGATTTGATTTCTGCTATGCAATCAGTAAGGGAGGAGGGTGGAAAGGATGCAGTAGGTTTGCTAGTGAGATAGAGTTGATGTCATCAGCATAACAGTGGAAGCTAATGTTATATTTATGAAAGATATTGCCAAGGGGATGGAGGTAAATAATGAAAAGGAGGGGCCCCAGGACAGAGCCCTGGGGCACACCTGAAGTAACAGCAGTGGGATGGGATGTGAAAGGTTTAAGCTGAACAAACTGAGTCCGGCCTGACAGGTAGGATCTGAACCAATCTAGTGGGGTGTGGGTAATGCCAATCGAAGATAATCTATTGAGAAGAGTAGTGTGACAAATAGTATCAAAGGCTGCACTCAGATCAAGGAGGATAACATTACAGTAGTAATTAAACAAGAATCAGCAGCCATAAGGAGGTCATTAGTAATTTTGTAAGTGCCGTTTCTGTACTGTGGAGGGGACGAAAACCAAACTGGAACTGTTCATACAGATTATTTTGAGATAAGTGAGAATGAAGTTGAATAGCCACTATTTTTTCAAGAATTTTGGAAATGAAGGGTAGATTAGAAATAGGACGAAAATTACTGAAATTAGTCAGATCGGCACCAGGTTTTTTCAGTATTGGGGTTATTGCAGCAGTTTTAAAAGATGAAGGAACAGTACCAGTAGTGAGAGAAGAGTGGATTATAGCAGAAATAAGAGGTACCAGAGAGGGGAGGCAGGCTTTGACTAGAACTGTTGGGAGGGGGTCCAGTTGACAAGTGGATGGCTTAGACTTACAGACAGGATCTGAGATTTCTGAGAAAGTAGGAAGATGAAAAGAGGAAAATGAGTGAGTTGGTGGGTGAAATTCAAATGAAGTACTGGAGGAATCCAGAATCTAAGTAGTGGTTCCTGCCTTGCAGCCACTGTTCCCAGGATAAACAATTCTCTAATTTTCTGAAAAACATGTTTAGAAGATAAATGGGGAAAATGCATGGATCTTGCATTAACCCAAGATAATGTGTGAAATAATAAAATGTTTTATTACACTTTCTCAACATATTCTCATTAGAGCTGCCTGGCCCTTTAAACTAAAGTAAAGTAGATGCAGTATGTTATTGCCATAACAACGTCAGGTACTGTACATGGAAATGGATGTTAAGATTTGTTGGTGCAGGATAAATGCCCAAATTTATGAATATTAATGGAAAAAGGATAGAGAAATCATCAAATTAACATACTAAGTAGAACTCCAAATTAAAGTGCAGTAATAGATAAGGTAAAATAACCTCTCAATGTCTGTTCTTCATCAAAATACACTGCTAAATGTGCTCTGTTAGTATTACTGAAACAGTTCCTTTATCAGCTGTACATCTATTTATATAATTGTATTGATTTTGTCCTACTGATGGGTTGTTAGGATGGTTGATTTGTAAAAGGCAGCATGAATGTACAGGGCATAGAAATGGGATGGTCTGTATTGCAATAAGGCTAGGAAGTTACTGCTGGGCTGGTTTGCCTGATACCTGTGCAGGTAGGAGGACCCTCTGAAATGATAAACTGGGTTAAGTGCGGTCTGTCTTATTCTAAAATCTATGTTTAGGTAGAGTTTAGATTATTATGTTATTTAAAAATGTAAAGAGTGTGCCAGAAATAACTGCATTGTGGGCAGCAATATGCTAATGAAGAGGTGGGTGAGGGCGCTGTATACCTGTGTGATACAGGCTGTCATGCATGCACATCTGTGGATCACCCTCTTTCTTCATCTACAGGTATTACCACCCTGGGCTGAGAGGGAGGCGCTCACTCTAACTTTCTCCTCTTCTTTTCTCTCTGCAATTTGAAAAGATGCCCAATGAGGGCAATTGACTCTGCCTCTTCTAGTCTCTTGCCTTTAAAACCCACTGCTGGTGGAAGGAGGCAGCCAGTATTGAACCGACTAAACGAGAAAGCGGAACGCCCAAAAACTTATGGACAAAGAATGAGAAGAGAACCTGCTTATTTCTCTTGCATTTGTTTTCTTGAAAGGCGCACATAGTGTCCCTTTTTTGTCTCATTTTGACCGACTTGATTAAATGGGGGGCAACCAGGCTGGTTCTCCAACATTTTCTTGTGGGCACCTGTGGTGCCTTATCCGACCACAAGGCATTGATCTATTTGTTGTTATGACAAGCTGGTAAGGTCAAAAACACTAATGGTTCCTGGCCCTTTAAATTAATAATAAATAAATACAAATATATTATTTATTTAACAACAACTGTTGCATGGAATTTGATTTCAATGTGGAATATCAGGAATACATGGACACCAGAAACCATCAGAGGGACTTTTTCAGGGGTAAGGACACATGACTTTCTGGGAGTAGTCCTGATTCCTAGTAGATCTAGGATATAAAACAAGCAGTTTCTTAGCCAATACTTCACTAATCTTGGAATCAAGCTCAAAGGCTTGAATGGGAAGGTGACAATACAATCAGTATTGTGAGAGCAGGAGAATTTGTAGAGTAAGGGGAGAAACTGTTTTTGAGTGCATTCGCATGTAATTCAAAAAGCATCTACTGCAATAGCATTGACTGTCTGTTCACATTAAAACATTTAGCTCTCAGTGGGACACTTTGTTGAAACTTTTGCCACTTTTAGTCTTTGATTTCCATTGAGATATCTTGAATGCAGCACACTTTACACATTTTTGAAAGTTCAAAATTGAAATGCATTGATGAGTTTGCAAACTCATCTCTCTATTATGAAAAAAAATTCTGGGAGGGAGACAAGGGAGACGAGACATGATCTTCTCGGAAGACAATTTGACGTCCTGCGAGTGACACTTTAACGTCATGTGAAGACAATCTGACGTCCCGCAAGAGACAGTTTAACGTGACTCGAGACAAGGCAGTGAGACAACATTTAAAACAAGCTCACGGACTTCTAACCAAGTAGTTGTTGGAATGCTTCTGGCAGACACCCTTCATGTGCTCCCAGCTCTTAAAACAACGACATGGACAAGAAGAACATGCAACTTGCCAGCAGCAGCAGCAGGAAGCCAGCAGATGATCCGACCACTTCTCCTTAGCGTGTGTTCAGCATTCCCCCCCACCCCTTTCACAACACAAGCAGCAGAGATACGAAGTGGTAAAAGAACAGCTGCTGTACTGTACAGGCTTTGAAATGAACAACGCAAAGTGCGACAAGCAGAAAGTGGCAAAAGGACAGCTGCTGCACAGGCTTTTAAATGATCGACGTGCAGCGTGACAAACAAAACACGCAGCTTGCCAGCAGCAGCAGCAGAAAGACAGCAGATGATCCGAGGGCATCTCCTTAGCGTGCATTCAGCTGCCCCCCCCTTCACAACACGAGCAGAGTTATACGTCCTGCGAGAAAGATTTAACCAGGCCTGGGGCCGGAAATAAAGAACAAGTATTGTTTTTACAAAAGTTTTAAAGTAAAAGTGAAAATAATGCATATGTAACAATTACCATGAAAATAACAATCTCTTTAAATTGTATATCTGGTAAACCAAGAAGAAATTTGTTTAAGAAATTTGCATTACTGTACAATTAGCCATAGACCCTTGTCATCCAACAACTAACAACAGCATGTGAATATTTTCATGCACGTTCTCCAGAATGGTAGAGGGGCCAATTTTTATACGCCCATAAATTGTAGACTATACTGAAAACAGGCTGAGACCTAGAGCCATTCAAACAGGGTGTAAGTTGCAGGGTGAGAGAAATCACCATTCATAAAAATTATTACTTGTACACTGCTTTTTTTTTTGTTAATAATTGTTATGATTAAAAATTGCCCACTGCCATCAGCTGAAACAGAAGATTCAACCATAACAGAGCTCAAAAGCTAATCTCACATTTTGAGAACTTTAAACTTTTAATCCTTGAGACCATGTGATATATAACTGCATTATTCTATAGCACAACAAAAATGCCATAAGATGATGAATGAGGCCACAGAATACTGTACACCAAATGTTTTCTCTGTTCAACTCACACTTTCATGTGCAGTTTATTAGGTACACCTGCTTATTAGCAAAAATAGTCTGCTCCTTCAAACCGCCAATCACATGGCCACAACTCAATATACTGTATACAGTATATCATGCGGATATGCTCAAGAGGCTTAGCTGTTACTTAACCAAACTAATGGTTCCCTTTCACCAGATGCCACAGCTGTAGCTGTCAATGGGCTAAGTGAACGGCACATAAAGAAATCACCACCAGCCGTGAATGGTAGCTCCACAAGGAAATACAGAACTTATTGTATATGCTGACTGAGTAATGACGCCAATGTTATTTAAAAACAGACACTGCAATTTACCTAAGTGGCTTACTAAATAAAATTGTTAACAGTTAATAAAGTTAAAATTAAAAATACATCAAAAAAGATTAAGTGATACAATTTTATTCAAAAATGTACTAAAAAGTAAAAAAGATTTTTTTTCTCTTGTACTAAGATTTTGTTGGTTTTATGTGACTAAAATTTAAATCGTGGAATGGCCATAAAAGAATTAATTTAATTCAATTAAAATGCATAGATTTGTTAAAGTGAAATTTCTAACCAGCTTAACTAGGAAAGAAAATGACACATCATATAAAAGCTGATTAAGGTATGTAGGATAATATAATTATAATTAGATTATAATAATAGATAATATAATTATAATTGCAGAAATTTTCAAATTGGAAGAGTTATTTATTTTTGAAATTATTTAAGGAATTTTAGTGGTAGGATGAACCAGCGGCGGTGAGTGAGTGAAGAGGACGATGCAGGAACGTGTCAGTTTCTCGGCCCACAAAGAAGACTATTTTGCAAAGGCACCCTCATCTATTAAGGAATTGAAAACAGTTTTCTAACTTTTTAAATTAGTTTTATTCATTGTCTGTTCTGTGATTATGTTTTATTACTTTTATGGGGGAAGGCTGGCGTGTTTTAAGAATCCATCCTCCGTCAATGAACTACTAGATGCAGAGCTAAGGGAAAATTCCATGTGCTGTTGAATCACAGGTGCAGCACTTCCAAGTATGACATGAAGTGGTGATGTAACATTTGCCCATTTCAAATGAAGAAGACCACTTTAAACACAGTGCCCATTACTCTTCCAAGGTGTCCATCAGCTAATTTACTCAATACAATGTGCTGGTGTATAATTCAATGAAAGCTTCATAAATTGGAAGGCACCTTTCAATTTAATGGACAAGAACCTTCTGCATATCTGTCACTGCAGTTAAATCTGTTGTTTGATGTTAAAACAAGCCGGACAGTGGTAAATGTATATCATTGCTGGCTTCACAACTTGCCTTGTGACTGTCATTATCTTTAGTTCTGTCATGGAGCAATTTGAAAAATTGTAAACTTCAGTTATTTCAAAAGTTTCTCAATTCACACATCTGATCCAAATACAAAGCCATGCAACATCCCCCAAACATAGTTTCTAAACTTAAGACTGTGGACAAAAGTACAGTTTGAGCTTTATTGTTAGATTCTTAGACATTTCTGTAGTTCATTAAGCTACTGTATATTTGCTCAGTTGACACTTCAGCCCTCAAATTATTTCATTCTTCTTGTGCATATCCCATAATAAGCACTGTGGTTCAAGAAGCACTGGGAAGCCTGTAAAGCGCTGATTACTCAAGGTTACCCATCTGAAGGCTCCTTTTCTTTGATTTAGGAGGGAATTCCTTATCAAAATCTTTGTAGGCTCTTTCATAATTTCTTTTAACGTTTAAGATGTTGCAAACAGATTAAAAATTGAAGGTCTGCAAAAATGCTCCTCCATTTTTCCCACACTTTACTACATTCTTCAGAGATGGCCCTAATCTTTTTTCCATTTTCTGCTCATTAAACCTCAATATTATCATTGTTTGTCTACAAGACATTTGTCCTCTGTAACAACATATCAAGCCATGTTTAAGAGATTTCATTAATACACTGGCACAGTCTGGTGCACTGAGGGACATAAGTTGTTTTTTAAAAAAAATAGTTTAGTCATTGGATGTTGAAGAAATACTATTTATTGTTACTTACTCCTTATATTTTGAGGTGATGGCATTTTTTGTGGAGATTTTGTGGAGATTTTTAATCACATCGTTTCATGCAGAATGGAGAGAGAAACGTTTATGATACACTGGAAGCCAGTAGTGACCAATGCTGTACAACACTGTGAAAAACATCTATGGATAAAAGCAAAAAAATCTCATGTTATTCATCAGTTTTCAAATTATGTGCTCAAAAAGTGCAATACAAATGTTTTTATCTAGAGTACTGTTAAATAGAAACTTTTGGGAAATATTAGTGGACATCATAAACAGGAAACCTTAAGCCTCATGGGAATGACATTTTGAATCGAAGACCTTCCTCTGCTCCTCCTTTATTGTTCAAGAGTTCTGCCTTCAATTCAAAGTCTTTCCCATGAGGCTTTAGGCTTCTTCATTTACTGTATGATGTTATCTGATAGTTTGTGATGTATGTATGTGTAGGGTTATATATAATGACTTTGGATAAATCTGTTACATAAATAAAAATGAATAAAGGCACACTATATTTGTGAGCTGTTTCTAATATTGTATGTTGAAAACTTTGCAATTATTTAAAACGTCTTGCCCAAATGTAATACATAAAGCTGAATGTGTAATTGTGTGTTTGTCCCCACCAAATTTTTAATAGATTCTGCATTTGTACAGGCATTTGGAAGAGCATTAAGGACAAAATTAAATAAATAAATACATAAATAAGTAAGAAATAAAAAACATATTCTGTGACACATTTATTTACTGTATTTCGGCTCAAGGTTTATGCTATTTCTTTATCTATTGTCACATTTCACTGTATTTTCATTTATTTTCATATTTATTTATTCAATTTTGCCTGAAATATTCCTCCATACGATTGAAAGATTATTACCGACATAAATAAATAAATAAATAACAAAAACATATATAATGTCACATTTGTTTACCGTATTCATGCTCACATTTTATGCTCTGTATTTATCAACACATTTCACAGTACTTTTATTTATTTGCATATTTATTGATTAAATTTTGTCCGAAATATTCCCCCATACATTTGGAAGTGTATTACGGACATATATGAATAAATAAGCAACAAAAACCATATTCCCTCACATATTTATTCATTTATGCATACATTTCACACTCATTTTCTTTATTTATTGTCACATTTCACAGTACTTATATTTATTTGTGTATTGATTTATTTAATAGACACAGTACCTGTTGAAGACAGGGATTAGAATACTTAAAAAATATTTGCTATCTCTTGCCCTACATGTACCTTCAGCTCCTTTCCTCTGTATTCATATATGTGAATGTCTTGAGTGTGTTCCTGTAAAGCCTGTGTCTCAGATGCTCTTTATTTGCGAGACACCTTTCTCACCTCCTGTCCGGTTTATTCCTAGCTGTCTCTGAAGGTGACTCTGTCAGTGTGGCTCATATGCTTTTACTCCTCCGTGTGTGTCTCACACTTGCACATCCTCATTTGTCGCACCAAAGCCAAACCAACCAATCAGGTTGCTTTAAGGGACTGGATAAACAGACCTTACTGTTTTATGATACTGTAGAATTATTTACTTATTAGTTTATCTAATTAATTTTTGTCCAAAATATTCCTGCATACAGGGAACATCATAAGCTATTTAGTTACAAAGTTTTCCCTTTGGGGAACTTTATTTAGCAACAATACCAATGTTTTTTTAGGGAAGTACCCTTGGAGGCATTTTTGGGATTTGCACGGGTATGTAAAGTTGTGGACCACAGTGGGTTTAATCAGTGAAATTTTGGTTTGGGCACAATGTTTTTCCCCTGGGGAATTTGTTTAGTGATCACAGCTGCACTTTATTCTTCTCTGAGCACAACTAGGCATACCTGCTTGTGTGTTATTTAAAGCTAAATGTGTGTTTGTTGGCTATGCAGATCCACATAGTTGAAGCTAACTCTGCTAGATTATACACAGATTCCCCATGTATACAGCAGAAGATCACAGGCTGGGTTTCATTCTGAAATTTGACTACATCTGCACTTTATCAGGGAAGTGCCCTGAAAAGGCTCCCAAATTTTGGTGTGGGTTCGAAATTTCAACCTGGGAAATGTATTTAGTGACTGCACATATGTTTTATTCTTTCCCAGGCAGTGACATGTGCCTTAGTTATATTTTATAACTGTTTTTGGAATATTGATAAAATACACATTTCTAAACATCTGATTAAATGACAAGGTATTGGTACATTATTACATATTAAAGATTTAATATTGCTATATAGTAAAGAAGCATTGTTTTGTGTTACTACACCAGTAAATGCTAGCTGATTTAGGTTTACCTTGAAAATATTGCCTGAATACATGTTAGCTAGCAAGTATGAACATGAAATAGGAAATAACAGAAACTATTCAAAAGAATTATTGTAAAATGATTTTTTTTAACTATAAATACTCTTAAATTACTTCTTATGGTGCTGTCTATAGAGATTTTCTTACATGGTTCCAAAAGAAAGATAATGAAAAGCAAATTCTTCAGCAGTTGGGAGTGAACAGATCAGCCATTCAGTAATGTTTGTACATGTACATATTTGGAAAACAAAAATGTGGCTCAGGTGTGTGTCTGTCAAAAAAACCTTTTAGCCTTGTCATTTTTTTCTTATTTTGACTATATGTTTGTTATAGTAACTGACTAGCCAGTTCAGTACAGCCCAAGGGTTTTCATTTAATACTCTATTTTTGCCATGCTTTGTTGACTTTGTTGCCACACATGCGCTTACTCTTACTCAATCCCTTCTTGTGAATTGGAGTTGTAAGATTAATTTTCATTTTTAGATAATTCCTTGGTGTCACAGTCAATCTTAACCCTGTGACCCTTAACAGCTGTGTTTGGTGTACTCCCAGATGGGCTTAAAGTGGAGAAGGACAAACAAATTGTAATTGTCTTAACCTCATCACTAGCACGTAGACTTATCTTACTCAACTGCAAAAACCTAGCCCACCTCTATTAAGTCAGTGCATAACTGATGTTATATACTATTTGAAATTGGAAAAGATCAAATTCTCACTTAGTGAATCTATTCAAAACAATCTAATCAATAATAAATAATTATAAATTATCAATAACAAATAATTTTAGAATTCTATATTGGTTGCTACTTTTAAAGATTTGCTCTGGTAGTTGGCTCTCCTCTCTATCTCTTGGAAGGGGGTTGAATTTTGGCATATTAAGTTTGACTTGATGTTATTTGCTTAAAATTAAAATCAACAAAAAATATAAAAAAATAATTTTTACATGATTCCTAATAAGAACGTTATAATAATTTCCTTACTAAGTGTTTATACCAAAGTGATTTATTTTCTTTAAGTATTACTGGTAAAGATCAGGCCCAGGATTTGTCTTCTAGATATCATCACACTTACAGTAGAGCCTGAAGCACATGGTACTCTTCTGTTTTAAGATCTTTAAATATACAGCCTGAGGCATTCCATTAATTTCTTATTTTATAAATGCCAAGGTGAAATATTTATCCAGGTACTTAGCTATTTCCTTCTCATTTTTATAAACATTTTCTACTTCATCCCTGGAGAGTCCTAAATTGTCATTTACTGTTTTTTAAGTTGAGTTGTACTTGAAAAAAGAGTTTTGCTTGTTGTCTTGGTTTTTGCTATTTTTTTTAGTGTTTTTATCCCAAGCTCAAGTTTCCAGTGCTTCTATAGGTCTCATTTTTTAATTTTCCTGTAGAGTAATTATTTTAGAATTATGTTTTTAGTAATGTCTATCTTTATTCACAGAGATTTTTTTGGAATGTATTTTGTGTCTGGATCAGAATGTTTCATAATTTCTGCATAAAGCACAATGGAAATGTTACAAACTGTCAACCAAATCCAAAAACATAAAAAGTATGGACTAATAATATTATGGTCTTGCAATTATGAGTATTAAAAGTCAGAGCTTAGTTGAGTCTTCTGTTTAAATGATGAGCAGTTCAGTGCTTCATTGTTAGAATTAGATCTTGACTTAATGATAGAACAGCCATTATAGTATCACAGATATTGAGATATTCTGAAAACTCTGAATTATCTGTAAATGTGAAGAATTAAGATTTTACTACTGAGTACCGAGAAAGGTATTTTTATCAACTTGTCACTATAGCATCTGGGTCCAATAGTCAGGTAACGGGGGGCTAAGTTTGCAAAAGGAGATTAAACTTTGTAGGCAAACACATTCAGCTTAATTGGAGAGTCTTACTAAAAACCACAACATTTCAAATTTAAATTGATCTGAAATTATACGATTGTATATGCATTATATTGCCCCTTGTCAGATGGGACTCTGTTTTCATCAAAAGTAATGCTTTTCTCTATCCATTTAAAAGAATTGATTCTGATGCTTGATCTACAGCAGTGTAACCAATAACACTGAAAGTCTGTCTGCGTGAATGTTCTTGAATCATTAAGAATCACTCAATACGGCCTCATCAACACCTTCAGAATAATGGAAGGGAAAAGATTTAGAGTCAGCACACTGAAACTGAATATGACGCTTTGACTGGATAGATCAGAGTTTCTATCTGATTGCATAAAGCTTTTTCTAATCCAACTGCAAAGCTGTCAGCAGTTGAAGATTTCCTATCAAACTGAGGTTTCAAAATGATCCTGTGGATTTTATATTTTGCATTTCTAAAAAAAGTGCTTCTCATTCTTGATCCAGGTAGGAATATTCTTGTTGTTGATTTTCATTATTTCCAATTTGTTAATCAAGAATTGGAATCTGCTTTCTTAAAATAATAAAAAAAATATTTACAAATTGTTTCTTCCAGTTCCTCCCCTTACCCTCTCAATTCAAATTCAAGTTCATCTTAATAAATTCAATCATTAATTCTGCAAACTCACTAATTCCCAGATTGGCTTCAGTAGCATCAGGGACAAGGCAGGCTGGAAGTCCATTGCATGGCACATTGAAATAAATACTCACATTCAGTCACACTGCGCCAATTTAGTACTGCCAGTCAGTGTGTCTATGTATCTTGAGGATGTGGAATGAAACCTGGGAACTTGGAGAAATCCCACTGGACACGGAAAAACAGGTGAAGTCCAAAGAAATAGTGGGATGGTGATACCAACCTGTGTGTCACCATACTGCCCTCATTTCGATCTAGCACATTGGAATTCTTATTCACATGTGTTCTTTCAGAAACCATAGAAGTATTCAAGTAAGTAAGCATACAGTGAAATTGCATTGCACCAGTATGTATAGTGCATAAGAAAGCATAAAGAAATCAAGCATATAATAATGACCAAAAATAAAATCTTTTTTGTCAATACTCACTGTTAAAAATGGCAGTCAGGAAATTGCACTGAACCTACTCTCACTGGCCACGTTACTAGGTATACCATGGTACTACCAGGTTGGACCCCCTTTTGCCTTCAGAACCGCCGTAGTTCTTTCTGATATAGATTCAATAAGGTACTGAAAACATTCCTCAGAGATTTTGGTCCATATTGACCTGATAGCATCACGCACTTGCTGCAGATTTGTCGGCCACACATCCATGATGCAAATCTCCCATTCCACTACAACCCAAAGGTGCTCTGTTGGATTGAGATTGGATGACTGTGGAGGCCATTTAAGTACAGTGAACTCATTGTCATTTGAGTTTTATAACATGGCCCGTTATCCTGCTGGAAGCACCCATCAGAAGATGGGTTCGCTGAGGTCATAAAGGGATGAACATGTTTAGCAACAATACTCAGGTAGGCTGTGGTATTTAAAGGATGTTCAGTTGGGACTAAAGGGCCCTAAGTGTGCCAAGAAAATATCCCTCACACCATTACACCAACACCAGCCTGAACTGTTGATACAAAGCAGGGTGGATCCATGCTTAATGTTGTTGACACCACATTCGGACCCTACCATCCAAATGTCACAGCAGAAATCGAGACTCATCAGACCAGACAATGTTTTTCCAATCTTTTACAATCCAATTTTGGTGAGCCTGTGCAGACTGTAGCCTCAGTTGCCTATTCTTAGCTGACAGGAGTGGCACCTGGTGTAGTCTCGTTACTGGAGGTCATCTGCTTCAAGGGTCAATGTGTTGTGCATTCAAATATGCTGTTCTGCATAAATCGGTGGTAACAAGTGCTTATTTGAGTTACTGTTGCCTTTCTATCAGTTCAGACCAGTCTGGCCATCTACTCTGACCTCTGACATCAGCAAGGCATTTTCACCCAGATGACCTCAACTCAATGGATATTTCCCCTTTTTCTGACCATTCTCTGTAAATCCTAGAGATGGTTGGATGTGAAAATCCCAGTAGATCAACAGTTTATGAAATATTCAGACCAGCCAGTCTGACACCAACAACCACGCCATGTTCAAAGTCACTTAATTCACCTTTCTTGCCCATTCTAATATTTGGTTTGAATACCAACAGGTTGTCTTGACAATGTCTACATGCCTAAATGCATTGAGTTGCTGCTCTGTGATTGGCTGATTAGACATTTGCATTAACAAGCAGTTGAACAGGATTGCCTAATAAAGTGGCTGCTGAGTGTATTTGCTATCATAGAATGAGAACATAAAATACTATAGTAAAAAGTTAAAATGAATAAATACAGTTATGTTTTGTGCTAATATAAATTTACAAGCGTATCCATTAATTTTCTCATCTGTTAATGCAATTAAGGGCATGGATTGAGTTAGGCATTCAGGCTGAGGGGGCCAGACAACCCATAAAAAAACAGATTCCTTTTTTAGAGACGTAACCGAACTGCTACATATTTTCATCATGATAGATAGACACACTTGAAAGGCACTATATGATAGATAGATAGATAGATAGATAGATAGATAGATAGATAGATAGATAGATAGATAGATAGATAGATAGATAGATAGATA
>JANRMT010062804.1:14833760-14854153 GCA_026402145.1 Polypterus bichir lapradei | reverse complement strand
ACAGACTGATGTATTTCAAATGTTGATTTAAGTTTTGGATTTGCCTGGGAATATTTAGCTGCAGCGTGTCTATGAACGTAATTTAAACTTAAGCTTTACACCTTGCTTTTCTATTGATTTGTGTACAAAGGCTTGTTCAGCATCAGAGGGTTGTTTGTTTCCTACTGCATCAATAAGCAGCTCGTCTTCCTCTTTATCTGAGACATCACACACTGCATGCACGGGTTTACGTTTCCCAGTCCTGCAAAGTCAGTGCACGTGAGCTGCTCGGAGTACATGCATCGAAGGTTCTCCGCTGTGCTTGTGCTATCTCATGCGATCTTGCAATGTCCACGCATTTATTTAATGTTAGCTTAGACCCAGCAATGCATCTTCTCATTAAACTTGTATCTCGCGAATATCGTATTCGTCGTAGGCATGACAAACGCCATCGGCAGCGTGTCTATGAACTTAATTTAAACTTAAGGTTTACACCGTGTTTTGTTTCCGCAGTAGCTGCACTTATGAATATGCTTGCATCATGCATCACTCGCTTCATATTTCTTTGCTGCCTTCTCAATTGTGCAATGCATTTTTTGTTCAGCGCTCTTTGGAACTCTTCCTTGTTCTCTGCGTACTGCGTTCACAGTCAGTTCACGTAAGCCGCTCTCTTGTGTGATCTTGCGAATATTTACCTTATATGGGCAGGCACTCAATTATGTGGGAGGCGTGATGATGCGGGACACAACTCCGCCTCACACGGCGACCGAGCTGCAGGCTATGGCCATATATATGGTCAAAAGTAGGTTCCAATTATGACCGTTACGCGTAGAATTTCAAAATGAAACTTGCCTAACTTTTGTAAGTAAGCTGTAAGGAATGAGCCTGCCAAATTTCAGCCTTCCACCTACACGGGAAGTTGGAGAATTAGTGATGAGTGAGTGAGTCAGTCAGTCAGTCAGTCAGTGAGGGCTTTGCCTTTTATTAGTATAGATTAGGAAATATTTGCATTTTTTTGTTATAATTTTAAATGCTTCACTAACTTTTGCCATTTTCTTTTAGTTCATTTATTCTGTATAGTTATGTCCATAATCATATCCAAATGCTGACAGCTAATGACAAGCAGAGCAAATGACATTGAATGCAAAAGGACAGATATTTCAGTGTTGATCACTTGTGTGCTTATTAATAAATGACTTAAATAACCAGAGGCCTTATTTATAAAGCTTGTATATGAATGTGCGTATTCAACTTCCAACACAAACGTCAGGATTCATAAAAGAAAACTTGACAGGGGAAAAAGTTTGGGAACCCCTCTCAGTCTGCAT
Organism: Polypterus bichir lapradei; assembly: GCA_026402145.1. NCBI lineage: Eukaryota > Metazoa > Chordata > Cladistia > Polypteriformes > Polypteridae > Polypterus > Polypterus bichir. The sequence goes on along the minus strand of JANRMT010062804.1, from coordinate 14,852,846 downwards.
AATAATTTACTCTACTTTCAACAAAAAAGATAACAGTGGTATGTCTTTCATTTCCTAGGGACATCTGAGTACTGGGGTGTTTTCCAAACAAAGATTTTTAATGGAAGCAGTATTTAGTTGTATGAAATTAAATTAAATGTGAAAAAATGGCTGTACAAAAATGTGGGTACCCTTGTAATTTTGCTGATTTGAATGCATGTAACTGCTCAATACTGATTACTTGCAACACCAAATTGGTTGGATTAGCTCGTTAAGCCTTGAACTTCATAGACAGGTGTGTCCAATCATGAGAAGGTATTTAAGGTGGTCAATTGCAAGTTGTGCTTCCCTTTGACTCTCCTCTGAAGAGTGACAGCATGGGATCCTCAAAGCAACTCTCAAAAGATCTGAAAACAAAGATTGTTCAGTATCATGGCTTAGGGGAAGGCTACAAAAAGCTATCTCAGAGGTTTAAACTATCACTTTCAACTGTAAGGAATGTAATCAGGAAATGGAAGGCCATAGGCACAGTTGCTGTTAAACCCAGGTCTGGCAGGCCAAGAAAAATACAGGAGCGGCATATGCGCAGGATTGTGAGAATGGTTACAGACAACCCACAGATCACCTCCAAAGACCTGCAAGAACATATTGCTGCAGATGGTGTATCTGTTCTGTACATCATTCTACACTTCAGTGGAATTTGCACAAAGAACATCTGTATGGCAGGGTGATGAGAAAGAAGCCCTTTCTGCACTCATGCCACAAATGCAAATGCCCATTTAGACAAGTCAGATTAATTTTGGAACACAGTGCTTTGGACTGATGAGACAAAAATTGAGTTATTTGGTCATAACAAAAAGCGCTTTGCATGGCAGAAGAAGAACACTGCACTCCAAGAAAAACACCTGCTACCTACTGTCAAATTTGGCAGAGGTTCCATCGTGCTGTGGGGCTGTGTGGCTAGTTCAGGAACTGGGGCCTCTGTTAAAGTCGAGGGTCAGATGAATTTAACCCAGTATCAACAAATTCTTCAGGACAATGTTCAAGCTTCAGTCACAAAGTTGAAGTTACGCAGGGGTTGGATATTCCAACAAGACAATGACCCAAAACACAGTTCGAAATCTACAAAGGCATTCATGCAGAGGGAGAAGTACAATGTTCTGGAATGACCGTCACAGTCCCCTGACTTGAATATCATCGAAAATCTATGGGATGATTTGAAGCGGGGAGGCATGGTGGCGTAGTGGTAGCGCTTCCCAGGTCCTCCCTGCATAGAGTTTGCATGTTCTCCCCGAGTCTGCGTGGGTTTCCTCAAGGTCCTCCAGTTTCCTCCCTCAGTCCAAAGACATGCAGGTTAGGTGCATTGGCAATTCTAAATTATCCCTAGTGTGTGCTTGGTGTGTGGGTGGGTGTGTGTGTGTGTCTGCCCTGCGGTGGGCTGGCGCCCTGCCCAGGGTTTGTTTCCTGCCTTGCACCCTGTGTTGGCTGGGATTGCCTCCAGCAGACCCCCGTGACCCTATAGTTAGGATATAGCGGATTGGATAATGGATGGATGGATTAATTTAAGCAGGCTGTCCATGCTTGGCAGCCATCAAATTTAAGTGAACTAGAGAGATTTTGTATGGAAGAATGGTAAAAAATACCTCCATCCAGAATCCAGACACTCATCAAAGGCTATAGGAGGCGTCTAGAGCCTGTTATATTTGCAAGAGGAGGCTCAACTAAGTATTGATGTAATATCTCTGTTGGGGTGCCCAAATTAATGTGCCTGTCTAATCTGGTTATGATGCATATTGCATATTTTCTATTAATCTGATAAATTTAATGTTACTGCTGAAATACTACTGTTTCCATAAGGCATGTCATCTATTAAAAGGAAGTTGCTACTTTGAAAGCTCCGCCAATGATAAACAAAAATCCAAAGAACATTTTCATATGACTGTATGTGTATTTTTACATTAACTTGGACCCAAGCGTATGCAACATTTTGGAGAAACTGAGAAATGATGACAACCTTTATCAAGCAGGGAAATGCAGCCAAATCAGCTAAATGATGCGTATAATAATACACATCACTAAGCTGTTATTATAATGTGAGTTGATGTGACAAACATATCACACCTCAAAACGGATGAATATGTTGTACATACTGTATTTTAGTTCCCTTTTAATAGGGGCAATGCTGCATATTTGCACTATACAACTTTTTTGGGTATTTTTTTAGTTTAGATCAACTACTTGTTGTCACTTCTTCTTGAACGGGCCAACAAGTCTGGAATATCTACTGTAAGTCAGGCTTTACAACATCATGCCTGCTGTGCTAGAAGCCATTAACCAACTGGCGAGACTCTGCATCCAGTTTTTGTACAGTGTGTGTGCATATACATAAAACATAGCATGTGTTTGGCAACACAAAAAGGCAATCTGCAGCAGTGTCTGGTTCTCCCAATGTAATTGGAGCACTGTATTGTACTTATATTGCACTAAGAGCCACCTAATGAGAAAGAAGCATAAGCAGTTGCATCCCATTGTCATACAAGTCATCTGTGATGCCACAATGAGACAGACAAACATTATTGTTTGGTATCCTAAGGTCAATCCATGTTTCATAGGTTTGGCAGATGACTAGCTAATGATACTGTATGTGGTGGCTGGCCTATTGGTAAGGTAACTGGGTGAACCTTCAGTTTTTCATATGGCCTGTACTATTCATTGATTACAGCAATTATGTCGTTACATGTGCCAGGTAATAGAAGCTACCCATTCAGATTCTGGCCTCTTGCGTCTTTCCTTGACCCCCAGAAAGCCGAGGACAGACGCTATAATGCTGCACATGACCTTGTGCACTCAATTGTGATGCACAGCCACATATTCTTGAATGCAGGTAGTGATGCTGTCTTGATGTGTCAGGTGAGAGATTCTCTACCAGCCAATGAAGTTCTGCATCATTGTGATTGCATATTTATGAGGTTCATTAGCATGCTCCATAACTGGACGTCTCAGGGTGGCCTACAAGCCACGTTCACATCTACAAATTTACCAGGTAATTGGGATTTACAAAGGGTAAATCGTGTAGAAATGTATGTACACCAGGATATATAAAGCTGATGTTTTTGGCATATGCCTTTTCCTGTTTCCTGTTGAAACATCCCTTTAAGTCAAGGCTCTAAATTTGGGGCATTGGCTATGCCCTATAATGGACTGTGACCTCTTCCAGTGCTGATCCCTGCCTTGTGGCAAATACTGCTTGGGAGACCTTAGATTCCACTTCACAATTCATTGGAGGAAGCAATGTACTCTCTTTAAAGAATGAGAAGATCTTGCATAAGTTTTCTAAAGACATAATGTTTCTTAAAGCATTACAGTTAGTAATAAATTACATAAAAAGAAAAACATAGTTTAAAAGGATAATAGTATTTTACTAATACCTAATCGTTGCAGCTCTGAATTTAAACATTAACTCGTTTCTGTTTCCCACCTCCCTGCTTACTTTTCCATCTCTACTATTTCATATAGCATTAAAGTCGATAAGGTGAAAAGAAAAATTACCTCACCTGAACCATGAATTGAAGAAAGTAATCATCCACCACAACTTTATCATTACAACAAGCTAATAAAACTGCATGCATGTCTTTACCTGTCTTTTCCTGCAGGCTATGGGAACTGAATCAATGCACACATACTGCCGCTGAATCACTTACTGTAGATTTTTTCAGTAGCAGAGTAGTTCAACTAGTATATGGTATAACAGACCTTAGTCAATAGACAATAGTCAGAAAAAGTTAAATACAACAACTTTCCTGAATAGCCTGCAAGGGCTTGCTTTGCTCATGTGAGCTTATGTGGTTAAACAAGAGTTTGGTCTACATGCACCAGCTTGTAATGAACACAAAAATATACCATTATTCTGGGAAATGAAATAAATCAAAATATTTAAGGAGGAAACAAAATGAGTGGTTTTAAAAATAGCACAGAAAAACAGAAGTCAATATACAAAAAATGCAAGTAATAATAATATTAAAAGAGAAAAAATGACGGCATCTAACTTCCTACATGGATCAGAAAAGCTGACAGCCTGACTGTGTTAACCAGAAATGCTTAGCATTACAGCACACTACACCACTCCACTGTCTAAACATACAACGCTGGTCATGATGAACAGCACTATACAAAAATAAACCATACTGAATTTTGAAACCTGCAAGACCACTGAGAATGTCTAACATTACTAATCTACAATATACAATATGCTATCAGAAGTCTTCCTTTTTCAATCTGCATCCAATTCTTGCTGATGTTCCCAATAAATAAAATACAAAGGTATTCACTTCTGTCACCTGCTTTTGCTCGCTCACCTCTTACTTAAAGTGTGGTGCTCTATAGTTGAACAGAACAAAAGCAAATGATCCATGTTTCTCAAAATTTGGAAAGTCATTTGAATTTTGGTTTCTTCACAGTTCTTTTTAGTCATTTTTTACACTGTCTATCTGTTTTTCCATTTTCTTCCTAGCCCTGATAACATCATTTTACTACTTTGTAGTAAAGTGTACCTTTACTGTTGTTGTTATTGCTATATGATTGGTAAAGGAATGAGATCATGATGTTATAGGCACCATTTTTTTATAAAAAGCGACTGTGCCTTCAATATGTGCTAGAACATGCACCAGTACAGATTCATGATTTTGGCCTATTGGAATTCCATTTTGCACATGTTTAGACAAATAAAATTTGTTCCAGGGAGAAATTTGGCTTTTAATAGAAGCTCCTCAAATAAATAAATAGATAATGTGTGTGTTTTTGTATATATATATATATATATATATATATATAAAGAAAGGCGCTATATTGCGCCCGACCCGACACAGATTGGAGACGGGAGGCATGTGTAAAACAAATACTCTTTTATTTTTCTTCAGCTGGATGGCATGTCTTTCCTGTAATCCTTCCAGCCACAACACAGTCCCAAGCACTAATCACTGAGGCACCACACTTCTCTCTTTCTTTACCACCACCACCACTCCTCCACAGCTTTGTCCTCCTTCCACCCAACTCTGGCCAATGAGTGGTGATTGCTGGCTCCTTTTATAGTTCACCCGGAAGTGCTCCAGGTGTTTGGTCACTGAGTTCCGGTGGCACTTTCGGGTGTGATGAATCTGTTGCCCATACGGGCTCAGGAGTCCTAAACACAGCACCCCCTGGCGGTACCTGCGGTACCCAACAGGGCTGCACCCAACTCCAATTCCCAGGGAGTCCTGTGGGAAACCAAGGCACTACTCCAGCCCAGGGGGGCGGCCGTCTAGCGTCCAGGGGGAGGTATTGCACTGTCTCGGGCTGCTCCCCCTGAATATAGTGTGCAGGGGCGTCCCAGCTGGGCATGGACGCCAGCCACCTGCCACAATATATAGTATATACTAGCCATCCCCTGCGGCTTCGCCCGCGTATTAGTGAAACAGGACAGTGAGGAGGGCCCCACTCAGCTCTCCTCTCCTGATGTCATTCGCTCGGTCCACAGCCTCTGTCTCAGATTAGCACGAATATATCACTCCAGCAAGCAAACTATGATTCTTAACAAAATGAGAGAAGTCGCAAAATCAGCTGGAATGTTCAAGCAAATTATAGAAAAAAAAGATCTAAATCCATTAAGTAGTTCCCTTGTTTGCTAAATAAGCAGAGTTAAGGTTATGCCCCAAAGCAGACACGTGAGTGAGGAGGGCTCAGCCCCCTACCCGTAACCCAATGAGTCGCTCTGGGATTTGCGGCAATAAATCGGTACCGCAAGCGAACTAATATACTTAGCCCAATGAGAAAGTCACAAAGTCAATGGAATGTTCAAGCAAATTATAGAAAAAAACCTGATCTAAATCCGTTAAGTAGTTCTCTCGTGCACATCGGACAGGCATACAAATGGGTCTAAAAAACTATAAGAAATTTTGTGCTTGAACCACGAAATTTTTTAAACCGTTTCTTAGTGAGCACCTATGGACCAAAGGTAACTTACATTCCAAATTTCAAGTCCCAAGTCCTCATGGTTTGGGAGATTTCATGATGAGTGACTCAGTGGTATTTGGCTTTTATATATATATATATATATACTGTATATACAGTATATATATATATATATATATATATATATATACTGTATATATATATATAGATATATATCTTGTCATGCTTGGGTTACACAATTGCACATATGTATTCAAGGTTTTCAAAAAACATAAACTTTATTCATAAACAGCATAATAAAGCACAAAAAGCAGAGGATGTCTTGGGGAGAAGTGAGACGAGGCAATAAAACAAAAGGAGCAAACAGGAGGCAAACTGTATTTGTTCCCATTGCAACAGCATTCAAGAGGGGGCCTCGGAGTAGCAACCCCGTCCTCCAGGGGTGTGCAGAGCCCCCTTCTTCACACTCCCTCCCTCAGCTTTATTCACATTTTCGTGAATCAAGCGACTTTCCAAACCATTTTCTGACAGGCATGAGAAGACATCTGTATTAATGTGCTCAGAGCTGGGTCAATGACAGACAGTAAAACTATAAGGTCGCAAGCTCAAGAACCAATTCATGAGATGAATGGTTGCACAGATGAATCCTGAAAAACTGTTTTGGATCGTTCAAAATGTTCTGCTTCTTCCCAACCCAGATGATGTTCCGCCACCTGCTCCTCCTGTTTATCCTAAAGATCTGCTGATGAAGATGGGTCCTAAAGATGACCCAGAGATGTTCCTTTTAGCTTTTGAACACGTGGCAACTTTGATGCGCTGGGAAAAAACAAACTGGGCTGTTATCATCACCCCACTTCTGGTACCACTTGTCACGCTTGGGTAACACAATTGCACAGATTCATTCAAGGTTTTCAAGAAACAAACTTTATTCGTAAACAGCATAATAAAGCATAAAGCAGAGGATGTCTAGGGTAGAAGTGAGACAAGGCAGTAAGCAAAAAGGACAGGTGCTGTACAGGCTTTTAAATATATGAAGTGCTGCGTGAAGCATATCTAATGTCACAGCAGCAGAAACAGCCCAGCATCTAATGTAGTAAAGAGGAGGCAAGCTGTATTTGTTCCCATTGCAACAGCGTTCAAGAGGGGGCCTCGGAGTAGCGACCCTGTCCTCCAAGGGTGTGCAGAGCCCCCTTCTTCACAATATACCTATACATATAAAGGAGAGTTGGGATCTGAGAGACTGTGTTTGTGTGTTTGTGGAGGGATGGAGAGTTAAGGCGGGTGGGGGAGTCACATGATCATCACCCCTCCCATTCACGTCATTTCATTCACTTCATTTCACTCCGAGCTGAGCTCCGCAGCTGACGCGGTCTTATAATTCTTTTTCCTTAGTGTTTAGTCCTCTCTCCTTTACTGATTTACTGTTTACTAGACGCAGTACTTACTGAATAGTATTTTTTCCTTTAGTGTTTCTACTTAGTGTTTCTTAGTGTTTAGTAGACGCAGTGTGCTGGTGTTCCCGGCGGTGTTGCGGTTTACTGTTACTTTCTACTTCGTTTTTGTACTTTAGTGTTTAGTAGACTTTTATTTTATCTCATTTACTGTTGTTTTTTACTGTTGTTCCCGGCGCTGTTGCCCTTTTTTACTTTATCTCATTTAGTGTTTGGTAGACTTTTACTTTATCTCATTTACTGTTGTTCCCGGCGGTATTGTCGTTTTTCCCGTTTCTATTTTTTATGTAGCATGTTCACGAATTAGTCATAGAGAAAATTTATATATTTTGGCTCAAGGAGGACAAACCAAAAATGTTGCATATAAAGAAGCTCTATAAGTTGCATGTAGATACATAATTATTCCAACTACAGCGACTGCAGCGAAGCGCACGTGGTCTGCTAGTATATATATATATATATCTATTATATAAAAAAAATCCTGCAACGAGATTATACTTTTTTGAAGAGATTTTTTCAAGACCTGCGAGACTTTGGCCATGAGATTTTTGCAAGTCACGCCCTCCTCTCAACCATATTCAACCATGCATACAGTACTCTCACCTCTCATTCGTGTGAATGCTTTTGTCAGACACAGTTCCTGCTTTCTCAGCTCTTATAAATTTTACTGTTTCCTCACTTTAAGTTCCCAATTAAAGAAGACGTATTATGTCCAAATCGTATTGAAGGATTTCATCATGAAGGGTTATCAACAGAAAAAATGAGTACACGGGCAATCCTAGCATCGACAAACGATGAAGACAAAGAATTAATACCAAAAATGTTGATCGGTTACACGGCAAATTGGTTCAATCTGTATCAATAGACTATGCTGAAACAGTTGGTGGTGATCGTGCAGAACATGAAAACATCAACTTACAATATCCTGATGAATATCTACAACCGTTAACACCATCCGGTCTTCCACTGCATAGAAAAGAAAGAAGGATGTATCAAAGAAAGGTAATGTAGTAAATCTTCCATGGATAGCATTAGACAAGAAAGGAGATCTTGATATGCCATTTGTATTAAAACGTTAACAGTTTCCCTTTAGAATAGCTTTTGCAAAGACAATTAACAAATCTCAGAGCCAAACATTTAAAAAAGTAATTTTATTTAATAGAGAGAAAGAAACGAAATTCAATCACGAGCAGTTATATTTTGCGTTGTCACAATGAAAGTCCAAACACAGAATCAAAATTCAATGCGACATAATTTCAAAGCCAAACAGAATGAAATCACAACATTAACCATAATTTTCTTTCAAATTATTACATTTTACTATTTTTTAATGTGGTTAATTACTCACTGTAATGTAAAATAGTTACTTCTATTATGCATATGTAACAATTCCCATGAAAATAAAAATCTGTTTAAATTGTACATCCGCATCCTCATAAGTGAGTGGCAGAACTGCAAAGAGGCTAGCGCCCCCAAGTGTATATATATATATAAATATATATATATATATATAATAAAAATATATATATATATATATATATACAGTATATATATATATATATATATATATATATATATATATATATATATAAACATGTCATCTGAATGCACTCCAGAATCTCTAACAAGAAAGTAAATTTAAAGAGAAAAAAACTTCACACTTTGTAGCCACAGTCGCAGTGAGTCATTATGCAGAGGTATTGCTGCTAATATAAAAGAGCCCCAGTGGTGTTTCTCAACACACTTCTAGTGAATAATTCATTGGCTAAAAGTCCTCAGTGTTAGTGTGTCAGAGTGAGAGGATGTGTAAGATTGTTCATAATTGCCATCATTTTTGTTTTAATTGTCTCCTTTGCTACTACCTGCAGGAGGTGCTGAGTGTTCCCCATAATTGTGCTTGCCTTTTTAATTAGCTTGTTGATTCACTGGGCCTCTCTTGAAGTGATGTTACCAGCCCAGCACACCACAGAGCAGAAAATCATACTGGTCATCACAGAGTTGTAGAAGAAGCGAAGGATGGCACTACTCACATTAAAGGAACACAGACTCCTAAGAAAAAAGAGCCTGCTCTGCCCTTTCTTATAAAGCTCATCTGTGTTACAAGACCAGTCCAGCCTGTCATTGATATGGGCCCCCATGTACTTGTAGCAATGCACCACCTCTACATCCGTTCTCTGAACAGTGACCAGATATTGAGGCTCTTTTTGTGGCAAAAGTCAATAACCAGTTCCTTAGTTCTTCTGATGTTAAGATACAGACAGTTCCCTTGCCATCAAAAAGAAGATTTCTCCACTTGATTCCTATACTCTATCTCATCCCCTCTATCAATACTCCCCATAAGTGCAGAATCATCGGAGAATTTCTCCAAGTGACATGACCTGGTGTTATATTTATACTCTGAGGTATACAGAGGGAAGAGAATAGGAGGCAGGACTGCTCCTATTGGTGCTCCAGTGTTGCTCACATCTGTATCAGAAACACAGTCCTTGAGTCTCACAAACTGCCCGACAGATAGTCCATTGTCCAGGACACTATAGGCTCATCCATCTGCATATAGTAATTACTTTTCTTTGCTCTTTCCTATTTTTAATGTTATGATGGTGGCATTACCTTTTCCCCATTTTTTTTTTACTTTATCTGAAATTGAATTGTCTTTAACAAAAGATTACTTCAGCAGATAAATTATTAAAATCAACATATAATATGTCCCATCTATGTAAAGATTAATACACCACTAAAGAGAGTGAAAAAAGTAAAAAGTTAGAAGAAATATTAGTCAGGGCTTCTTAAATACACGTAGCTATCCATTTTGAAGCTCTGTTAATCAAGTTAAATGGTTCTGGTGAGCTGAGGTCTATTATGCCACATCTCTACATGTCAAAAGACCTCTGAATATTTTTTTTTATATATTTTTGATAAAAATGAACAAATAATGATAACAATGCATTTTTAAAGTAGCTATAATGAAAAATTCAAGCTATGCGGATCTAAACATTACCACTCTACAAAATCAAAACTAGATGCAAGGTTCCTTTGGCTAAGGGTTGTATTTACAAACCTTTTTCAAATAGATGGCTAGATATTTGTCATTTAAATATGTTTAACTTTGAAGACATTGGAGACTGATTGGCATCTAACTGCTGGGAAATTCTTACTTTGACTGTGTTCCAGTGACTACCTATGGTCCTGATGGGGTCTAGTGGGTTTACAAAATTGATGGACATAAACATCTGGGACACGAAGATTTATTGAAGACAAACCAATTTAGCATGGTCAGCAGAACCATGGACAGCAACATCAGCAGGGAGAGTGTGAGTACTGTACAGTATACTCCACTCTACTCCTCTCTGTGTAACACTTTACTTTAGGTACTGCAAAAATGCATCTATAACTCATTTAATATTTTGTAACAAGACCTTAACAAACATGTTTGTGGTCTTCATAACACTTACAAAGTATCCATTAAGTGTTTATTCATCTCTGCAATATGGTCTACTAAAATAACTTCACTTTGGAGTGGTCTGAGGTGGCTTAACTGAGGTACATTTCTCTTGACATTTCATATTTAGTATAAGACCTGTACATTCTTCATATTCACAATTAACAATTAATTTTACCATTATGTCAATATGTTATGCTGCACAGAGATGAATAACCCATCTACTGATGTTTTATGAATGTTAAAAAGACCAAAAGAAGCCTTTGTTAAGGTCTTGTTACATAAGCATAAAATAGAAATGAATGCATTTTTGCAGTATCTAAAAGAAAGTTACCCATATATCAAACAGACTCCTAGTAATTAATTTCCTTGCTGTAAAATATATAAAAAAGAAGAGGTTCAGATTATAATTAGTGAAAAAGCTGCAGAGATGTATGCTTGTACAAAAAAAAAAACAAAACTGCAAAATAACGAACAGATCAGTTTTAGACTTGTGCTACAAATTATGACAATTGCATATGAAAACAATTAAATTTCTCTAAAGACAATTAGAAATGAAAGTCTAAATCTCTAAATTTCTTAAATCAGGCTTATGGAATAAAAGTAATTCACTTTTCCGAACTGAACAAAACGTAATGAGGTCCATTATACAAGGGAACTGTATGCTTTCTTCAGAATCATGTGAAATTCCCTTATGGCCACAAGGGTGATTGCACTTCTTAGATTAAATTGAACTTCATTACTATTAAAACAATAATTTCATTTTTGTAAAGCCTTGTAGGTGTACTCTTTTCATTATGTTTTTTAGCATGTGTTCATTCATAACTGTTAAATTTGATTAGTATTTACATAGCTTAAAAAATGTTTGAAAGAATTGACAAAACCAAACAACCAATGGTTTGTGGGTCATACGCTATCCATTATTTATAATATCTGCAGAATTAAATATGATGAGTGTAGACATCAGTTATTTTGTTTAGTAATTTAAAAACACATTTATTGCTAAAATGCATAATTTATTTATGATATCCCATTTTACCTCATAGAACACTGAACCTTGATAATACCCTTCCCTCTGGAAAGATTGGCTACAAGCTACTAAAAGTGAAGTTGCTTACCACTAATATTGCGTAAACAGCTGCTCTGTGTTGCAAAAAAAGAGAAACAATTCAGAGAAGATTATTTATTAGTTTTATTGTTAGGCATATTTGTTTATAGACAAACATATAGGGATTTAAAATAACACTCCATTGACTAATCTCAGGTACATAATTAGTGTTTAATTCCTGTAAAATGCATAAGTTTGATGTATTGTTTTGGTTCACCATATTAGTATCAGCATTAGCTGTAATAAAAATTATAACAATGTCACATGCTGAGATCCAGAGAAATTCTTGGACCAATATGCAACATGTCACCACTCTCCAATACCATGATAGACACAAATAGAAAACATTAATCAGTTTACCAGATGTCACATATTTGTTGCTGTATATCCTTTCAATTCCCAGGGTGGGTAACACTGTACATACAGTATGCATTGCAGACTCATATCAATGACCTCCTATAAGATGCTGCCAATGCATCACACCTTGTGCCTGCTCTCAATGAGGCCTTTACTGCTTTGGAAGCTGTAGACTACAGCATTCTTCACAAGCACCTTAAAATTGTCCCCTCATTTTGAATTAAATGACTTTGTGGGCACAATTCAAGGTTCGGTGTTGCAATCCTTCTGGGCCACTTGGTTTTCCAGGCTTAACTCATTTTGCACCTGTATACTAATTACAAACTATTAATAATATATAGAGACAATATGAGAATCTCATAATATTTAGAGAATCCAACCCTTCCTCACAAATTATGCCATGCAGCTCCTTGTTGAGGCACTGGTTCTCCTTCGGTTATTGCAAGTCTCTCCTTGTGGTGCTTCTTTCAATTGCAATTAGATTTCTCCAACTTCTCCAGAATGCAACTCGTCGACAGGTGTTTTCTGTTTCATTGCTACTACTTCTTCACTGGCTTCTTGTTGCTCCTGTCTTGACCTACAGTTCTCTGAATGGTTCTGCTCCTCAACATCTTCAGTTTTCAGTCTCTTCATATGTCCCTTCCCTTCAGGAAGTCTCTCTTCTACCTCTGCCTACCTGCTGACTATCCTTCCCTCTTGCCAGACCTTCTTAGACTGGACAGGTCTTCTCTATTCTTGCTCCAATGTTGTGGAATGTTCTCCCTTTGTCCATTACACTAGTACCCAATTTACTGTTTAGATGTCCTTAGAACAAGCACCTTTTTATTGAAAATGTTGAAACAGTTTAGCATCTCTTCTACAGGATAACTGCTGCTGTACTGACAAATAGTCTAGGATATGTTTTTTGCCTTAGTCTAGATGCAGGATTAATTATATATTAATAGTAAGTAGCTGTACTGCTTCCTCTTGCTCACTGTTTTATGTTTTCCTTTTTGCTTTTCATTCTTACATCTTCTAATCATTCTTGTATGTATTATAACCTGCTTTGTTAGTCGTCCTTGGATAAAGGCATCTGCTAAATAAATAATATACAGTTCCATATGGAGAAATGTAATGTATGTATCTCAAAAAATAATTATATTTCTAAAAAAATTCATTTATAAAAATAAATTTGAATTTTCTGTTGTAGGTGTTAAGCACAGTTTAATACATTAGAGCTTTTTTAAATTGAACATGAATTAACTGACATAGACATTTCATACATACCTAAGAATCCATGCAAAATTCAGATGTTTCAGCAGAGGATTGTGAGGTGCTTAGTACTATCTGGTGATGCACCTTTACACTTCTTAACAATTTTCTTACAAGTTAATTTACAGAATTCTTGGGTAGTCAATGCTTTGTGAAATTATGTACAGCAAATTATATAGGGTAGAAGAGAACACTAATATATCTATAAACAGTTTTTTTTCACTAGCGTGATACTAAATCTAAAAAAAAATAATTCAGTCATTGTCCAATAATAGATAAATGACATGGTATGTGTTTCTTTGGTCACATAGCTGTAGAATTCTTAAAAAATACATTTAAGACAGAAAAAACAACTCTCCTTTATAATAGCAGGCTCCATTTTATTTTTTTGTGCTTTTTTCAGTATATTCTTTTAGAACAGTAATGATTTTTAACAATTTTTCAAAGCTTTAAGAATATTATAATCTTATCACTATTACATGTTTTTTTTTCCAACTGCCCTGGCCATTACAGGGTCTTGGGCTTGTAACATGATAATAAAAATAATGATAAGAATAATGGTTGCAAGATGAAACATTGAGTGATATTGCCACCTCGTTGATCATTGATGGAGTTGATGTGGTTTTTCCTTTGGATACTAAAGAAGTTTTCCTACATCCCCAAATATATGCTGGTTAAGTTGATTGACAATCCCAGAGTGGTATTATACGAGTGAACTTGTGTACAAAAGCCAGCCTCATATCCAGTGCTGATGTTATAGGCTTCAACCAACTTCCCTCAATCAATTAATTTAAAAGGGTTAAAGTATGCAATGTTAAGTAAGAGAGTCAACTCAATGTGCTTCACAATAACAGAACAACATCATACCAATATATAACATATATATAACATTTATAACCAATATATAACATTTCCTTAAATAATCTTTTTATCAACTTTCTAATCAAAATATATTCATAGGATGAATAATACATTTATAATAAGGTGCATATAAAAAGTGTTTAAGCCCTTGGAAGTTTTCACTTTTTTATTTTACAACTCTGAATAACATTGGATTTCATTTGGCTTTCCTGACTTTCATCAACAGAAAATATCAAAGTTAAAACAGATCTCTGCAAAGTGATCTAATTGAATTACAAATATGAAACACAACCTAATTGATTGCATAAGAGTTCACCCCATCATGTGAGCATTTAGTAGGTGCACCTTTGACTGTCATAACAGCCTTCAGTTAATGTGCACAGGACTTTGTCTGCTTTGCACATCTTAACATTAAAATTTGAATCCATTCTCTGCAAAACTGCTGAAGCTCTCAAGTTGCACAGAGATTATGACTGAACAGCCTTTTTCAACTCCAGCCACAAATTCTCAGTTGAATTGGGATCTGGAGTTTGACTCAATCATTCTAGTACATTACCATTGTTGCTTTTAACAGTTCCTGTGTAGTTTTGGATTTGTTCTTAGAGTTGTTGTCTTGCTGGAAAACAAATCTTCTCCTACAACACAGGTATTACCTTATTGCATCAGTTTTTGTCCTTCCCTGCATTTTGCTGTATTCCGTTTACTCTCTACCCTCACGAGACTTCTAGGGCCTGCTGCAGAGAAGCAACCCCACAGCGTGATGCTACATTCACCATGCTTCATGGTTGGATGGTGTGCTTTTGATAAATTGTAGTATTTGGCTTATGCCAAATATGGCATTTAGTCTAATCACCAAAAGCTCAATTTTGGTCTTATCAGACAACAGAACCTTCTTCCAGCTGACTTCAGAGTCCTCCATATGCCTTCTGCCAAGATGCCATGTGCATTTTTTTTCTCTATGCAGCTACCCCTTGAACTGATGACTGGTAAAGCACAGTTGTTATCTGCACAGTCTATCCAATCTTACACACTGCACTATTGCTCATAACTTCATTGGACTTTTCATAGGTCTCTGGGTGACCTCCCTCACTAGTTTTCTTCTTACACAATCAATCGCCGTTTGTGGATGTCCTGCTCTAGAAACATTTATGTGTGATTTAAATTGACTCCTGGAGATATTCAGTGACTTGGACAATTTCTTGTATTCATGCTCTGATTTGTGCTTTTCTGTTACTTTTTAATGGAGTTGCTGGGATTCTACTGTCTTCATTGCACAGGTTGGGTGATGATACTGACTCACCACAAGTTGGACCTTCCAGGTGCAATTATTCTGCAATCAGTTGAAATCCCTTGACAACAGACAGCTGATCTCCAATGAACTAATGATGTGACTACTAAAAACCAATTCGCTGCACCAGTGAGGATTTAGGAGTCCTATATTAAAAAGGATGAATACTTTTGCCATCAATGTTCTTGTGTTTTATATTTGTAATTAATTTAGACTACTTTGCAGACACCTTTTTTCACTTTAACATTAAGGAGTGTTTTTTCTGTTGATCAGTGTCAAAAATGCCAAATGAAATGAATTGTGATTGAGTATTGTATAACAATAAAAATAAAAACTTCCCAGGGGGTGAATACTTTTTCTGGCCACTGAATGTTTTTACTGGAGCAGTTGGTTGGGAGCATGCACTGATACAGCGCATTGATGCACCCACCATGTGACCAACCACCCATAATGGGACCCGAGTGTAGCCATGCAACAGGTGACACCTCAGCACCACATTGGAACAGTGTGAGGTTTTTTTTATGGTGGCTGAAGTGCCAATCCTGCTATCAACTCTCAAGTTTAACTTGCAAGTTGAAGGACCAGCTTGCAGGGCTGGAAGCAAATTAACTTCATATCAGGACAAAGCAATTGCAGGTTAAGGGACTTGCTCAGGGGCCCAACGGAGTAGAGTTACTTCTGGCGCAGTACATAGCATTAATTCTTTATAACCTTACTGCATGTGTGTAGTTTGCATGTTCTTCACATATTTATACAAGTATGCAAAGGGGTACTCAGTTTGAGTTCACAATTCTAAAGGTAGGTTAAAAGGTGTTAAAAATGTCTTCGTTCAGTGGTGTAGCATCTCATCTTGAATGTATTCCCACCTTCTTGCACGTACATTTACAGAAACAGAACATGAGGTTGATAATGTTAAAAATAAGTATACTACTACAAATTTTCCTTGATTTAATATGTGTTAACAAGTCACATCACATGAGAAAGATCTTACTGTCAGCAAAACAGACAAACCATATGTTGCTCACCAAACTAAACTTTTAGCTTTTATTTCTCAGATGTGAAGAGCTCAAGTATTTTTCATTATATCTATAAATAACTGAGACCAAGCAAAGTTTGAATGGAAAAAAATAATTAATAAATATTGTTTAGCTGAAAACAACAGCAAAAATTTTAAATACCATAATTACATTTTCTTTTAGTATAGGGATTGTCCTTTTTAGATGTTGTTGTATTTCAGGACTGTTCATCTCTGGTGGCAATGTGTGGGAAATGAGGGGACAAATACCATTTTTTAATATGTATGTAAAAGTTTAAAAAAATGAAGCAAAAAAAAAAACAGTATTACAATGTCAAATGGTGCCAGGACAGGCTACTCCTCCTCATAACCTTATAATTATATCAAGCAGGTTTACAGTCTGGATAGATGGGTGGATGTTTGAAAAACAAAAGATTTCTGGATATGACTTAAGCCTGTGTGAGGTGTTGCAACAGACTAAGCTGTGATTGTTGGCTAAATCACTAAAAAGGGAAAAGCAAGAACACTTTCTCATGAAAGATGATGATATGTTTCTGGAAGCAGATAAACTACTCATGTAGTTATATTGTGGTTTGACTTTACAACTGCAAAAATTCCACTTTTCTTATTTCTGTTACAGGTCTTCCTGTGGAGTGGAACCACTTGAAGAAGGGGAATGCCTTGAATGTGACTCATCAGATCATCAGACTATTGTAAGAGAATAACTTCTTACCAGGGCCAAGTGGTACACAATATTATGACAGAAGATATGTATTTATAAATAAAGGACAGGGTGTAACAACATAAAATCTGTGTAAACCTGTGAATTTTAATTAACATTAATTTTAATGTATGACTCAACTACGTGTCATATAATAACTGTGGATGTTTGAAGTCAGCCATCTAAGCTGTGGGTTCCTTTTGGACACATTTAAGATAAACAGGAAAGATCAGGTCTGCTCTTCAGTTATATAAAATGCACCAAGTAGGCCAGAAGAATGCTTAAGTGTCACCACAGGCTAGCCTTAATCAAGCATTCCAGGCAGTCTGGAGCTGTGGCTAAGGCATTACACTACACAGTTGTTGCTTCACTCTCTAAACCATCTCACTATGTGACTGCCTGTAACCCCACTGTGAAAAAATGGGCATACAGTACATAAAAACACTTGCAATGTGTTCTGGACATCTGCTAGATATACACCATACCCAACAATATACTGCCTCAAATGGGCTTTATTTAACATAATGAAAGTTTAACAAACTCTCAAATAAATCCTCAAGATGTCTTCTATATGTTCCCGATATACCCATGTTAGGTTAATTGGTGATACTTAATTGGATCAGAATAAGTGTGGATAGAGGAATTATTGTGTCTTGCAAGGACTGGTATCCCCTGTTTGTGCCCAGATGCTTGGTAATCTAATCTGAATCAGTGGAATGAAGAGTAGTCTCTAACAACCAAATGATGCACTACAGGAGACTCATAAACTTTAATAATAAGCTTTATTATTTCCTTTGATTATTTGCAAAATATATATACCTGAACTTGGTGCAAATAAAGTACCAAATAAGTGGTGATTCTCTTAGGAGGCAAGGAAGACAACCTAGAATAATAAAAAAAAATACTACTTAATCTATTTAGGTAGGTATGTTTTGTGGTTACAACCTCCCAAGTGCTCAGACTAATTCACAGTAATGTATGAGAATATACTAATACATTAATCTAGATATTCTAAATTCATTTTTGTAAAGACCTCTGTAATTTCTGTTATATTTTAAATTCCACTATTAACATATTTACAGTTGTTTGGTGGTACACAGTTTTAAGTTTCTTTCTTGGTCTGAAAGCTTTTGACAGATAGATAGTAAGTGCCACATGGGATGGACAGGACAGTAGACTCCAAGAGCACAGACAGGCATCCCGCCAAGGAAGAGAAAGGTGTCATGCTCTGGATATTGGTATCCATTTGGACACCAGCAGGGAATGCTGGGAATTGTAGTCTGGTAACATAGCCCTGCTAGGGTCCATGGGTGCTGCAAGAGAGCTCCACAGGGAGATATGCTCCTTGTTATTCGGGACATCCGTATTACCCAGAAGTATTCCCAATGGACAAATGCCCTGGCACTGAAAGTACTCCTGGGTCTTCAATTAAAGAGTCCACACAAGTCGGAACTGGGAGGAAGGAAGTCAACACTCAACTGGATGAGAGCAGTGTGGTAGAGAGAGGAGAGGAGGAGAAAAAGAAGAGATAACTTGTAAGAAACACCCTTTATTTGAACCTGGGAGTGTTTTGTGTGGTCTTGTTTGGGGTTTAGGTCTCAATGGCGCCTAGCCTTCATTATAGATAGATAGATAGATAGATAGATAGATAGATAGATAGATAGATAGAT
>JANRMT010062804.1:14792091-14822022 GCA_026402145.1 Polypterus bichir lapradei | reverse complement strand
AAAAATGCTGGTGCTGTAATTGAAAATATATGTTTTTCTAACTATTCAGATGTAGATGGATAGAAATAAAATAAAAAAGTTGGCAGTTAATAGGTTAAATTGCTTCTCAACTCTCTGTCAGCATCTTTTGTCCTTTAAGTGTGTTGATAAGCAGCAAGCAACAAGCAGTCTGCTATCACATCCCCCACCGGCGCACAGTTTTCTCAGCTCAAGTCTTGGAGTTGTATAGAGTGAGAAGTCAAGCAAGCATTGGTATGAGAATGCGCATCTTTATGTGAAAACAGCAGTGTCAGATGGGGAGGGGGGCGTAGGGTAGGATCGTGAATGCGACTGAGAGAATGAAACTGCCCTAAAAAGAAGTCTGACTGCATTCTCGTACCAATGCTTCCGAACGGAAGTGTCTTTGTGCACTTTTCGTGGCATTACACGTGTATTGTTTGAGCATGACCGTGTCACTCAAACTGTGTTTTACATACTCAAAACTTTAAACCTACTTTTGCCCACACCTAATATATTTTAGTTAAATATACTGTCAAATATATTTTAGGGTATATACATACTGTTGGCATGCTTCCATCCGTCTTCTAAACACACTGTATACTGAACAGGGTTGTGGATAAGCCTGATCCTACCCCAGCACGAATAAGGCACAAGGCAGGAACAACCCCTGGATAGGTTGCCAGTCCATCACAGACACATTGACACACACACACACACACAGACGTACATACACACATACATTATGGGAAATTTGGCATCGTCAATCCACCTAAACTGCATATCTTTGGAAGGAAGCTAGAGTGCCACTAGGAAACCCACATGGACATGCAAACTCCACACAGAGATGACCTGGGATCTGAATCTCAATGTTCTGGATGTGAAGCAGCAGCACTACAACTGCACCACCATACCGCCCTTCGATATTGAATATATTTTTAATGTATTAATGTATTTTTGTATGTTGGAGTATATTTTTAAAATATATTAACTTGGCATAGAAAATATCCAATCACTCTCTGTAAGGTGTTTCCTATATTGAGATCTGTCTTAGACCAACTGACATTGTGACAAAGCACAAATTGTGAACGCAGTACTAAAATAGGACAAGTATTTTAAAAGTAAGAGTTAGAAGTAACCCCGTGTTTAACTTTTTACAGATTAAAAGATAAGGCATGATACTTCAGCTACATGGTACACAGTATTTTGTATATCTTATAGACAATGCATTTTGAAATATATGTGTTACAATATATTAGGGGAAATAAATATTTTCTTATATTTCAGATATAATTTTTAAAATATATATTTGAATATAATGTAAAATAGATGCAGTTCAAATATATGTGAGGAGCTGTTGCCCCATGAAACCCACCAGACAGATGTCCAAGACACACGTTTAAAACACTAAGAATAATTTTTTTAATAATATTCTTCAATAAAGTGCACAAAGCACCGCACACTCCCCAATTCTTCCAATAATCAATAATCACAATAATAAACACAATCCTCCAATCCAAGCAGCTCCATTACACTCACTCTCAACTCCGGCTCGGCTTGATGGTATTCCCAGAGTCCTTTTATAGTCCATGACCCGGAAGTATTCCTTCTCCGGGTCAAATGCCATATCCTCCTTCATCAAGTATCTCGGAAGTACTGCGGGCTTCCGTCCTCGTGACTTTGAAGTACATCCGGGTGGCGGTAATAACATAAATCCCCAGGTTCTTTGTGAGCTCCCCCTGGCGGCACCCACGGCATCCAACAGGGCTGAGGAAACGGACTCCATATCCCATGATGCCCTGAGGGAATCCAGGGAACTGTTGCCGTCCATGGGAGCTGCCATCTAGCGTCCCGGGGGATGTAGTGCCCTGAAAAGGCTACTCTTTCTCCTTTTTTCTGTTGAGGGACGTCCTGGCCAGACTGAAACACCGGCTGTCCATCACAGTGCATATATTTTTTGGGTATATTACAATATATTAAATTTTTAATCTTGTCAATAAATAGGCAAATAAAATATATGGAAACAGCATCCCCAAGAATTTCACTTGAACTCACTTAATTAATGTTTTTAATGATCACGTAACATTAGTTCCATCAGTGCAAGGTGCAAGACAGGCATGCCACACTTTTTTTTAGCTAAGGTGAGCTTTAAGTTGTAGTCATTTCCCAAATTAGTAAGTATAAATCATTTATCACAAGTAATTTTTACAACAGAGTGTTAAGACACAAAGGGAGAGCAGAAAAAGATTTTCTCCTTGGGTCATCTGCAGAAGATGGAGAAGAAAGATTAGTGCACTTCATCAAAGCCTGTTCTCATATCCTGTCCTCGGTTAAGCCCTTAGCCTGCCTCTCAAGCGCACCTGTGTGACAAGGGCATTGTCCTAAACTGAGGCCTAAGATAATTGTACTTGAAAGGAGCCTGCACTGTATCTTTCATAGGCCCTTTAGGATATCATAAAGGAAAGAAATTTTTAAACTGAATTATAGAAAAAGAGGAAAAAGTTCAATGGCCCTCCAAGTTTTGGGTTCACTGTGGTCACCCCAGTTGCCTAACCCTCAGGACAGGCCAGAATACACTATCTGCATCTGCGCTTAAAATTTCAGTTCCAAAGTGTTACTGACTTTTTTGGGTGTCTGTTATTTGTTAATGTCGGAAGCTACTGCTGTACTGTGTACTCACTGCACAAATTAGTCACAGAAGCTTTTTTAGTCACAGAAGAAATTTTATTAGTAAAAGAAAAAAAACTGAACTGTAATAGAGGTAACCTTGTTGTTAACCTTTGAAAAATGTTTTCAAACTCACTTTCTAAAAAGCCAGATTTTGACATCAAGATTGGAGGAAGTACATTTGTTATGAAAATTAACCACATGTGTCAAGGGAACTGAAATCGGTATGGTCCAAATGCCCCAAAGAATTTTAGGGCTTATTTGCAGTGGTTTTTCTGTTTAGATGTGGTAGAAAGATTTCTTTTTCTATGCTTAACCTGATGACACAACACTTGTTAATCTGTGCATCATAACACAAAAGGAATCCTGTGGCTATGTGCAATACGCCAGAGCGGCAGGTGGAAGGCATTAGTCAGCTTCTAATGGAGCAAGCATGGTGCTGTAATGGCGCAGTGCCGCCTACTAATTAGCACGCTAGCTCTGTATCATTCATTTATGGGTGGTGCTGTCATTGAGCTACTACAGCCAGTATTCAGACAGATTAACCCTGCTCTGCACTTGATATTACAAAATAAAACTTTTAGTAGTAACTATTGACCCTCTGGGTTTTTTTGCAAAGATGACCTGGAGGTTTTTACTTCATTCGTTTCAATTAGGTTATTAGATTATGACTGAATTCTCCGATGCGAGAGATGGACGTCTGAAGTGGAGCTCCGCTAGCAGTGGTGTTATTTTTCATATTATTTGTTATTATCTTGAGATATCCTGTATTTATTCAACCCGAGAGGGACTGCTACAGTATATGTAAGCACATATAAACATGGCCAACAAGAAGGGGGGTTCGAAAGAATTGAAAACTAAAGCTACACCCAAGCTGCGATCAGCAAGCCCCGGTTCCAGATACGGCCTTTCAGAGACAGACCTGGATCAGATGGGTGAAAGCACAGACTCCTCGGGACCACGGTCCGCTACATCGTCGCCGGCTGAGAGCGAAAAGGGGAGCGAAGGTGCGATCGTGAGTGCAGATCTGGATAGCTCGCCGATTGGAGAAGATCACATGAAACTGGAAAGGGCCTCGAAGTCCGCGGCTTCAATTGCGCAATTACGCGAGCCTGTAGCAGCGGGGACGCCGGCTACAGCAAAGTCTGCTGCTTCATCTACGGTACAAGAAAGCACAATTGAACTATCTGAACTGAAGGTGTTGCTCGTTGAGCTCACGCAAGACATAAAGAAAAGCGAGAAGGCTAATGAGATAGCAAGGGCAAAGGCACATGAGAGCCTGAAACAGGAAATCCAACAGGCAAATGAAAGGTTGCGACAGGAATTCCAACAGGCAAATGAAAGGCTGCGTCAAGAGGTGCAATTTGAGCTTCGACAGGTGCTGGGAAAAATTGAAGAGCGCATTCAGGAAAACTCGGTTAAACTGAGCACGCTTACTGATCAATTGGAGCATCTCAAGGAGACATTCACGAATCGGATTGAAATGGTCGAACATTCAGCTGCCAGTGCCGAAGAAAGAGCAATAAATGTCAGTTCCGAATGCAAAAAACTCGGAGAAAAACTTGGAGACAGACTGGCTGCTTTAGAAGATGGCAGTAGAAGGTATAATGTCAGAATTGAAGGTCTGCCGGAGAATCGAGAAAGTTCAAACCCTGTGAAATTCGCAGCTGAACTTTTTTCTAAAATAATCGGGGACGACTTTAAAGCAGAATCTGAGATAGCAGCGGCTTACCGCGTACGCAGACCAAACACCGTCAGACCCCGACCAAGATCTTTTATAGTTCGTTTTGAACGATTATCATTTAAGCTAGAGGTGATGGCACTCCTCAGAAACAAGGAAGATATTATATTTGAAAATAACCACATTCTTATCTTCCCTGACTTCTCTCCAGCAACAGCTACTAAACGCGCATCCTTCTATAATATTAAACAGCGGCTACGGCAAGCCAGTGTGAAATACAGCCTCCTGTATCTGTCAAAACTGAAAGTGGAATGGCAGGGTCAATTCTATGTCTTCGCTAGCCAGGAAGAGGCAGAAAAAGAATTAAGAAAGCTGATCCCGGGACTATTCTGATACATAATAGTGAGTCATGGCGGTTAAAACGATGAAGCAAAGATTAATAATCTTTTGTCTGATCTATTCGTTTTAAAATACGGGTTTTTATCAGCATATATTCTCATTATTACTTAGTATTACTAGGGTGCTATATGTTTATGTTTTATTGTGCTTAATTATTTATTTATCTATTTATTTATTTTTCTCTTTTTCTTTTCTAATTATCTCATCTCTACCCTAAACGAGACTGTTCAATATCATACCCTAGGTTTACTGTTATTGCTATTACTGCATTAAGACTGGTTATGCTTCTTCTGGACACATTTTTAATACCATCCCCTGGGTTTATTATCTGGGTGTATCATCTTAATGCACTAAAATTGCTGAAGACTATATATATATTTTAAGTGTAAAACTCCTTTTTTTTCCTTTTCTTTTCTTTTTTTTTTTTTTTTTTTTTTTATTCTTAGAGATATCTCTATCTTTTAACCCTTAAGCACCGCTGCATTGGAGCTTGTTTTGCTTTGGACGTACTCTGTCTCTGGGTATGTCAGAGGACTGGGAGTGTGTGAAGTGGGTTTTAGCCTCACTTGGGGAGGCAAAAAGGGAGGGTGGGGGGTTAAGGGGGGGAGAGAAAGAGAGCAGGCCTGATCTATACCTAATCTATCCTCTCAGTCTTTATAATTATAATAAGACTATAAAATGACATCAAAAACTCAGAATCAGTGTCTCCATGATGGGACAGTTAACTTCGTAAGCTGGAATGTTAAAGGCCTGAATCACGAATTAAAGAGAAAGAAAGTACTCTCTCACCTAACAGGTCTAAATGCTAAAAGAGTATTTTTACAGGAAACTCACTTAATAAGCAAGGATCAGTTCCGGCTGCAAAAAGACTGGACTGGCCAAATGTTCCATTCTAGCTTTACGAAGAAAACTAGAGGTGTGGGAATTCTCATACATAGAACTGTTCCATTTGTAGCATCAGATGTAGTATTGGATCCTGAAGGGAGATATGTAATGGTTATGGGAGACTTATCTAACTGTAAAATGATCTTGATAAATGTTTATGCACCTAATGTTGATGATAAGGAATTTATACAAAATTTGTTGGCATCCATTCCCAATCTGAACACTCATAAAGTTATAATGGCTGGGGATTTTAATTGTGTTATGAATCCACTTTTAGATAGGACTTCCTCCACAGGGGGAACGGCATCTAACACTGCAAAAATAATTACAAAGTTTATAACTGATCACAACTTATCAGACCCCTGGAGGTTTTTAAACCCAAATTCAAGAACATATTCTTTCTACTCACCAGTACATCATTGTTACTCAAGGATCGATTACTTCTTTATAGACAATAACTTCTTGCCTAAGATTAAATCTTGCAAATACGATGCTATTGTTATTTCTGACCATGCACCTATGATCTTGGAGCTAAAATTACTAAGCCCCATGCACTCACCCCGCAGATGGCGCCTCAACCCGCTTCTATTAGCTGATGAGAATTGTACTGAATTTATATCCAAACAAATCAAATTCTTTCTAGAGACAAATACATCCCCCGAGATCTCTGCAGGGATACTCTGGGAAACTCTTAAGGCCTTCTTAAGAGGACAGATTATCTCATATCTTTCCCACAGAAATAAATCCGAGGCCAAGAAAGTAGCAGATATAAAAAGCGAAATTACTAAAATAGATGAAGAACATGCCAGACTACCAAGCGAGACTCTACATAGGAGAAGGCAGGCTCTACATTCGGAATTAAACCTCTTGACAACTAAAGAAACTGAACAACTAATTTACAAATCCAGACATCATTACTATGAACATGGGGAGAAAGCTAATAAGCTTTTAGCTCAACAAATTCACAAGCAAGAAGTGCGCAACGCAATCTCGGTAATCACTAGTACGAACGGAGATAAAATCGTCGAACACCAAAATATAATGCACACTTTCAGAGACTACTATAAATCCCTATATACTACTGAGTTTAAGGAAGACAATACACAATCTAATGCATTTCTGGATACATTACAGATACCACAAATAGACGCTTTTAGTGCGGAGGAACTTGATAAACCTCTGATGTTATCAGAATTACTAGATGCTATAAAATCACTCCAAGGCGGGAAAGCAGCAGGCCCTGATGGTTACCCTGCAGAATTTTACAAGAAATTCTCCGCTCAGCTAGCCCCCCTCTTATTAGCAACATTTACAGAAGCCAGAGATAACCAATCTCTTCCACAAACCTTTCGCCAAGCACTAATCACTGTCTTTCCAAAACAAAATAAGGACTTATTACAATGTGCATCATACAGACCAATTTCACTTCTGAATAACGACGTTAAAATACTCTCTAAAATCTTAGCCAGAAGGGTGGAGAAAGTGCTCCCCTCGGTAATATCACAAGACCAAACTGGATTTATTAGGGGCCGGCACTTATCTTCCAATCTTCGACGC
Source organism: Polypterus bichir lapradei (assembly GCA_026402145.1). NCBI lineage: Eukaryota > Metazoa > Chordata > Cladistia > Polypteriformes > Polypteridae > Polypterus > Polypterus bichir. The sequence goes on along the minus strand of JANRMT010062804.1, from coordinate 14,814,836 downwards.
CTGTTTAATGTAATATACTCACCAACTAAATCAAACACCCCAGAAATATTATTATCATTAGATGCAGAAAAAGCATTCGACATGATTGAATGGAAATACCTTTTTACTATATTGGAGAAGTTTGGGTTTGGCCCAAACATCTGTGCATGGATTAAATTACTGTATACTAACCCAGAAGCTTCAGTTTGCATCAACAACATTTGCTCAGACTACTTTAAACTAGAACGTGGCACTAGACAAGGATGCCCCTTGTCACCGCTGCTGTTTGCGATTGCCATTGAACCACTGGCAATACATTGTCGAAATACTGATCAGATAAAGGGGATTAGCAGAGAAGGACTGGAACAGAAAATCTCATTATATGCAGATGACATGGTACTGTATATATCAGACCCAGAAAATTCTGTACCTGCAGTCTTAGCAGCACTCACAGAATTTCAAAAGATCTCTGGTCTCAGAATTAATCTGAATAAAAGTGTACTCTTTCCAGTGAACTCTCAAGCATATAATATTAGATTAGATACCCTACCTTTTATCATTGCAGAACAGTTTAAATACCTAGGGGTAAACATCACAAGTAAACATAAAGCTCTTTATCAACAAAATTTCGCCGTTTGCATGGAAAAAATTAAACAAGACTTGCATAGATGGTCAACCCTTCATCTCACACTAGCTGGAAGAATTAACACTGTTAAGATGAATATTCTTCCTAAGCTCCTTTTTTTATTTCAAAACATCCCAATATACATTAATAAATCATTTTTTAGGCAATTAGATTCGACAATAACCTCATTTATTTGGAATTCAAAACATCCACACATCAAAAGAGCGACCCTACAAAGACAAAAGGCAGAAGGCGGCATGGCTCTACCTAACTTCCAGTTTTATTACTGGGCAGCAAATATACAGGCGATAAGAACCTGGACACAAATAGAAGAACATACACAGGCTTGGTCCGCAATAGAATTAAATTCCTGCAGTACTTCTTTGTATTCCTTGCTCTGTGCTCCAATAAACACACGTTATCGGCAATACACTAATAACCCAATTGTGCTCCACTCACTTAGAATCTGGAACCAATGTAGAAAGCATTTTAAGATGGAGAAGCTTCTATCTGTGGCACCCCTGCAAGAGAACCACCTCTTTCAACCCTCACAAACATATGCAGTTTTTAATATTTGGAAAAAATTTGGAATTAACTTGCTTAGAGATCTTTATATAGACAACGTCTTTGCATCCTATGAGCAATTACATTCCAAATTTAACATTCCAGCTACACATTTCTTTCACTATCTTCAAATCAGAAACTTTGTTAAACAAAACCTTCCAGATTTTCCTCATCTTGCACCCTCATCCATGCTGGAAAAAATATTGCTCAATCTCAAGGATTTAGACTCCATCTCTACAATATATAAAATCATTTTACAATCCCTCCCTTTTAAAGATCCAAGAGGACACTGGGAAAAAGATCTTTCAATTAATATATCAGAAAAGGAGTGGAAAGTAGCAATGCAGAGAATTCACTCGAGCTCCATATGCGCAAAGCATACAATTATACAACTCAAAATTATATATCGAGCACATCTGTCTCGACTAAAACTCTCCAAAATGTTCCCAGGGCATGATCCAACCTGCGAACGTTGTAACCAAGTCCCAGCCTCACTAGGTCACATGTTCTGGTCCTGCACCAAATTAACATTATTCTGGACAAACATTTTTAATTACCTTTCAGATAGCCTTGGACTTACAATCCCTCCAAACCCATTAACAGCTGTGTTTGGTGTTCTTCCAGATGGGTTTAAAGCGGAGGAAGACAAACAAATTGTGATTGCATTCACTACACTTTTGGCACGTAGACTTATTCTCATAAACTGGAAGAACCCAAACTCTCCTCTTTTAAGTCAGTGGGAAACCGATGTGTTATATTATTTGAAGTTGGAAAAAATCAAATACTCAGTTAGAGGATCCGTACAGACTTTTTTCAAAACATGGCAGGATCTAATCAGTAATATTTTAAAATAAGTTCAAAAGGCACAGAGAATTTATTAATTTAGGTATGTCTCCAAGCCTTAAATTTAACGCCGTTTGGCTTGCTCTCTCTCTCAGGGGTGGGAATCGATCTGTTCTTAATTTTTCTCTTTGTAATAACTTGATTGCTTTGTATGGATTGTAATAAAATTAATTTAAAAAAAAAGAAAAAAAAAATCAAAAAACAATACAATCTTCTTTTCTGGAAACTGTCAGTTAGTTTCTAGATTTTGTCATAAATCCTTCTGATTTAGTTTTTCTTACTGTAATAGAAATGTGAACAGTTAACTTTTCTGGCTGTGTTAGTCACTATTAAATGGGTTGTATAGGCAAGTTAAAGAACCTGAAAAATAAACTGGGCAAGAAGAGGCCATTAGGTCTGCCAGGCGCATTTGCTTATCTAAACTGATAAACTGACCCCATATCACATCCAAACACACCCAGCCACTTGCCAATAAAGGACTTGGTCACCAAGGCAGCATCCAAGTTGCATATTTTACTAAAATGAGAATTTGATTCCCTTTATTCCAATTAGATACGCGCTGCCCTCAAGCAGCCCAAACTCACCCTGTAAGGAGCAACTTATTAGCCAAGAAAAATAGTGGCCTTATTGTAGTTTTGCAAAAATGGTTAGATATCAGTGTTGTCTAACCTCTACCATCATAAATTTTGTTGCATTTGGGCTTCAGAATTACACAAAGGGACAGCTGGGTGGGAGCTTGCAAACAGACTTTATTCTTGAACTTGAAAGAACACTATCTTTTAAAAGCAAACTGCAAATGCAATAAACTTCACTTGTTTGACTCCAGTGCTCTCTTCCTGGAAATTAAGGCATCTCCATCAGTGATATCTATGGCTTTGAACGTTTCACAGGATCAAAAACTCCACTAGGTAGTGAACAAAACACTGTGTAAGTAACCTGACTTTAAAGCTTCCTAACACTGTTAGATAAGAGTTTACGCATTGATGCTTTCACTGTCTACACTTGATCCTACATAGGTAAATTTAAAGCAGTCCAACAGTGTACTTTTTCTGTATTTGCTAGCTGTTTGAAAGTGTGTTTTTTTATTTGTACTTGAACCATCCTTGGAGAATGGAATATCTGATATCGTTCACAATATTGGAAGCTTCTATCCATGGAGATAAAATTTTATGTCGATCCTATGCATTTGGAATTTTTCCCTTCTGGGATTGCAGTAATATTGACAGTGTTTACCACTCCCATATTTCCACCACACTAGCCTGACTGTGTGTTTAGTGACTGCTCTTATGAATTACTCTTGCTATTCCTGGTAGTGGCTGCTCTCCCTGTTTAACCTAACTGGGATGATGGTGCTCCAAGACATTGCCAGTGTTGCTAGTGGCACAGTATAAGACGAGTAAACCTGTCAGCATATTACATGACTTCTAGACACAGAGGGGATGTCAAATATGATGATCAGTGTTGCCTAAATACATCAGGTTATAGTAGTAGAAATAGCACAGCATGACAAATTACATGACTCTGTGTTGACTTTCCAGCACAGATTCATATTTTCAAAGTATTGTAAACTCGCCCCTTTTACTCATGGCCAAAAACATGCTGCCTCAGAGCTGGTGCTGTACAAATTCTAGGTATGGCTAGTTTAGCTGTAATCTCTGCCCCTATTTTCCTTTTATCATTCTACAATGGTATGTAAAACATGAGACATCATATAAGCAAGCCTCTTTTCTGTCTGTCAGGTCCGAAACTCTTACATTTCTTATTCTGCAAAGCTGGATTACTTACATTATACTCCTGGCTGAATGCTCATTGGTTCTCAGCTCTTGCACACTAATGAGAACAAGTCGGGATGAGTTTTAGCCTGGTTGGACTGAGTTGCTGGGTATAGAAGTCTTATGGTCATGAGTGCTTGCCATGACTGCCTTTGACTCACTAAGATTATTAAATAAAGTCTAAGACTGAAAATTGTTAGAAAAGTCATATAACATGACAGAGCTTTAAGACTTCACTTGTAGTTATCAGGTAGACAAAATTCTGTAACCTGGTGGGGTCCTTTAAAAACAGTCTGAATTTGCAGCAGGCAGAGAGTTATAATAAGTAGTACGTAAGCAAAGATTATTTATAAAGCACCTTTCTCAAACAAAGAAAAAAAAGAAAAAGATGAAGCTAGGCTAGGAATCTAACAAATTAGATTAAACTAGAAATCTAACCAATACATTATGTAAATTAAAATAAAATAAATAGAAAGAAAATAAAAATAAAAAAAATAATAAGACTCTAAGCAAAAGCCTGGCTAAACAAGAAAGTTTTTTAACCGTTTTTTAGTCCACAGAGTTAGAAATACAAGGATAAAGAGGGAGATTTTTCCAAATCTTTGGGTCTATCCCCCTTGTTTTTAATCTCGTATGTTGAACAACTAACAGATTCTGAACCTGAGATCTAAGTGTGTGAGAGGCAGTAAGTATGAGAAGGAAATTAGATATAACAGACTGGAGCTTGCCTGTTCAATGCTCAAGTGTTAGAATTTTAAAACAAATCCTAAAATCCACTGGAAGCCAATGAAAATTACTTGTAATATGATCTCTTTCTAGAACACTTCATCAACCTGGCCGCTGCATTTTGGTTTGGAACACTGCACTTAGCAGTCATGCAGAAAGGTGCAAGTGCCTGATTAATCTTAGGATAAGTGTCAGTGGAAGCCATAATCATGGTTTCCGTTTTGCTGGAATTTAAATATAAGTTATTGTTAGAGAGTCACTGAGTTAGCCAGTGCTCACAAATCTCTCTTTCAGCTGATGATTTCAGAACTGTGGAGGAAGCAGGCAGATATGTAGCTTCTCTGCTGTCTTCCAGGACCTTATCCTGTGATTTTCTTTGCTTTTTCCTGCAATGCATATATGAATCCTCACATCCATTACACTTGAATTTAACCATGCAGGCGTTGCTTAAGCTTTAAACTCTAGTAACTTTTTGCCATCCTGTCACACCTTCACCATCCATTGATTTTACTACAGGATCACATGACACATTTATACCAACATCCACATCAAGTCAGTCTAGAGCTGCTAATTAACCTAGTACATGATTTTTGCATGTGGGGGGAAACCAACACGAATACCCACAGGGAGAGCATGCAAATTCCACCCAGTGACCAAAACTAAGATTTGAAGCCAGGTGTCTGGAGGTGTGAGGCAGCTTTAAACAATTCATCACTCAGGCACTCTTCAAGAAACCTGACGCCAAAGGAGAAAAGAAAAAAAAAGTGATAACAAGCTGTAAGAAAACTCATATTGCATGTTGATCAAAAATATGTACAAAGCACTTTTGTGATTTTTAGGTAGTGGCCTGATTGTTTATAGCACAGACATTTACTGTCAGACACATGCATGTCATTGCATCACTCTGTTTAAAATGAAGAACAGCATTGTATTATCACAGCCTTGGGAAAATTGGAGGAAACAAAAAACTATAAAGAAACCAAGTGATTGTATGAATCTTTTGATAATTTTTTTCTTCTGTTTTGGGCTTTGGTGATTGGTTTTGGTTTTCTTCTTAATCTTCTTGGCGTTAACTAAGAATGTGACTTGGGCTGAGAATTCTGTTTTATTATGGTAAGCCAGAGTTACTGTATATACTCACGTGTAAGTTGGGTCTTGAAACCTGAAAAATCAATCATAAAATCAGACCCCAACTTATATGCCCGTTCAAAAATGCGATACTTCATTTTAAATTTTTTTTTTACATCTTCTTGCCTCCTCCAGTCTCACATCAGTTTCTCAGACACATCAAATTTTGTTCCAGCAGTGCAGTTACCAATTTCTTTCGCTACTTCAATGATGTTTAATTTAAAACCAGCTTCATATTTTCTTCTGATCGAACGATCCATCGTAGATTAGGGACGCTCTCATGATAAAGGTGTATGAGGGTGTGAGATACAAAAAACACAAATCAGTGCAAACGTTGCTTTGGAATAGTTTGGCTACTACCATGTGGTCACGCAGGCACAATAGAGAGAGAGAGAGGTTAGGAGCACACGCTGATACAGCCCATTGCCACACCCATAGAAAAAAAAGGCAGTGTGCTCCGTGGTTACTCTTCCAGGTGGGTGTTAGCATATCATAATCTCTTGGACCAATAGCGTGTGTTTGACTTATACAACCTACATTATAAAATACCAGAAATTATACGGTGAAATCAAGTCCCAACTTATCCGCGGGAGAACGTATACGCGACTATATATGGTATACTCAGGGTGACATGTAATGATACACTTTACAGTGCTAAGTCTGAATAACTCTTGGGATGGTATTCTGCTGCGATCTAGTGGATGAATGCAAAAACTCATGAATATTTCTATGCATTCTGTCACAATATACAAACTATGGTAACTAATCAATATTCATGAGTGGGGCAGAACCTTCATACAAAAAAAGCGTAAAGCCAGTTTTAGAATAAACTGAAACAGAACCACCACTCAAATCAAGTGATAGAGATGACGATGTGAACTGATCAACAGACTTTGACGCAGACAGTGAAACTGATGCATTTGGCATTGTATGATCGAACCATGACTTTGGTCATATGAAGCTTCACTGTGGTGTGACAGTGCCTGCATGGCAAAATGATTGCCATTAAATGCAAGGACTAGAAAGACTTTGTAATCTAAGCTCAGTTCATAATGCAGAAAAAAGTCAATATTAATGACAGGGGAATCATAGAAGTCACTTTACCTTCAACTGTGATTGCCAAGAATTACCTAAGGAGCGCAACAGAAAAAATATAAGAAAAGTGCACAGAGAAACATGCTTTTACTATCCCAACTGCAATGTTTGGTTGTGTTTTAGTGGCTGTTTCAAAACATATCATACAAAGGATGTGTACTAAGTCGGCATCAGTACAGCAAAGGATACTAGACATACCTTTTGTATTGTTGACATTTTGGTACTTGCATGTTTTTGTCACATTTTTTTCTTGTTGAAAAAAAAATCTACGTTTTTGGCTACATTTTCAAAGGTAAACTTAATCCAAACAGGTTAAAGCTTCCTGACTTCAGCCTGTTGAAAGACTATGTATCTTCCATCTCTTTTAATTACTTTAAGTTTTACATCTTGCCCAAAGAAGGGGCCTGAGTTGCCTCGAAAGCTTGTATATTGTGATCTTTTAAGTTAGCTAATAAAAGGTGTCATTTTGCTTGACTTCTCACTATGGCCAAAAACGATAAAAAGAACACTCTGAAAAAAGATATAAAAAAAACCCCTGAATGCCATTCTTTGCCTGATGCTTAAAACAAAATCTTTTTATAATAATACAGCAGTCTCTGGGCTGTCTTAACAGCATCATTGGTTCCCCAGGCAAAATAGTGCACTGGGGCCCCTAATTTTGACAGCAAAACAGAAACATACATAGGCATCAGAAAAATTGGTGGGCCCTATGCTGCTGGGGCCACCAGCCAGTGGCCATTGTGTCCATACATTAACATGGCCTTGTCCCGGGCTATCTGATTAATACCCATTCCCTACTGTTATGCCAAGTTAACTGCACAATATGTGCAAAGCATCAAATGTGTGGTAAAAATCCAGCCGCTTCAACTACACACACAAAGCTCGTGCTCTTATCTGTTATCAGGGGAATTGTGGCGTTTGGTCTGTCAATTTACCACTTAGCTAAAGCTTCTTATAGTATTTATGACAAGTGGTCACTTTCATATAAAGCGGCCTGTGTGGAGAACAGGGTTTGCAATTACCCAGTTGTCGGTAATGTAGTGTGCCATGATTGTGATGAAGCTCTGTGTTGCATGGGAGGTTCAACCCATCTGTAGTTAAAGCAATGAATTTTGCATTGCTCCGATTCTATATATGGATTGCAGCACACTGAGCACATACTTAAGTATTTGCACATTTATTTTTGTAACTCCTTTTCTACTTTTGCGTTGACTGCCTTGTGTATTTGCCATCTTACTGGCTATGTGTGGTAGAGAAAAAAGTTTGGGGAGCAGTAATAAGTTTCGTTTTAACAGAAAGGCATTTGGACCTTGCACTGATGCCTAGGGAAGTGCATACTCTAGTATAGATTTCTGCACAAGCTTTGCTCATGAAACATCACAGATTTTGAGGCTTAATTGACATTTTTGACAAGAGGGACTAAAATGGATACAACACCTGCCTTATTCCTCCTATCATTATTGAGGAAACAGCTCCCTGTGAATTTACTGTATTGCATATTTTCCATGTTCCATCACAAGAAGAAAACTTAAGGAGACTTTACTTGCACATTGAATGTATTAGGTATAAATGATAGGCATTTGGGAGCGTATCCATGGTGCTAACTGTTTGTATGAAACAGTTGTGCCCTGGGATTTTATACACTTGCTTTAATTTTTTATTTTTTTGTCACTTCTAGCCTGTAATTTCTAGCTTTTTTGATATTTGCCTATACGGTATACCGTCTCATTATGATTTGAGGTTTCCAAGTGATACTGAAAGCTGTCATCATTTAATCTTGTGATCCTATCCACTAGGGACTTTATGTTTTTCCAAAACTGCACAAAATACAAATGATTCTAATAAGCACAGCAAGCATTAGCATGGCATAACATTAAGGTGCATTGGGCAAGTTGATTAGCTGGATTGAAAGTCGGAGCAGTATTAAATTTTCTAGTCACTTCAAGCAGTTTAGTATCAAAATTTTGCTTCTTCTATAATTTTGTAACACTGAGTTATACAGTATTAAAAAATAACAGTAATAATATAATCACATGTATTAGCAGTGTACATAAAGCATTTTAATGCCATTTCACAATATCTTATACAGCAGATTCCAATTTAAGTGATGAAAAGATTCACATGCTATTGTTAGTTGTTGGATGTAGACATAATTGTTGTTCAAATTTATTGAATATATAATTTTTCATAGAAGTACCCAATGGAGATTTAAAATCTATGCTGAAGTCTAAAGCTACAATTGTTGTCTGGTTTTGAATATAATTGATAGTGGCTCATTATGGCACTTTGACAATAAATTATGTGTCAGAGAAATCATTATACCCTAGATGGTCCAGCCATGAGGTTGTTGTTAGTATAAAGGAAATACTGAGTACATGTTTAATCATTGTAACATAAAGTGTCCTCAAGCTATCTTTCATACATTTCTACATAAGTTAAGTTGCTTTCAGTTTTTACATTCACAGACATGAACACCAAGTGGATGAGCAAGGAACAGAGCTGAGACAGAAGCCAAACTTAGTATATAATGAGGCCTACACTTTCATTCTAGTACATAAAGATACAGTACTTAACTTGTACAGTGATGAATAAATAAACATTATTACTACTGTATCTGCTGTGGGCTGGTGCCCTGTCTGGGGTTTGTTTCCTGCCTTGTGCCCTGCGTTGGCTGGGATTGGCTTCAGCAGACCCCCGTGACCCTGTAGATAGGATATAGCGGGTTGGATAATGGATGAATGGATGGATTGCTCCTGTATTGAATGAATAAAGACTATCATTATTAGCAAATTGAATTAAAAAAATACACACCTGATGTCAAACCTTTCTTATATGGTAATACTGGGTTTTCCAGCCATGCCTACATCTGACCCAATCTCAACCTATTTTTGGCCAGAAGGTGTACTTGCTTCAGTGTGCACGACTGTAGACGTTTCACTGTTTTACAGTCAGCAGTGGCTGTCAAACAAGTAAAAGAAAAAAATACATGCAAGATGAAGTAACCACTTTCAAGGTAAAACTGACACAGTAAAACAATTCATTGTTGACACTGCAAAGAGCATTTTTAGGTAGACAATTTCACATATTTGCCATTGCCCTTCAATGGGAGAGTTTGAAATTTAAATAACGTGTACTGCACCCTATATTTTTAGCGAAAAGTGAACTGGTCCAACAAGTTACCCTGAAGAATAATTGTGCCAAATTACAAAAAAATCGGGAACTGGGAACATCCCAGCTCCACACTGATTCTCATATACTAAGCAAGAAACAAGCTAGCAGTAAAATTTCAAAGATGATTATGTTCTGCTAGGAAAACTAGTGAAGGTTTTAAATTTGTGACCAGGAGAAGACATGTGGTCAAAAACTACCAAACAAAGGATCATAACTGAGAAGACTAACAATGATCAGCCAAGTCTGGAACATGACCTAAAGTCTTAGTCAAAGAACATGCAAGGATCAAAAAAACGAAGTATGAAATGCAAAAGTTTAAGGCAAAAGGGTTTGTTTAGGAATCCGTTAGCTTAGATAAGGGTGTGACCTTTCCAAGTGACTTTTATTCCCATCACATAATTGGCTTGAGGTCTTGAACTCCAAAGACACACCCACAGAGACCCTAGAGCACCCCTGGTAACCCGGGTGAAAAAGGGTTCTGGGGTGCCAAGATGGCAGCAAAGATGGTAAAAATAAATTAATAACATCAAAAGTAAACTGAAATCCCCAAAACTAATGACAGATTTGAAATTTACAGTGCTGAGAACCCCTAATTTGAGTGCGAGTACTTCCCAAATCTCTGAAGGAAATACTGTATATAAAAACTACAAATAGAAAGTCAGTACAATAGGTTAGAGAAACATTAAACAAATTATAGAAATGAACCAGAAACTGGGATTAGCCTGGTACCTGGAGCTTATGGAAAATTGGCATAACTAACATTAAAAGTGATTTTGTCCAGCGACTTCAGTGTCGTAAGACCACCCAGTAAAACTACTGCATCAGACACACATTTTACTGACTTGACATTGGAGGTACTGTCAAAAGGCGCTTTACAAAGTAAATACAACTGAAATCTAAAACCTGTGAACATTGCAATCGAGCCCCTGCTTCACTAGGCCACATGTTTTGGACGTGTACCAAATTAACATCTTTCTGGACAAAAATTTTTAAATGTCTATCAGACAGCCTTGGTGTCACCATCCCTCCTAACCCATTAACAGCTGTGTTTGGTGTACTCCCAGATGGATTTAAAGTAGAGAAGAACAAACAAACTCTAATTGCCTTTAGTTCACAATTAGAATGAAGACTTGTCTTGCTCAACTGGAAGAATCTTAGCCCACCTCTTTTAAGTCAGTGGGTAACTTTTTTTTTTTAATTGGAAAAAATCAAATTCTCACTTAGAGAGTCTGTTCAAAACATTTTTAAAAACATGTCAGGACCTAATCAATAATATTTTAGAATAAGCATTTATATTGGTGGAAAAGACTCCTTTCTCTCTTTACTACTCTCAATGATTTTACTCTGGCTGTTGGCCTTCCTGTCTTTCTCATGGGTGAGGGTTGATTTGAATTTAGTTTTATTAAGTTTGACTTGATTGTATGGAATGTTATATGCTTTTGAGAAATTCAATAAAAGTAAATTACATATATTAAATCATAGCAAAATTAAAACAAGAAATAGAAAGAAATACAGTACAACAGAAGATAAATTGTCTAAGATATTGGTGCCACTTTGGCAGAGTTAACTGACAGCAGATTACAGCCAGAACGTTTAGATTAAGCAGGTTAAGGGCATGGGGGATGGATATTCCTGAAGCTGAAAATGAAGGAACAGTAATGAACTCATTGAAAATGTTTCTTACTGTGGGTCTGTAAGGATTTTGCAGCCTTAATGCAAGGGCTGAGCTAATCTCACATATTTAAACAGTACATTTTTTTTATAATATTGGTAAGTTAGATATCTTCTTTTATCATCAACACCCAAACACAGTGTGACATTATGAATGCATAAACAATTTGCACACTGAGACCTTTAATAGTAGTGCCTCAAACGCACGTTTGGTCATTTTATTACACTTTGCATGTAATATTACATGCACACATTAACAGTGTTTATATTACACATGCATAATGGAGAAATTGCATCCTAATTTGAAGCCACTTGGAGCTGGAATTGAAAGACTATAATAAACATTAGCAGAAGCTGTGCAAACCAGACGTGATGCTGTAATGGTGTTGGTCATACTCATTTAAACAGCAAATTGTAAGTGGGCGACAAGTCAATCTGTTTCTCAGAGGGTTGCTGTATGCAAGTGAACAAAATGCATAAATCTTTGGCAGTCTGTGATCTTTCTTTTTCAAACTGACTACATGGTGATAAACCCTTTTTTGAAACATATGTGATTTTTTTTAATTGTTGCTTTTTTAGGGGCCTTACACTGGTTGTGCTGAACCATTTTTGGTTTTTACATACAATTTGGATTTTTTTTAGTAACATACTTTGTAAAAATAATTTTCAGCGTTATTATGTTATATAATGTAGGTTTGTGAAAATGCAAGTAATACACGAGCTGTGCTCTACATGCCATTTAAACTATTTATGCATGTTATACCCCAAGTCTGTCATCTAATGTGGTTGAATCTGACATCACGAATCTTTAATTAAATTGATCTCAGGATCAAGCACTACAAAGATTACATGCCATTAACAAGTACTATTTTGGCTTTCAAGTCTGCCTCCTATATTTAGATTAATAAATTCCAAGCCTGTTGAACTATGCCAATCAAATTCAAAAGTTATGTTATACCACTGGAATACTTACCTATACTGTTTGGGCAATTACTGATCACTCAAGTCACAAAACGGGTATACATACATTTTTTATAGTTAAGTCCATTTTGGACTTTTCGTAAGACATATGTTTCACTATAAGTAACCTTAAATTCATTGATCTCTTGATCAGTGTCTTCAGAAACAGCATACCCTGAGCAAGTATTACCATAGCTTTGTGATGGAAATTGCAGAATGAAGTACAGTACAAAGAAGTACTATAAAGACTTCTTAAAATATATATACAACACATGCCATTCTAATGTATTTTATGTTCTCAGATTTACTGTTCCACCCAGCTGACTTTCATTTTGCAAAGTTTCACAAAATTTTGATAATTGGGGAAACTCATCAAAAAGAACTTTTTTGGGTTTTTAAAAGTTTTTTGGAGTGAAAAATCAGGAATATTGCTCACACTTCTATATTTACCTGCATAATTCTGCAGTTGCATAATTCCGGTAATTTGTAGCAGCCCAGTAAAATCAATTATAATTTAATGGCACTCACAAAACCCAAAGAGAAGTGCAATGTATTTTTAAAAATGTGACATGCTGCATATTTTCCAAAGAGAGATGTATAAGATACTGGTTTCTGAACCTATTTTTTTATTTATTTCACTCAATTTTGGTTTAATGTCTTTCGTTTGAAAAATGTATTTAACTCCCTTGTATTAACTTTGGTTCGTTTCTGACTTCATCAAAGATAAATTGTTGTAAAGTGTCCATAGACTATTCTCAGGAAGAAGGTTGTGAGAACAGATGTAATTTTATTTGGTACACTGCAAAAAATTAAATCTAATCTAAGTGAAAAGTATTTACTGTAAATTGTGATATTAAATCTAGTTTTCCTTATTCTAAGAATTGTTGACTTATCCAAAAATTCGTGTTTATGATTATTTATCTTACTTTAAGAATTCTTGTCAAGTAAATTTTGCTTACCCCATTGGCAGATTGTTTTGCTAAATACAAGCAAAACAACTCCCACTTAAAGTTTTTTTTTGGTCTAGTTTTTGCATATGCATTTTTTGTAGCGTATACCCTAATCAAAACAGTATTTTACCCTATAATCCAGTAAAACATATCGGGTAGGCCACAGTAAACACTACTTGAATACTTGAAGGTTACCGACACACTTGACTGGAAACAATCCAAAAGCTCATATTGAAGATGCATGTCTTTTAGTCTTTCAGCATTTTTTTGAAAAGGGGCAATAAACCTTCTTCAAGTGCATTCTTTTGTGCTTCAGAATATTGCAAAAAGCTGACTGTTTCAATTTCAATTACGAGGGACGTCCAAAAAATTTCCCCATTTTTATATTTTCTTTGGAAAAGGTGAAGGTGGGAGTAGTAATTGGGCATTAAAAAGTTGGTACGATGCTGGGAAAACGCAAACGAAGGTGACTATGTAGAAAAGTGATGTCATTTGTTTTAGAAATTCTTAATAAACAGAGTTAAAAAAAGAGTGCAGAAACGTTTTGAATGTCCCTTGTACTTTAAACATGTTGCCTTCAATCATTTTATACTATTCCATGAAGTTTATAGTGATGGCTGAAAATGATTTTTATTCTCATGTTTCATGCAGAACAGAGATAATAAGGCCTATGATGACCATTGCTGGACAACAGCAAATATTATCAAAAACACCCATGACAAAATCTCATTTTAGTCGTGTTGCATAATTTACATGTCAGTCATCTAGTATGTACAAAATGTCCCAAATACAATGTATTTTTACTAAACTTTTGGTAAATACACCGGTTACGGAAAATACATGTGACAATGTAATTCTGTAATGGATTTGGACTTGTATTACTATGGCAAAACTATTAATTATATTGTGTTTTCATCTTTTACTCTGCATTGCAGGCTTTTGCTACTTAACTGTACAGCAATCTTTCGCTATTTGTATTCACTGTCTAAAGTCATTTAGTTATATTTGCGAGTATCCATATTGAATCCACCTATTCTAAATCTACATCCAAAAAATGTGTGATGCATGAACTTGCTGTGCTATGAATTAGTATGGAGAGCCCTGGTTTTGTTTAATTTTTTTTAAATAAGTCTACAATCACTTTTATTTTGTATAACTTTATTTTATTTTCATGTATTTGATTTTTTTTTATTATACAGTGTTTCTCCCACAATAGCATTTTATTTTTCATTGTTATTGCCATTTTGTGCTGCTGTTACTGTGATGTTACTGTGTCGTGCTGGAGGGAGGTCACGTCGGATAATGACGACGATATTTATACCAGTATCACACTGAATGTAACTGTCCAAGAGCATGTACTTTAGTGAGATTTGTTGTGAATTATCAATAACAAATTAGTAGGGTGATTATTCTGACTACAATTTTGGATTAGATATGCATATATTTTAGCTCTCTGGTATTTACCTTTTGCCTGTCCTTAGACTTCATTGTGGTTAATGAGTCACCTGCTTATTCTTTATTCATTACTTATATCTATCTCTGACAGATACAATAGTCTCGGCCTTCACACTACCTGAAATTAATTTGAATAGGTATGCCAAGGGAAATACTGCAATTTGAGACTTTTGTTAGATCCCTCATCTACAATATTACTCATTGTAGCATTACCTGCTATATTACGCATTTATATAAGTATTGTAACTTGTACATAGTTTTTTGCAGTTTTTTTCTATGTGTAAGTTTAATATAACAGATTAAATTTAAATTCCATATGAAGAAGAGTAAGAATCATAAACACATTATATTTTTTCCACTATAATGCAAGTTTTCACGTGTATAATTATATAATTAATATCTCTCCAGCTTATGGAAGGATTTATCTTTATCCTAATGTAGAAATAAAGTGAAACTGATGATTTCAAGAAAAACTTTCTCTACACTACATTGATGCTTAAAGTTTTAGCAAAGCATGGCAAAATATCACAGATGTTTTTAGTCATTGTCAGAATTTTACACCACTTTAGGAAAAAACACTTTTGTCTTTGGGGAAGGTAATGAACAGAAATAACATTACAAGCAAAAAATTAAGAGAACAACATAAATAGGTCATGATTTGAATCTTTTTATGTTTTCTAAATGGTTCCTGAGGATGTAAAAATAATTTATACATCGTTTTGGGGGTTTTGAGATGCAGAAATCCAAAGGTCATATTTATTTTTTGTTACAATGTCTTTCTACTTATGTTGGCTACTTTTGTGTTCTTCTGCTGTGCCATCTTGTTTTTGTAAGGGTGCAGCCATTTTGGGTCTTTTTGTGGACAGTTGGTATACTTTTGTTAGGTAAGGTCAACCAGAAGTGTGGAGCAAATCATATCACCGGGTTGCAGGTATAAAGGTCTGCATTGTACACTTCCTACTTGTCCAGGTTTGGATTCAAGGAAATATTAGCATATTATTAAATGTTATTTTGGCAACATTCCATATTAGATTAACATTATATTAAATTTCATCAAACTACAGTAAGTGAAAATAAACAAATAAATTGCATATAGAGATAAGTTACAAACAAAAAAATGTACTGATTATTATTCAACCTCTAAGACCTTCTCTTTCAAGTGTTGGGATATAAGCTCGTATATACTCTTCTCTGGTTTGAAATACTGATAACATTAACTGGCACCCTATAGATCACACTGACAAAATATTCAAAGAATGTTTGGCTCTTTTGTTTACCATTTCATGTTTTCTGAGTTTTCACTCATGTAAAATGTATGGCTAAGTAGAAGCGGGAAGCAGTCCAAGTCAAGGATATGCCCAACATGCCTCACCTCCGTTTCACCTTAAACAAATACGCTGCTAGTTTTAACTCCCTCTTCCAATCTGCTGTGCAATCCTGTGCCTTAACCTGTCCCTAACTCCCCCCTTAAAAACATATGGGAATACTTGCACAATGTGCTTGCCTGTTCTTGTAAATACCTTGAGATGATTTTCACTATATAAAAATGGCAATAAACAATAAAGATAAAATGCTTTATCCTGAGATTTATACTGTAAGCAAACACATTAAATATATAAATTAAGCAAAGTGAAAACATAGGGTTAAACAGATCTATAAAAAATGAAAAGCCATAGACCCAAGAAAATTAAAGATGAACTGCAAACTAGGGTGACAATCTATCGTCTGTTACACCAGACCAGTTACTGTCATTCTGGTTTCTTCACTCAGCACTAAAAAGTTTCAGTTTGGATAATTACATTTGCTTCATTTAAAAGCCACCTGGGAAAAGATGTTTTTTAAAGATGAGGCCCTTCAACATTAAAAACCTCATTAGATGCCAGTTGTGTACGTATTGGATGGTGTAGATATTTGTCAGTGATCATTTGTTTCTCACTTCTGATCAAGACAAAAAAAATCTTACTTAAATAGAAATGTCTGGTAAAACATTTTGGCTATCTAAATAGCATCTAACTGCTTGGGATTTTCTAACTCTTGAGGGCATTCCAGTAATATGAAAATAAGAACTATTTTAGTATTGTTAGAGTCTGGGAGCACATGCGGGCACCAATCGATAATTTAGTATAATGGTATCTGAAAAAGCAAGAAAAAAAAATACAAGAGAAATGTATCTGTGAAAACAAGCAGTTGATTTGCTAGAAAGCCCAATGATTTGAAGATCAATTTATAAACAGTATTCTTAATCAGAATATCCCCTTGTAAGCCATATATCACTAAATTTTTGATGACATTGTGACACAGAAAAGCACCCTTAAAGTCTAGATGGCCTATTATGCAGCACACCTTTCTTTATAGTTACAAAAATGTTGCACAGTTTTATTATGTTTTTGATGATTCTGGCTAACAGCAATCCCTACACAAAATTTACCATCCCTTTCTTCAATATTAACCAAGAATACATTTCAATATATTTTTTAAACAAAACACAAACACTTTCAAAAACAATATCTGTGAATAGAAAAAAAAAACATAATTACAGCACAAAATCAGCTTTTTATATTAAAACTAATTCAAGCAAACAAACACTTCCATAAAATTCATTCCCTTTTTTAGTCCAAGGCAGTTGATGGAAATAATGCCAGGAGATGCTTAATGGACATTGTAATGAGAAATGAAATAATTGAACAGCATTCTCATAATATTAAGGTAAAAACATTTTATGGCTATTAAAGTTAAAGCATTAAATGCATGCAATTAATTTTGAAAGTTTTATAAAGCATTTTTTTCCTCAATCACATATACTGTATGCATTTTTTGACACCTTTTGCTATCTCTCTCGCTCTCTCTTTACATATATACTGTATATATTCCTACTCCAACTTGGCTGGTTGAGATTAAGCATCTTTTTTTATTTAAGAACCGGGAGCACTTCCGAGTCAACTGGAAGATTCTGAAAGTTGGGACTATGAATCCCAACATCTCCCCCCAGCAGCCGCCACATAACCCAGTAGGGCTGCCTCACAGGACTACAGATCCCAGCATGCCCTGTGGCTGTCTGTATAGGAATCCCAATCCAGGGATACTGCCATCTGGTATTTTGGGGGAGAAAATGTTCAGCTCCTTCCAGTCAGGATGACAGTCCATGTGTGCCACCCATTACTATATATATATACACTAGCTATGTAAGCTTGTGGTGTAAAAAGCTGCACCTAGAAACCATGGATTCTGGCACTTCAATCAATCAAATGCATCGGCTGTGCATTTGCAGCTAAGCAAGATTCTCTTTCCTCTGTGGTTTTGTTTAGCCAACGTGCTCGCCACCCTTGTCTATCAGCGGCTAAGCGAGTTGCTCTCTGTAACCAGAATGTAAGTTTAATGTCACTGTGCTCTGTACAAGAAATTGTTTTATAAATCCATTCACATTTATAGGCAAGGCCAAAAGGGCTCTCAGCATTTAGAAGTGCTTAGCCAAGCATAGGACAAGATGGACGGAGACAGCTTGAGGAATGTGAAGTCAGCCTAAAGACAGATGTATGCTATTTTGTCCTCTGTTGGAAGTGAGCACGGGATCTTCTTTCCTTGTTTGGAAATGGACTATTTGCTGACGTAAGGGCATGCACGTGGAGAAGACAGTATAAAAAGACTTGGACAGCAGCCAAATACTTTGAAGCCAATGGACAGACAGATGGGTGATATCATCATCTGTCCTGATTAGCCTTCCAGCGCAGCGACCGAAAAATGGCAGACTGTATAGATCAAGATCCCACCTTGGTACTGTTTTGCTATTATGGCTTCCTGTCTGTAATGCCGCGTAAATCGTCAATAAAGAAAGCTGTTATTTTCTCTTATGTGATTTTTACTGCCGTATCACTATGGGAGTGATATCGCCTTTTAATATATCTTTTCGGTTATTTTTCGGTTACTTAAAACGCTGCAATTATAAAAAAAAACTTATTCCAATTAGGGAGCTATATTGCACCCTAAAAAGGAAACACTCTCTCCTCAGAGATTTCGTTTTGCCAATGTGCTCACCTCACTTGTGTATTAGTGGCTAAGCGAGTTTCTCTTTTGTCGCCGGTTTCACTTTGGCAAAAAAGTCGCTTTCTTTGAGCTTCATGCTGTAGCCTCGCACATCCAGGCTGGAGAAACAGACAGACACACTTCCATGCATAGACATTTACATATACATTTATATATAAGACTAGGGGCCTCTGCCCCCTGCTCGCTTCGCTCGCCAACCCCCTTCATTGGGAAGAAACACTATTTTTCCTTAATGGCAACATGAATTAGATGATCTACAAATCTCTACATACTTCTGTCATATCACCTATATCCATATATTCGATCTCTTTTCGCTGTTCCATTATTTCACCGAGTAATAATTTCCGTTTGTTAGCACTAATGTGATCTTTACTATCAGTTTTTTGAAACTTTCGAATTTTAGTATTTTCATAATCTCCAACCTGCTCTGCATGTGTATTGCGCCAACATTTTTTAACCTCTTTACGACGTTTTACTTTGTCTTCTACTCTTTGTTTTTTATTTCCGACCCCGCTTGGAGCAGAGAGCGCAGGAACTGTGTCTGACAATAGCATTCACACGAATGAGAAGTGATTGGGCCGGGGGCGTGGCTGTAAATGTTTGAGAGGAGGGCGGGAATTGTAAAAATCTCTTGGCAAAAAGTCTTGTCTCACAGGACCTGAAATTATCTCTTGCAGGATTTGAAATTATCTCAGAGAAAGTCTCATTCCAGGATTTCCTTTTATAATATATATATATCTATACTAATAAAAGGCAAAGCCCTCACTCACTCACTCACTCACTCACTCACTCACTCACTCACTCACTCACTCACTCATCACTAATTCTCCAACTTCCAGTGTAGGTAGAAGGCTGAAATTTGGCAGGCTTATTCCTTACAGCTCACTTACAAAAGTTAAGCAGGTTTCATTTCAAAATTCTACACGTAACGGTCATAACGGTCAACGGTCATGTTGAACTTTCTTATTTATGGCACCATCTTCACGAAATTTGGTAGGCGGCTTCCCTGCACTAACCAAAACCGATGTATGTACTTATTTCGATGGTATGACGCCACTGTCGGCCGCCATATTGAACTTTCCAACGTCACTAATTTTCACAATGTCCGCCATGTTGAACTTTCTTATTTATGGCCCCATCTTCACAAAATTTGGTAGGTGGCTTCCCTGCGCTAACCAAAATCGATGTACGTACTTATTTCGGTGGTATGACGCCACTGTCGGCCGCCATATTGAATTTCCCAAACATCACTAATTCTCCAACTTCCCGTGTAGGTAGAAGGCTGAAATTTGGCAGGCTCATTCCTTACAGCTTACTTACAAAAGTTAAGCAGGTTTCATTTCGAAATTCTACACGTAACGGTCATAACGGTCGATAACGGTCGACAACGTCCGCCATGTTGAACTTTCTTATTCATGGCCCCATCTTCACGAAATTTGGTAGGCGGCTTCCCTGCGCTAACCGAAACCAATGTATATACTTATTTCGGTGGTATGACGCCACTGTCAGCCACCATATTGAACTTTCCAATGTCACTAATTCTCCAACTTCCCGTGTAGGTAGAAGGCTGAAATATGGCAGGCTCATTCCTTACAGCTTACTTACAAAAGTTAAGCAGGTTTCATTACGAAATTCTACACGTAACGGTCATAACGGTCGATAACTGTCGACAACGTCCACCATGTTGAACTTTCTTATTTATGGCCCCATCTTCACGAAATTTGGTAGGCGGATTCCCTGCGCTAACCGAAACCGATGTATGTACTTATTTCGATGGTATGACGCCACTGTCGGCCGCCATATTGAACTTTCCAACGTCACTAATTTTCACAATGTCCGCCATGTTGAACTTTCTTATTTATGGCCCCATCTTCACGAAATTTGGTAGGCGGATTCCCTGCACTAACCGAAACTAATGTATGTACTTATTTCAAAGGTATGACGCCACTGTCGGCCGCCATATTGAACTTTCCAACGTCACTAATTTTCCAACTTCCCGTGTAGGTAGAAGGCTGACCCCATCATCACGAAATTTGGTAGGTGGCTTCCCTACGCTAACCGAAAGCGATGTACGTACTTATTTCGGTGGTATGACGCCACTGTCAGCCGCCATATTGAACTTTCCAACGTCACTAATTCTCCAACTTCCCGTGTAGGTAAAAGGCTGAAATTTGGCAGGCTCATTCCTTACAGCTTACTTACAAAAGTTAAGCAGGTTTCATTTTGAAATTCTATGCGTAACGGTCATAACGGTTGACAATGTTCGCCATGTTCAACTTTCTTATTTATGGCCCCATCTTCACGAAATTTGGTAGGTGGCTTCCCTGCGGTAACCAAAACCGATGTACGCACTTATTTCAGTGGTATGATGCCACTGTCGGCCGCCATATTGAAGTTTCCAACGTCACTAATTCTCCAACTACCCGTGTAGGTAATACACGGTCATAACGGTCAACAACGTCCGCCATGTTGAACTTTATTATTCATAGGTAGAAGGCTGAAATTTGGTACTTATTTCGGTGATATGATGCCACTGTCGGCCGCCATATTGAACTTTTCAACGGTCTTTGTTACTTATGGGCCCATCTTCAAGAAATTTGGTACGCAGGTTCCCAACGCTAACTAAATCCTACTTACATACATATATACGTCCATAGCCTGCAGCTCGGTCACCGTGTGAGGCGGCGTTGGGTCCCCCATCCCAACGCCTCCCACGTTGTTGGCTGCCTGTCTATATAAGGCCGTCTGTCGCTCCAGTCTCTACATTCCCTTCCTTGCTTCGCCACGGTATTCACGTCTCCCTGCTGATAACTACAGCCTTTTTATTTAATCCACGGCTTCTCAGCTGTTTTATTGTTCATTTATTACGATTATAGTTATTGTATAGGTATTTTAGACTTACTTTACATTGTTCAGGTACCCATTTCCTTTATCATTCCAACCGTACCCCCATTAACATGTCTATCGAGGTGATCACCATCGATCAAAGAACTGTCACTTACCAAGTGGCTTCCATACCCGGAGATGGCACCTGCCTTTTCCATTCTCTTTGTTACATATTGCACGGCCATATCAGGCTCACTATTGATATCCGGAGGAACATTGTGTCTTATGTATTGAATGACTGGGACAGGTTCAAGGTGTGGACTGATGACGGTGCAGGAGATAATTATACTACACAGGAGCACTAGAAGAGTGAAATGCTTAAGTGTACCGAAATGGCCTAATATTTTACACCTTTGGACAACCGCCAATGCCTCTTAAACATCTTAGATTCACAGGTGATGATTTCAGTAATGGACACTTTGATGTTTAGAAATGTTTAAACTCTCAAAAGCTGGATGTGAAGTTATCAATGAAACTGGTTGTATACTTACAACGCTTGACAGATGCCGAATGTCTCTTCAACACAAGTCCTACAAATACTGTCGTAATTGAAACAAACCATGAAACTCAAACCGATTATGACAGCAGCAATCCAAGCTGTGAGATTTGAGACAAGATTACTGTTCACATGGCCAACTGTAAGTTGCATGCTCAAGAGTAAGCTCAGCGCACAGCTTGGTCATGTTACAACCATAGGGCTGAACTGACATCATGGTATACAAAGAGATCCTTAACAAATAATTATTGGCATATTTTCCCTCAGTTTAAAAAGGTTAAATTTTCTTCTTAATAAAAATTTTAATGCAGTACTTCGCCGCTGCGAAGCGCGGGTATTTTGCTAGTATATATATATATATATATATATATATATATATATAT
>JANRMT010062804.1:14700374-14782091 GCA_026402145.1 Polypterus bichir lapradei | reverse complement strand
ATTAGCATTGGTGGGTAACGTCTTTTCTGCTTTCAAAAAACATATTTATTTTTTCTGATGAAAAGCGGTGACTGGACTGGAAAAGTGAGCTTGTGTGCTCAGCACACTGCATGCACGAGGTCACTTTAGGTTCCCTTTCACAGGCAACCTCCTTCTGGAGCACGTGAACAACCTGTTTTAGTATGTGACTGACAGATGGTGTTGCTAGACGGGTTAAAGTACATGATCCCCAAATGGGGATCAAGGCATTTATTGGGTTAATCCAAATTTAGGATATTGGAAAGCCAGAAGTTACCCAGGCGTTGCTGCATGCAAAGGAGACATTGAGCCTGTATGGGACTTCAGTGTCTTGCAGGGCACACATTGACATGCACACCAAGTAAGTCACAAATTAAGTAGAAGAAGATAGAACTTTATTTGTCCCCAAGGGAAAATGTGGCTTTTTACAGAAGCTCTTTAAATCAATAAATACACAAACAGGTAGATTAGTAAGTAAATAAATAAATATACACACATACTTTGGTCTGAGCACACACCGGAAGACTACAAAGCAAGACAATTAAAAAGAAAGAAAAGTTCTGACTTGGCAGTCAGAGTCACAGTGAGGCATTATGCAGACAAATTGCTATTGGTTTAAAGGAGGTCCAGTAGTGTTTCTTAACACACTTCTTCTGAGTAGTTTGTTGGCTGAAACTCCTCAGTGTTAAGTGTGTCAGAGAGAGGATGTGCAGCAATGTTCATAACGGCACTCAGTTTTAATTCTCTCCTTTACTACTACTTTAGGGTGTCCACAATATACCTGAGCTTGCCCTTTTAGTTAGCTTATTGATTCGGTGGGCCTCACTTGAAGTGATATTATCCGTCCAGCACCCCACAGCGTAGAAAATTGCACTGGCATCACAGAGTTATAGAAGATGTGAAGGATGTTACTTCTCACATTAAAGGAAAAGAGTCTCCAAAGGAAAAAGTGCCTGCTCTTGCCTTGTTACATACTGTAGTTCCTCTGCGTTCTCTCTGTGAGACCAGTCCAACCTGTCATTAATGTGGACCCCCAAGTACTTGTAGGAATGGACTACCTATACATTGATTCCTTGAATAGTGACGGGACATAGAGGCTCTTTAGTGTGGTGAAAGTCAATAACCAGTTCCTTGATTTTGTTGATATTAAGATGCAGACAATTCTGTTGGCACCATGAAACAAACTTCTCCACCTGACTCCTATACTCTGTGTTACTCCTGTTATCAACACATCCTGTAAATGCAGAATCTTTTGAAAATTTCTGCAAATACAATACAATACAATACAATACAGTTTATTTTTGTATAGCTCAAAATCACACAGGAAGTGCCGCAATGGGCTTTAACAGGCCCTGCCTCTTGACAGCCCCCCAGCCTTGACTCTCTGAGAAGACAAGGAAAAACTCCCAAAAAAACCTTGTAGGGAAGAAACTTTGGGAAAGGCAGTTCAAAGAGAGACCCCTTTCCAGGTAGGTTGGGCGTGCAGTGGGTGTCAAAAGAAGGGGGTTAATACAATACAGTACAATACACAGAACAGAACAAATCCTTAATACAGCATAAAAATAAAAATTTTAGAAGTACGGAGCAGAATTTAACACTTGATGATATCACATAATAAGATTTGGATATTTTTAGAGTCCTGGAGGCCTCATCAATCAAGCTGCCTCCCCCATTTGGCCATTCCACGGCTGAAACAGTGCTGGGCCAGCCAATCTGATGAAAGGACCCCTTTTTCCCATGATTCCTGCGATCCTCCATCAGGGATGACTTTACCATAGGCAGGCAAACAACTTGGCAGGTGGGCCGTGGCACTAATTGCCACATTTGAGTACCAAGAACAGAAACAGAATAGGTGAAGGGTAGTATTCAGTTATAACTATCATGTTACTTATGTTTTAGTGCTAATGACTAATAACAGAGATCCAGTATGTACAGTTAATCAGTAGCTCTAGTCTGGATATGCTAAACTGAAGTAGTGAGTCTTCAGCCGGGATTTAAAGGCTGAGACCGAAGGGGCATCTCTTATAGAAGCAGGAAGACCATTCCACAGTTTAGGGGCCCTGTAACTAAAAGCTCGACCTCCCACTGTTATTTTATTAAACATTGGAATCATAAGCAGACCGGCATCTTGAGATCTTAATGTGCGCTCAGGTTTGTAAGTCATGATAAGTTCAGACAAGTAAGTCGGACCCTGGCCATTTAATGCTTTATATGTTAAAAGGAGGATTTTGAAATCTGCCCTAAACTTAACTGGGAGCCAGTGTAAGGATTTAAGAATTGGAGTTATGTGTTCATATTTTCTTGTTCTTGTAATAATTCTTGCAGCCACATTTTGGATTAACTGGAGGCTGTATAGAGAACAGTTTGAACAGCCAGTGAACACCGCATTGCAGTAGTCAATCCTACTAGAGATAAATGCGTGAATTAATTTCTCAGAATCCTGTTTATTTAGAAAGCGCCATCATTTCCTAACATTTTTAAGATGTAAGAAACATGTTTTGGACAACTTTGTAATATGTGCTTTAAATGACATGCTAGAATAAAAGATAACTCCTAGATTGCGGGCTGATTCAGTAAAATTAATTGGGATTCCAACTGAGTTAAATGATGACAAAATATTGTTGTGATCAGCGTCATTCCCTCAAACAATTAACATCTCTGTTTTATCTGTATTTAAAGACAAGTAGTTCTCACTCATCCACTCCTTTAATTCGCTAACACAACTAATTAAAGACAACATCGGAGAAACTTCATTTGATTTAAATGAAAGGTATAACTGGGTGTCATCTGCATACGAGTGAAAATTAACATTATGTTTCCTAATGAGAGATCCCAGTGGAAGCATGTAAAGTGAAAACAGTAAAGGTCCCAGTACTGAGCCCTGAGGGACACCATATTGAACTTCTGTGTATAATGATGGAGTACTGTCAGCACATTTCTGTACATATTGGAATCGATTTGATAAATAAGAACTAAACCAAGCGAGCACGGTGCCTGTAAGCCCAACATCATTTTCTAGCCTGTGCAGTAAAATAGAATGGTCAATGGTGTCAAATGCTGCACTTAAGTCTAACAACATAATTACAGTGGAGTTTCCTTCATGAGAGAATATGAGAATGTCATTTACAACCCATGTTAGTGCCGTTTCTGTACTATGACCAGTGCGAAAACCAGGCTGGAATTTCTCAAATAAATTGTAATGGGTAAGGTGTGACTGAAGCTGACTGGCGACTACTTTTTCTAGTATTTTAGAAAGAAACGGTAAATTTGAAATAGGCCTATAATTATTTAGTATGTTTGGGTCTAGGTCTGACTTTTTAAGTAATGGTTTAATGACTGACACTTTTAGTGCATCAGGTACGGTGCCATGCAATAATGAACTATTGATAATGTTTAGAATAGGCGCTGGAAGAACATCCATTGCACTTTTTACTAGTTTTGTTGGCACTGGATCTAGGAAACAAGTAGTGGGCTTCATTTTAGAAATTAAAGTTAAGACTTCCTGCTCAGTTACAGGATTAAAATTATTAAAGTGCTGAATGCAATGTGAGACAGGGTCTGCTAAGCTAGTATTTGGTTTGTACTGTGATGCAGAGATCTGGGATCTTATATTTTTAATTTTCTCATTGAAGAAGTTCATAAAGTCTGTACTGCTAATATTTGTTGGTATTTTGTTTGCACTGTTGATCTGAATTCCCATTTGTTAATTTAGCCACTGTTCTAAACAGTACCCGAGGATTTTTATTATTGCTATCTATTAATGTAGAATAGTATTCTGAGCGAGGTTTAA
Source organism: Polypterus bichir lapradei (assembly GCA_026402145.1). Taxonomy (NCBI): domain Eukaryota; kingdom Metazoa; phylum Chordata; class Cladistia; order Polypteriformes; family Polypteridae; genus Polypterus; species Polypterus bichir. The sequence goes on along the minus strand of JANRMT010062804.1, from coordinate 14,778,283 downwards.
AGAGGGCTTTTTTATATTTATTAACACTCTCTGTCCAAGCAATTTAAAAGACATGTAGCTTTGTTGTTCTCCATCTGCGCTCCAGTTTTCGACACTCTAATTTAAGAGCGCGAGTGTTTTCATTAAACCAGGGAGAGTTTCTATGTGCTTTGATCACTTTTGTTTTAAGGGGAGCCACTGTGTCCAGAGCATCTCTCAAGGTCACATTATAATGTGATGTTAGCTGATCTAAATTGTATTCCACGTTTACATTTGATGTTAACTGATCTAAATGGTTTTCCACAATTACAAATAACATGACCTGCTGTTACATTATATGAACTAACCAAACATTTCTTTTAGATTTTAAAATTAGGCATAAATAGCAGAAGATGCAAACTTCAGTCTAGGACAGTGCTACTCAACTTCATATACCTCAGGGGCCAAAAACTGGGAATTAGCCTGACTGAAGGGCTGCAATGCAAAACAAGATGCATTTTCTGACATTTCTGGCGTTAGTTGTTTCCTAAAGATTTAAGCTGGAATGTTTTAAAATTAGCAAATCTATCACATCTTGCCTGAAGAAGGGGCCTAAGTATATTGTAATCTTTTTAGTTAGCCAATAAAAGGTGTCATTTTGCTTGGCTTTTCTCTACATTCATAATGTCTAACACGGTACAAGACCCTAATACTACAAATCTGCTTAACAACTTTTCTTTGCATTTGGAGCTAAGTTTAATAATCCATCCTTCTAAAGAATAATAAATGTAGCAATTAGCACTTTATTTAAAGTTGAGCTCACATAAGACTTCTTTTGTTGTAATCATAACATATCACTAGATAAGAACAATTTTAATTAAAAGACATTTACCTGAAAACGTGAGTAAAGTAAAAAGGCATCTTACCATAATTATGAAAGCTATTTGAAAGTTTGCTGTAATTTAGATCTATTAACATTTTGTTGCCCAATCTACTTTTGCTCTTTTAAAATGCCTTCATATAAGGAAAATATGTAAGTTACATTTGAACACTGCCATGCCCCACCATAAATACAAACTAATTCAATCAGGGTGCTTATTACCATTCCCTCTTGTCTGCCTTAAACAATTTTCTTATACAACAGTAAATCTAAAAACATGTCAAATAAAAATATTTTACCTGGTGAAAATTCAGTTATAATTAATTACATACACAGCGTTTTTTTCGTGAAAAATGTGCTCTGCAGTTACTTTCAACTATAACTCATATGTAAATTAAAATACATTTAATATGATATTATATAAATAAAGCACATACTTTAAACTTGTCTTATGTTAAGACTGGGATTGCATTTTGCTGATCAGTTTCTTTATGTCAGGCTGACATGCAGTTGTTGTAGCACACAGACAGTCGATGAGATGCTTGTCAGTAAGAGAATTGCGCTGTTTGCACTTGATTATCTCCAAAGTGGAAAATGCACTTTTCGTATGCTTAAATGGATGCAAAACTGGTCGAAATTTTTCTTTCACACAAGTTAGGACAGCACCATACTCTCTGCCTGATACATAACGTATCCAGAAGTTTAAAACTGATTCCCCTTTATACTTATGCTGTAAAATGCAGTTATTATGCAAATCAATAAGCTCGTTTTCATATCTGACTTTTGAAACACCAAATATCTCTGTGAGCTCCAAAGCAGATTTTACTTCAGTACTAAAAAGATTTTCAACTGCTTGTGTCAATGGGATCAGTGGTTTTAGGTCATTAAAATGACCGTTAAACTCTCTGGAAAGTTTCAGCAAGATAATCTGTTAACTTCACTGGGTGGAAAGCAGCACTGCACAGCTGACCAACTCGAGCACTCAGGGATGGAAAATGAGTAAAATCGCCTTGTTGAAGCTGTTCTTTATAGAGAAATAGCTTTTCTTGAAAAGCCAAAACATTACTAAAACGAACAGGGAAAACCCTCTTGTTTCCTTGTAACTTCAGATTCAGTGCATTTAAATACCCTGTGATGTTGGTAAGAAAAGCAACATCCAGTATGAATTTTTCATCATTGACATGCGCCAGATCAGTGTGCTCCCTCTGCTGAATAAATTGTTGAATTATTGGGAACAAATCCATAAACCTTGGTAAAACACTACCTCGGAGTGTAGTGTGATGTCGTGATAATGTATTTCACATTATTTCACTAAATACTGAAACTCTCTGTGCTTTAGTGATCATCCTCAGATATAAATTACAACCCTAACTACCTTTTCCTTTGTCACCTTCAGACTTCCTTTTTTTAAGTCTGCATCATAACTGTTATTGATGGAGAACGCAATGATATGCAAAAAGCTTGGGATATTCCTGCTTCTTTTTTCATTAACGCTATAAGACCCTGCACCTTCCCGACCCTTAATGGAGTACCTTCGGTGGTAACCGACACAAGTTTACTCAAGTCAGTTTTATTTCCTGGTCCCTTAAAAAAATCAAACAGAGCCAAACAAATATCTTCTCCTCTTGCTCACCCTTTAAATAGGAGAAGTGTAAGCATTTCCTCAACAAGGTCCACACAATTTAAAAAGCACACCCACTTTTTATAAGAGAAAAAGTAAATCTTGAAATTAAATCCCACCAAAAACAAAATTAATATGCTGAACAAATGCACAGTTTTTCCCCAAACCTTAAATAAGCAAAGCGATCACTCTGGGGGGCATAAAAACTGTGTGGCCATCTCAGTCAACCTGTTGAATGTAATACAAACAAGAATGAACTGTCAAATATAACATCCATTTGAACAAGCATATTCAGTTAGGTAAATATAAAGACATTCAAGTATTTCACCAACACAAGTCGTCTGAATTGTGGTTTTCACTGCATGGTTCCTGATGGTTCCAGATTTTCAAAAAGTCCTAAATGTGAAAAAATGCATGGTTCTGCAGGATCAAGTGTTGTTCATTTTGAGGTTATCTTGATCACAATGTATCCTACTATTTTTAAAACTATATAAGTTTTTGGTTGTTGAAAAAAATCAAGCACACGTGGCTAAAAAAAAGTAAGATGACATATCATCTCATGTCCAGCGTATACAAGAAGGGAGTGAGTACTAAATAAAACAATTCATCTGCCTTTATGCTTTTCCATTACCTCATCCAATACATCACATCATCTGATTCCTAATATGTATAATATGCAGAGCTTCATCCAATCAACAAGTGCCACCAGTGTTTTTTGACTCCTTTTGACTCTCCCTTTAATCTGAATATTGCCTTGTAATATGGGTGATCTGCGGACTCTTCTATTGATTTTAGCATCGCTTCATAGGAGGGGTGTTTGGGCTTCCCATTTGTTTATTCCCACTTTCTAGTGGGGTGTTTGTTACCCAGTTACTTCATTTTACCCTTAGCCTCACATTCCTAGGCTTAAAACAACATTTAGTTAACCCTTGAGTTTCTTCTTTTTCTTTTTAAGAAAGAAATGTCTTTTATGTTTTGGCTTTAGTATTTGCTTGTTTGTCATTTTTGGAATGCAACTTCTCCTGTTCTTTTTTCTTTGATTCTGCTTGTTTCCACTGTCCTTATCTGTCAGTTTTTTTATTGTGTGTACATTATTTGGATTAAAGTGTGCGCAACAGAAGCAAAGCTATTTATTGGACTTGCTTTGAATCTATTGGACTATCCTATCTGTCAACTTTGGACATCTTTTCTTCTTCTTCTTTGTCCTTTTCAACTTTTTTTATATATACATTTCTACATATAGCTCAGTCCTGCATCTCCTCCCCTGGTCAAACCCTTTGCCTTCAAATCTTCTTTTACTTTATCTATCCACCTCTGCTTTGGCCTCCCTCACCTTCTTTTCCCCTGTAATTCCATTCCCATCACTCTTTTGTCCACATATTTATTGTCTTTTCTCATTACATGTCCATACCACTTCAACATACTGTTCATACTCTCTTAGATATCTCCCCCACTTTTGTTGTACATCTGATTGTTTAATTTCTTATTCAGTTCTTTTTTCTAACTCCACACATCCATCTCATCATTTTCACTTCTGCCACATCCAGCTTTTATTATTGTGCTCCCTTTATTGTCCATGTCTCACCTCCATACATCATTGCTGGTCTTAAAACTGTTTTAATAAGCTAACCTTTAATCTCTTCCTTAATTTTTCTATCAAACAATAAACCTGATAACTCCTTCTTCCAATTGTTCCATACACACTGCACTCTGTGGGTTATCACTGCATCAAATTCTCTATCATGGACTAACACTAATTGAAGATGTTTAAACATATCCACTCTTTTCAATAGCTCTCCCAGCAGACACACTTGATCATCAGTCTGAATCCTGATCATTATTAAACATCAGATATTCTGTCTTTTTCCCTTTTTGGTTCAATACTATTTCTCTCAAAGCCCTTCTACATTCTTCCAACTTCCTCTCCACTTCTTCCTTTCTGGTGCTACACAACCCAATGTCATCAGCAAAAAGCATGTCAATTTCAGAGATAAAAATGATGTATATTAATTCCATTTTCATTGAAAGAAGTGAACATGTTTTACCCAGAATTACTCATTTAAAAAATATTAGTCCATCATAGTTTCACTTTAAATCACTCGTAGATTGTATTATTAAGTTTGTGTATAACCATACTGCTGGTGAAAGTGACACTGTGATAGAGATTCAGTCCACATGACAACTGCAGCCCTGTCAAATTACTATCGTAGCTTACAGGCTGCAATTGTTGAAGTTTCCTCCCAAGCTTTACATTTTGTGTCACAGGTCTGTTTATGGTGTTGTTTTTATGGATTGTTTTGTGATTTATATTATAAAATATTTTCCTTTTATGTTGTATTGTTTTTATTTAGTATTTTCATGCTTATTCATCATTTTATATTTTTATTTTTTGTCTTCTTCTGATAATCTTGTTAACTATATTTCATGTTGTTTATGTGTTCTGCCTCCTGATACAGCAGTTGTCAAGGCTACCCATGGTGTGGGTCTATATAAAGGGATAAAATTCAATAGACAAGGTCTTTCCACTACTTTTTGTTTAGTTCCCTTTCAGTGCTATCTTGTTTTTTAAAGTTGGTTGATCTTTTTTTATATATTTGCTCTTCTTGATTTGTTTCTTAGTTTTACTGATGATTTATTTATTGATGTCTATTTTGATTTGTTTACCCTCTGTATTTACAGTAGCAATTTTACAATATTTGGTTTATTTTTAATTTTAGATTACTTAGTTTGTTTTTAACACTCTTTATTTAACTTGATAAATTGACTTATAGCTCTGTCTGTGGTGGGCCTGGCTTTTAGCAGTTCTCCTCTTCTATAAGTAATAAGAATAGGTTTTAGCCCTGTTTTTGAGTTTTAGGCCTAGGCCTATTGGACGGTTTCAGACATTCTGAAATAACACACCTGAATTACAATAGCAATAAACATAACACAGTCAGTTTTATAAGACATAGTTTATGTTATTAAAAGACACGATGACCTTAAACTTTAAAAATTTGCTGAGAAACTAATCACTTCAGTGTTGATAGAAACCTGAGTAATTGCTCAAAATCAAGAAAATACTACAAACTTTCTAGCAGGTAGAGCTATATGAAAATTGTAGTCACTTACTAGCAGACATGAAGTGTCAGTTCAAAATACAGGTGTACAATTTAGTAATGACTTCAATATATACTCACCACATGGATGAAGGATTCAGAAAGAAATCATACTCCCCAGCTAAAGTCAACAGTAGCCTACACAAGAGGACAATACTAAACAAAATTATTTCTTCTTTTTTAATAACTTTACTGAAATACATATTTAATTCATTTGAACTCTCCTGCTCGATTTCAATAATGTATTTTTTTAATTGGAAATACTTATTTTCTTGTTTGTCATTTCATTCATTACAATAGTTTTATGTTCTTCATATTTTTTAGTTTATTTACTTAATTTCCCAAATTGAATCTTTGTGTTTTTGGTTTGTAAATTTTCAGCTAACATTTAAATTCCTTAAAATTGATTTTGTAAGTCTTTTGTTTTTACTGCTTCATTTAAGGCAGAGTTTTAGTTTTTTGACTTTCTTTATTTTGCAAACGAGTTAAGATCTACAGTACATGAAACAACACAATCACTGCTTTATAGTACGAGTGGTTTGGTTTCCCATTATGTGTATTCTAGGTATTTCAGGCTGTAACACACACAACATGCTGGTATTTTCAAAAGACTTGGTTTATTTAATCACAGCCGAGACACTTATATGAATATTTGAGGTTAAAGCTTTGCCCCTTAAAATCTTAAAAGCATATGAAAAACAACATACTTAAGTCCTGAATGGAAACTGCCTCATTACACAAAAATAGGGGAACACTAGAAACATCCACAGCAAGTAACACCACATTTATAAAGGTTTAGGTTGTAATATTAAGCTGTACTTATTGGCATAATGTAGACATGCAATCTGCATGTATGGAAATGTAACCACACATATTCATTAAATGTGTGGAGATACTCAGAAAGCGATCCTAACAATCCATGTCCACCAGCCAAACTGAAGAGTAATTAACACTGCAAAGATAACATGTAAATAAGATTCAATAAATTATTATAGAACAGAAGAAAAACATTTCATAATTGTTGTACAAATCAGATTTATGTGCTGCACCCAACAGATAACAACACGCAGTCACTCACAAGTCTTACATTAGTAGGCCAAGTCAAATAAACAAATAACTGTAGACTACAAACAAAAATTGATCAGAGGGCTTACTATGATTTGCAGAAATCTGACTAACAGAAATGAACAGAAATTTATTTTTAATTGTATCTAGTTCCAGATGTTTTTTTAAACAGCAAATAGAAGAATTAAAGTTAAATGGCAACATTTTCTCACCAATAATTTTGTGACAGTAACTGTATTTAATACAGTAATGTTTCTTTATAATATATTGGCTTTTAAGGAAAGGTACTTGTGTGTGTTTTGCCGATTGCTTCACTATCATTTTTCACTCCCTTTGGCTGTTCATAATATTTTGAGCAAGAATGAACATTATTTTCTTTATATGCATTGATTGTTTTTATCCTCACCTATCTTTCAATTCAAAAGTTGTAAACTATAGGGTAAGATTAATATTTAAAAATAAACCGAATATATCTTTATCTACTCTTCATATATAAAATCCTAAGCCTGAAATGATTTTATGTGACATTTTTATGTCACTTTTTTGTCAAGCCTTAAATCAGGCTTATTTTAAAACCTACATATATATGATTTTTATCATTCTTTTCAGACTTTATGGAACTTTAATGTGATGTTGTTAGACTTTCAGATTCTTATTCCGTTTTTAAACTATAACCTAAAACATATCAAGAACTCACATCCTGTGAGACAAGACTTTGTGCCAAAAGATTTAACCACTCCCAGGGCCGGAAATAAAAGACAAAGAGTAGGACAGCTGCTGTACTGGCTTTTAAATTTTCAAAGCGCCATACACGATGCAGATCACGTGGCACGGCAGCAGCAGCAAGTCAGCAGCTGATCGAGCAAAGAGAAGGTAAAAAAAAAATGTATTTGTTTCTCATTGTATCACTGTTTAAGAAGGGGTTTTAGAGGAGCAACCGCGTCTCCCTGGGGTGTGTTCAGCCTCCCTCTTCACAACGCAAGCGGCAGAGACACGAAGTGGCTGGCGCCTAGCACATGCTGAGGAGGTTGGCAAGCAAAGTGAGCAGGGGGGATCCCCCTAGTTTTCCAATAAAGAGGTAATGTCTAATTAATTTTATTACATTACTTTTAATATTTGTTATTTTTGTTTTGTCAGACCCATGTCATTTTTGAATTATTAGTTTAGTTTTAAGATTGCATCTTGGCTAAGAGAAAGTTTTCCTAAAATTTAGGATTTTTCCCTTCTTTTACTTTTCCTTATTTTAGTTTATTATTTGTGTGATTATTTCTAGATTAACTTTGTATTGCAGACATATTTTCATTTCATTACTATAAATGGATTAATGATCTTATTTGTGAACTTCATATTTAGTTCTTTTTTTACTTGAATTAGTTCATTATTTTTAAGTAGTATTTTAGTATCTCAATTGAGTTTTGGGAGGTGTTTTTACAGTTTTGGCCTTATGTTTGGGATTCAAATCTTACTTTTTCATCCAGTTTTATATTATGTGTTGATTATATTATCATTCCACCACTTTGGATTTTTATTTCCATGATGATATGTTTCTTTTCTTATCATATGCATGTGCTTGTTTAGTTACACATGATCATGTTATTTTGGCAGCTTTCTTATTTAATGGCAAGCTACATGCTGTTATTGTCTAAACTTTATTTTAAGATAATTGTTTAACTTTAGAAAGTAAAATTGTTCCTCTGGAGACTGCTTTTGATTTGTCTAATGCTTTTATTTTGGTTTATTTTACAATGTCATTCATTAAAAATCTATTACTTTTAAACAATGAGTATGGGCACAAAAACTAAATTTCTTGCCATGTCTGTATTTTAGTGCCTTTGACACCACATGCAATCCATACAAACTTTACTAACACAATGCTAAGTAACTTTAAAAAGTGAATTTATACTCCTTGGATTCATCATATATTCTATGAAAACTCCTTTCTATTTGATTACTCAAAAAAAATAATCATATTTAACTTGGTTTATCAGAGGTAATCTCCCATCAGCCACTTGTGCATCATTTACTACTAGTGAAGTCTGACATGCAACCCCTCGGTCTGTCTCAGAAAACTGAACTGAATTTACTTGATATATCATCTGCATCACATGAGCCTACTGACATTTGAAAAACAAGCATTATTCTTTAGTTTCAAAAACCATTAAACAGAAAACATCAATATTTTCTAATAGTACAACTGAAAAACATAATTTCTTACCAAAAATCTCTCTTCTGCTCCTCACAGCAATACAATTTCATTTACTTTCATGCACTTTTATGCTTACATAGTTTTCCCTGTGCCTATGAAAACTAATTCATAAAGCATCATTTTAACATCATTTTAAAAATGTGTAAAAATCTGTACAATGACATCTACAGTGCTTTGGAAACCTACCATATTTAGTATTTGGGTTGGCAATTCCTGTTCCATAAGATGAAGAGAAAAATGTATACTAATACAGGAAACAAATTTCTTAGGCTGGTGTCACAATACAGGACATAACACAGCCTGTTGAATCTAATAACTGTTGAATCACAAGACCTGTGAGGGTGTCAAAACATACAATTCCCTCTTGACTTTTTATCACATTTCCTAATTCTTATTGCAACCCAAAAGTACTGTGGTGTCTTGTCATTTTGGCATCCAATCAAAATGGAGTACACCTGAATATGCCACAAATGTGGTGCCTCTATTTTGTTTTCTAAACTGTTGTGGTTTAACAAACACAAACAAATTAAACAAAAATCTGCTTTTCCTTTTATTCATTGTAAGCTCACTGTTTCTGGGAAGTGCATGTGTTATACTTTCAGTTGAATGCTCAAAGACTGTTAAATCTAACGGACGCAAGAGCCCCCTGTACAATTATTGATTCACTCTAATAAAATTTTAAAAAGTGCACAGATAAAAGTAATGAGCCTGTGATACATCTGCCTACTTGCTGTGGTTTTCTGTAAATGATCTAAATGAAGGCCATGACATAAATTCATTGAAAAAAGTCCTATAGTATGATGACGGCTTAAACTGCAGGAGAATGCTTTTTTATGATTTGAAATGCATGTTCTGGCTTTAATTGAAGAGCAAGTCAGAAGGCTAAACCTCAAAACAATTTGAGAAACGTAAGTCAAATAGAGAAAGAAAATGAAAAACAAATGCTTTGGAAAGCTCAAATGTTGTGATTGACTTACTAAAATGAGTCATGGTAACTAATTCAGATTCTTAAATTGTTAGTGTCTAAATACCTATTATAAGAATGTGCATTTAAAACCTATACATTTTAAACACACCATCTAGAAACATCAGGTTTAAACTTGTTTATTTTCTATGAGAATAAAACTACAGATAAGCAGAGAATGCTCCATCAGTGGGGTCCCTCAGGTCTTCATTCTTGATCCATTATTTTTTTCAAATTGATATTAATGATACAGTTTATAAATTGACAGAATGACAGTCACAGATGACACTTGGAAGGATAACAGATACTGAGGAAGGGGCAAAAACAACCGAGAAAGACAGGGATAATCTTCAGAATTGGACAGACATTTGGAAAATGTAGTTTAAGAGAGAAAAGTGGTACATATTGCCAAAAGGAACATGATTTATAAATCCAAGTTGGGCAACACTGACCTATAGGAAGAAATTGAGGAGTCTACATTGATGTAACATTCTCATTTTCCCTGGAGCAATTAAGAAGTCAAATAAAATGTTAGGTTATATTGTAAAGCCTGTTTAATATACATTAAATAAATGGATGTTATACTTAGATGGTATAGTGAGACCATATATAGGATAATGAGTATGGATTTAGATCTCTTTTCTTTTGAGAAAGGAAAGCTGTATGGGGTCCTAATCCAGAGATTCAGAATGGATCCATCAGAATTCTTTCAATTAAATAGTAAGGTATGTACTGAAGGACTCCTGTAGAAATTAAGAGGTAGTACATTTAGGACTGAAGCCAGGAACCACTTCTTTAAACAAACTGTGGAAATCTGGAATAACCCTCTGAGTCATGTAGTTGAAAGAAAATCAAGGAGAAACCTTTAACTGTGACACGTACATGTTTAACGTGAGTGGGAGATGTCTGGTTAAAGCTTGGTTCTCTGCCTCATACAGTAGCTCTTTCATCATGAGGTTAGTGCACATTTGGCATGCCTTCTGTATGGAAGTTCATGTCTTGTTTGCTCTTGTTTATTTACAGGCTAAATATTGTACATCCAAGTTATTTCAACTGCTGGCTGTAAATTATTCTAGTACAAGTCCATCAAGCAGTGGCCTCCAACTGTAGTTCTGCTTTGAACCTTTTAAATCCCACTAGAAAGATTAATATGGAATAATGCCACATATTATTGAGCCACCAAGAACCAGAACCACCTTGATGGAACACCACCTATTTAACTTAACAGAAGTAACCACAGTTGTATAGAGAATAACACTTGGAAGCATCTAGGGTAATGTGTTAGTTCATGCTACTATCTCCAGTCAGTACACCCCTAGACCCTAATGATCCAAACACTTTGATACCATTGGGGGAAATTCAGACTACCTCGCTAAACTTCTATACATCCACCCATCCATCTATTCTCAAGCTCAGTTAATCCAGTTCATGGTTTAGGGGGCTTGAATCTGGGTAAAAAACTGGAAACAACCCTGTACGGGTCAGCAATACATATAAACATGTTGAAAAATAAAGATTCCTTTACATTAAAAATCTGAATAACACCTAAACCTTATTGATTTACCTAGTCAGGACCTTTTTTCTTTCCAGTTCAGACCCTGACTGTGTGGAGTCTGAGTTAGTGTGGCCACATATGTGTGTTCTGCAGTTGACTGACGTTCACTTTCTGATCCCTAAGACTCCCAATATACATAAAGTAATAATTAAAACAGATACTTATAAAAATGAATGACTGGTATGAAAATAGCCATATATTCTTTATGAAGCAAACAAGTCAAATTAGTGTTCTAGTAAAGCATGTTAGGCATAATTTTTCCTTGTTTGTATATCTGTCAAAATCCAATGTTATTTATCTATGAATATCAACAAGGTCCAAGCTAAGTTTATATATTTTAATGATTATGAAAGGGCTAATTAAATTTAAGCAAGGCTTTCTAAAATATATACTGTATGTCATACAGTAGTTTTAAATCTGGGTTTTGAAATAAAACTTCAAAGCAAAATTACAAATACAAGTTTGACATTTCAGGATTTTGCTCCAGAGTGAACTGATCTGTCACAGATGCAAACAAGATTTATTCATCCTGTGTATTGCAATTTCCATTTCACAAACAGCAGTGCTGAACAGTGCTGGCCTTCATGACCATTGGTATGATTGTACTTCTCTCCCTCTTAAAGTGCACCTGTTCAAATATTGTAAAATGTATGAAGTCAATAAAAGTAATATAAAAATAACCTATTTCTAGTTGTACAGCACATGAAGTCTCTCCAGTAATATTAAATTAACTTATTTACTGTATTTTTGGCATGGTTTGAAAATCTTAACATCAACAGCAAAAATAAAATGGGCTAACTAGTAAAACAGAATAACATAATTAAAAGTTAGGTAGCAGTTCAAATCACTTAAGGGAGTTGAAATCTTGTTTGATTTTTGTCTTACTTTTGGGTAAGGTTTTGGGTCTAGTTGTCTGGTGTTCTCTGTTCTTCTGGCTTGAGACCCCTGCTTGTTTTTTGACTAATGATTTTTGGGCTTCATCTCCTTTATGGTTATATTTGGCCTTTTGTTTTGCTATTTTCCACCATGGAAGTATAAGGGGCAGGTTCAGCCAGTTGACTTCATAAGCTTAAGCTCTAGTTTCTAAGAAGGTTTGCTATTCATGATTATTGAGTATACATTTTTTAACTGTAGTCTGGTTTTATGAGATTTTATTTTTTTGGCCTGTTTATGTAAGTCTGGTTGCAAACTAATGTTTTCTTTCAAGTATTGTAGTTTAAATATAATTTAATATGTATGATTATTAAGTATTGGGCTGAGTGGTTGCTCTGAGGCTAGGGATCTGTGCCGGCAATTGGAAAGTTGTCAGTTCAAATGCCAGAAGTGATTCCGCCCCATTAGGCACCTGACCAAGGCCCTTAAGCTGCAATTGCTCCGTCCTGGGTATGACATTAATCTGCATCCAACCCTGCAAGAAGGTCCTCCAACTTGCAACGGGAAAATTCAGCCACTGTAAAAAAAGAAAAACCTCACACTGTTCCATTCCATTCAAACTAGTGTGGTGCTGAGGTGTCACCCATTGCACAGTTGCACTTGTGTCCTAATTGGGATCATGAGGTGGTTTGTTGTGTTGTGGGTGCGACAACGTACTGTATCAGTGAATTATTAACTCAGAAATCTATGCACTTAAACACATTATTAAAATCCATTACAATGTATTTTTGCATTCTAAAAACTTCTTATGCTTTCTGATTTGGCTACGTTTATTGTGACATCTTTGTTGAGCTGAATTTATTGATGTAAAAATTGTGTATTTAAGGTAGAATTTACACAGATTTCTATTTTGTAGCATTCTAATAAGAAAAAAGTATGTTATCACTAAAAAATTAAGACCTGAGACAGCTACTGGGTGAATCTCTACATAAATAGGAACAGGCTGCACTTCAGCTTGGATTTTCAGCATTCTAGACTGCGCCATGATGTGTTAGCCTACGGGTGCTATTCAGTACTAATGGTGGAATAAAAAAAAATGACTATGCAAGTAGAAAGACGAAACTGAATGTTTTGACACATTAAGTTAGTATATATTTCCTTCAGAGACCAACTAAAAGTTAAGGTCTAGCATCAAGTGGATACTTGGTAAACTTTAATTTTTTGCAAAAATACAACTCCACTAAATAAGTTGCACCAGACTATGGAAAAGCCACAGCAGGACTCTCCGATTAATATGCTTGCTTTTATGTGGTAAGTTGCAAAGCAAAGTGAAGCACAGTAGCACAGGATTATAACCTAGAAAATGAAACCCCAGACAGACTATAGTATGATAAGCACCCATTCATAGTTAGGGCAACTTGTTGAGTGTGGCACAGTGCCATGTACAGTAGTTTTAACTGCTGTGTGATTTTGTTCCTCCAGGTGAATTTAATTGTTTTATTAAACAGATGAAACTGTAAAACATTACTAGAGTAGCTGTGACCAACAAAAAAAAACATGTAATACCTCTTTCCAAGACCCCTATTATAAGATTTGTAAGACATGATTAATTTTAATTGCAGTGTTTGTGGTTAGCAAAATGAAAGGATACATTTTTCAAAAAAGAAATAATAATTTTCAGAAGAATTTTCTCCAGGGCAGTTGCTTCCATTAACCCAGTTTTGTCAAGTTAAAGTGATTTGTTTTAGAGTTGATTTTGATTTATTTCACAGCTTTGAAGATCACATGGTAAATAGATCTAATTCCATACCCTAGGTGCCCGAATGAAGCCAGTGTCATCTAATTTACTATGGCATAGATCATCTGTTCATTTAACACAATAGCAAACTAAAATATCATGCTGGCAGAATCATAATTTATGGAAAACTTCACTTAAGAATTTGTCCAAAAAACATGTTTATAATCAGACTCCAACATTTTGCTTTTATCTTTCACACCTGACAGCACGTGCAATACTAGACTGCTGCTTCCCTTGATTTCTTCTTTGTAATTATAAAAAGTATATGACTAATGTAATGACTCAGCAGGTAAGTTTTGTATCTTTTCTCCACTGAAACAGAAAAGGTAATTCCATGCAGTTGTATCTTTTAGCAGTTTTCTTTGGAAGTTAAAGAGGATCTTTAATCATTTCTTGCGAAATGTGTTATGCTAGTGGGTTGCTGGGTAAAGACATAATTTGAGGATTAGCTCTATCCTCATGGCTAAGTTAAAATTTCAAAGTTAAAAAGGAAAAGAAGTCAACAGTATGCTGTCTCCCTCACTCCTATCTCCCTCTATCTTAGTATTTTGACAGGTTTGGCCAATTTTGTGCTTCTACCCGTGCCTTTTCCAATTTCCCCAAGAAACTCTGCTATCCTGTGAAACAAATATAAACAAAGTTTAGAAACTTATCTCATGGCTCCTGTTTTGACAGAACTCACAGACTTCTATAAACAGACCTGGTTGCTTCATTGTTTAAGGAAATGAAGGTCAAAACACTTTATGGCTTAGAAGACATCTACAATCTGCCAGTTTTACCAGATTATGGACTGAAAGTGTTAAATAGCACAGAAAGTTCTTTATCTGCCCTACTCTAAATCCTCTTCCTAACTAACAGTTAAATATAGAAACCTCTTTCATGTACTGTTTTGAAGTGTGTCTAATTTGACACAGACGAAATCTGAACTGCAGTGTTAAATTCCTCCCACCCTCAGTAGAACCGACTTTATTAGTTGTTTAACCATACAAAAATGTAAAATACGACTACAGATTGAAAAATCAACTTTAAAAAAAATCAACTTTAAAAGTTTGTGTTACAAGGGTTAAATTCTTTAACTTTTCCATGCTTAATACCAGCAACGGAAATTTTACTTTTGATTTCAAAAATGAAACAAGCCATCTGTCCCTCTGAACCAATCCCAGCCAAATTAGTGGAAAATGCATATTTTGTACTTGCAGCAACCATTCTTAAAATTAGTAATAAAACATCGTAGACTGCCACAGTTGTTAAAGAATCAAAAGTAGACTTAGCTTTAGTAGATTTAAAGTATATGTACATCTGAATGTATCTACTAATTTCTCAGACAATGCTAGTTTTTCTAAAGACTCTTAAAAATATAGAATCTGTGTAGCCCCAATGTCATGTTAAGCACTGCATCATTTTTATAAAAGCTTTAGTTTGGTGCACATCTTGGTCATAGCACAGACACAAGTTGAATTGCCAGCAACAGTACAGTAAGATTCAGCTTCATTATTATTTAAGCACAGCATTTAAAGCTATTGATGACAATTTTTTACTATGCAGACTTCAAAGTCTCAGTTCTTACATGGTTTAGTTCATTCGTACGAACATTTATTTTCCTCTGAAAAGAAATGTGATGATAGGCTGCAAAGTTATATACAAGGAGCCTCACCTCTGTCCTGCTTTATCTGTAGGGAAGTCACTTTAAAAATATAATATTTGGTTGCACTCATATGTGTGTGACCAATAGATTTATGAATAATACCTAAAAGTGCTACTTCTATTGCATTTTTAAATAATCATTTAAATGAATGAAAACACTATATTATCCTTATCCTTAAACACGGAAAAATGCATCAGCACAAAATTTGGGCATTATCGTTGACATTATTTTAACTATTACAGCATGATATAAGACATGCATTTTTCAGATAAGTAATACAGGATAATTAAGGCGTTTTCTCATTATGCAAGATACAGTAAAGTTCATTCATGCTGTTTTTTCAAGCAGAATTGTCTACTGCAACCCTTTATTCACTGGCTTCTCCAAATTGTTCTATTTCCAGCCTGTAATTAATTTAAAATGCTGCTGGAGGTATTATTAGTGGAACTAGGCAGTATAACCTTTTCTTAAGCCTCTACACTGGCTTCCAGTAAAGTTTAGAGCTTATTTTAAAATCCCCCTTCTAACATTTAAAAGTTTAAATAGCTCTTTCCTCTTTACCAAATAGTACTTGTTAATATGCATATTTCAGAACAGACATTTTAACAAATGATTAAGGTCTTTCAAGAAATACAAGGATTATCAAAACTACTAAATGTCTGTAACTGTGGAATGGTCTTTGGTCACAGCATTCAAATCAAAGATGAAGACTGAACTGGGAAGCAGGCATTTAAATAAAAAAAGAAGAAAATTAACTATGCTTCCCCAGTACCCACCAATGGATTAAGCAGCATTAAAAAGAGATGTGTCAGAAACACAATGTTGTTTTTTTATATATCTGCTTTTGATGTTAACTTGACATTTATTTGTATTTCTGGTTGTCAGTCAGTCATTTTCTAATCTGCTTTGTCCTGAATAGGGTCGTGGGAGTGCTGGAGCCTATCCCAGTTAGCATAGGGCACAAGGCAGGAACAAACCCCGGACAGGGCACCAGTCCATCGCAGGGTGAATTCACACACACAGACCTACTAGGGCCAATGTCTTTTGATTGTGGGAGGAAAACCACACAGACAAAGAGAGAACATGCAAACTCCACAACGAGGACCCGGGACATGAACCCTGATCTCCTTACTTCGAGGCAGCAGCACTACCACTGCTCCACTGAGCTGCCCATTTCCAATTGTTTTATATATTTATTATTATTCCCATGACATCATCTCTTTGCCATTTTTTGTAGTTTTCAAGAGTCCTTCCATCTTGTGTGTTCCTTTCTATGGGTACTACTAATTTAGACCTTTTGGTTGCTATGAAGCTATGTGGTTGTTTGGTATGTCATGTGAACTGTGACATTGTGATGGCACTCATGGAATAGATAATTGGTAGCAGGAATGTTAAGGGTGAGAGGATTCTGAAGTTTGGTGATGTGATGGAAATGGTGTGTAACAGCAAATGTGAAAATGAAGAAAATAAGTTGGTGACACATATATCTGGTGGTATAATAGACTATTTGTTGGTGAAGAACTTTGATCCGACATGGTGAAAAATGTGAAGGTTATCCCTGGAGATGGCTGCAAATCACCACCTATCTTTGTTATAGGAGAACTTTTAGCCAGAAGCATGAAGAAAAGTAGGAAATATATCCCCCAGGCTGAAGGTGTGGACATTGAAGGAGAAGAGTTTGAGAAGTAAACTTACTAAAACATCTGAATGAAATGTGTGAAATAAAATTGGGGAGTGGTGAGGCAGTGATGGCAGTTGATGACAAGTGGTGAAGAAAAAGAAGGTGGCTGGGAGCTCTATAAAGAATACATGTAAAATGCTAGAAAAACAGTTGGGAAGGCACAAGAAGCTATAAGATGGAAGATGGAATCAAAAGGGAAAAAGAGATGTGTTCAAGACAGCAAAGCAGATGGCAATAGAAAGACAGGATGGAGTAGCTGTGAATTGTTAAAAAATGCTGAGGACAGCATTGTGTTGGGATTAAGGGTGCTGGAAGCAGTATATATAGAAGATGCTGACTGTGGAGAATCAATGGGATAGTTATAATGATGTTCTTTGTGAAAAAAATGTAAAGACCAAGCCACACATTTTTGAAAATGGTGGTTGCAAAACCTCTGAAGAGTGAAATACAAGTGTGCTCATTCTAGTACACAAAGGAAGTTTGTTCCACTCGATCCTATAATAAAAGTGGCTGCTAAAGAAAGCTATCAGAGACCAAAAGAAAGTTAGTGACCTTTGCTTCCAGTCAAATGCAGAAAAAGCATATAGAAAACAGAAAGAATCTGAATTTTGCATATGTGGATCTAAAAAATGCATTTGACAGTGTGCCAAGGTGAGATGGTGAGGTGGGCATTGAAAAAGTTAGGTGTGGATGAATGCTTAGTGTCTGCTGAGATGTTAATGTATGAAGAAGCAACAACAGTGGTCAGAGCAACAGATGGGGATAGTTAAAATTTTGAACTCAGGGTGATCTGTTCTGAGTGTGTTGTTTTTAGTAATAGTGATTCAGGTGGTACCAGAGAAGTGAGCGAAGGATTGCTGCGGGAGCTCTTGCAAGCCGATTATCTTGTTTCCATGGCAAAATGTGAAGCGGAATTGAAGGAGAAGATACTGAAATAAAAAGCTTGTTTTCATAGCCTGGAGGCACGTGGGACCTTTGTTTTATAGAAAGTGTGTGAGAGGGATGGAAAATGCTGATGTTGCAATTGTAATTTTAAATTTTTTAACAGCATTGCTTTGGAGAAAGTAGTTAAGTTTTGCTATTTAGGTGACATATAGAGTGCAAATAAAGGTATAGACACATCAGTGACAGCAAGGGTAAGAGGGGACTGGAAGAAATTCTAGGAACTGTCCTCTATGGCTGTACAATCTATTGAATTTTCAGTTCAATTTGATATTTAATAAAAATCAATATGCAAATGCTGATTTTGCTATGTTCAGCACATTTGATTTTCCACAACTTGTTATGGTTAAATAAAATCTGCAAAGTCTCCACAGCTCTTTTTAAGTGTGTCTATGGCATCTCTGCCCATGATTTTAGCACTAGAAGCTGTGCAGAGGAGAGCAACCAAGTGTATCTCAGGACTTAAGGACATGTCCTACTCTGAGAGGCTCAAAGAATTAAACCTGTTGAGTCTCGAGCAGAGGATGCTGCATGTGGGCTTATTCCAGGTGTTTAAAATCCTCAAAGGCATTGATAAATTAGATCCAGAAACATTCTTTCGGCTTCAGTGTGAATCACATACTCAAGGACATGAATAAAAGTTAAGGGGAAGTGCATTTAAAACTGAAGCCAGAAAGCACTGCTTTGCACTAAGAACAGTGGGACTCTGGAACAAACCACCAAAACTTGTAGTTGAAGCAGAATCCTTGACAACCTAGATGTGATATTCAGACATCTTAGCTATTAGCTAAACAAATGGGCTTGATGGACTGAATGGTCGCTTCTTGTTTGTCAAATATCTTATGTTCTGTGTTCGTATGTAGCCCCGGATTGTTTAGTTTGAAATAAAACAGAGCAAGGACCAGAAGGGGATGAGTTTAGAACAGTTAGGGTTACCACTGTTGTTTATAAATGGTTTGATTTTCCTGGGATTACAGTTCAACTTCTAAAGATTAAACATGGAACTGCACATTAAAAGGCCATCTGAGCATGTGTGACGCATGCAATGAGCTCCTTTGCTTACCCAGCAAAACTGGTCCCTGCTAGGCAAAGTTTCATAAAATGTTTGCTGTTCCATTGCAAAGTATATGAGTGGATAAGCAGCAGGAACAGGGGTGTTTAGAAATTATAGTAGCTGCAGTGACTCCCATATTGCAAAACACATTTTTGTGTATCTATCTTTTGTGTAACTTGGGCCCAGAAAATACTGGTATTTTGTCAGTGATCAAATAACTACACTAGACAGTAATTCATATCACACTAGAATTGAACTGTCCAAATAGCATGTAAGCCCTCATCCATCCGTATTATCTCATCCTGCTTTGTGTTCTGTTTTGCATTTGTGTACTTACTTTATTTCTTGCTGCTATGAGAAACCACAGTTTGTTTTGCTGCCTTTTAGTGTTTAACGTATAACGTATCCCAAGTTGTGTGCACCAATGATAAAACATAACTATATACAGAGTTAAAAGAACAAAGCTTTTCTGAAAGATTGGCTCATTTCTATACAATGTTTACCATTTTTATCCTTATTTGTATATAACCTTTGTAGCCAGTGTTTATTCAAATCTTTAAGCATTGTACATGGTTGCATTTGGTATACAGCGTTTGTTTGTATGCCTTGGAAGATAAATGCAAATTATATTACTACTAGTTCTGTTAATTGATAATTTGTTTTGTAAATTGTTTCAAAAACTAGTTAAGTTTTTTTAACCTGAGTTATCAAAAGCACTATAAAGATACTCTATGAGGTGAGACACAAAAATAACCGGATTGATAAAAAAATATATATTTATTGATGAATTACAGCATTCTAAACATTGTCACCTTCTATATACTGTACTCCCCCTCCCGATCACTATACCACTCCATATGAATCTTCCATTGATTGAAACAGTGCTAGAAGTCTTCCTGCTTGAGGTGCTTCAACAGGTTTGCTGTTTCTGTCTTCACTTCATCCATTGAAGAAAAATCTGTTCCCTTCAGGTCACTTTCGATTTTCGGAAGTAAAAATCACAGGGAGCTAAATTGGGTGAATAGGGAGGATGATCGAGGACAAAAAAGGAAAAAGCAATACGATCATTTCGAACAATCTGATTCACCATTTCGATGTTTTCATCCTTCCGAGACGAGAGTGGGCGACCTAGGCGTTGTACAGCTTCCACATTTTCTTGTACTTCCTTGAAATATTTGTCTCACTCAAAAACTTGTGTGCGAGACAAACTGTTATCACTATACATTGTTTTTATCATTTCATAAGTTTCTGTGGCCGTTTTGTTCAATTTCGCAAGAAATTTGATGTTGATTTGCTGTTTGATTTTTTTCACCCAACATTATTGCGGCAACTCGTATAGCGATTGTTGTGCAAATACTGACTGGGCTGTTCATAGGATATACCTAGCTGGTTGGCGGTTTGAGAAGGCATGTAGGAGGGGATAAAAATATATATGTTGTGGCAGGTGGCTGGGTGTGGTTACTAATCAGCCGCCGCCCGGCAATCAAGGCTGGAGTTGGGTGAGGAGAAGGACAAGGTCGTGGCAGTGGAGGCGAGGAGAGGCCCAAGTGTGTTGTGCTTAAAAGACAGTGGCTAGTGAGAGCCTAGACTTTGGGGAACTGGGGGGTTGGTGGCGGTGCACTTTTGTAAATACTGTGAATAAACGTGGTGTGATGGATAAAACGGTGTCCGCCTGTGTGTGTCCGGGCCGCTATACTTCACAATGTACAATATACACATATACATGTATTAGGATCAGTAATTTGCAAGGTAATTAAGACCTTTGTTTTTTCTTATATAAAACATTCAACCGGAGAGAGAGAGATGGAGTGAGAGAGAGGGAGAGACATTTTTACTGATTTCCAGACACTGATGCCAGCAAGGCAGGCAAGATTTGAAAGCAATATGTACAATGGAAACTCAAAAATAAATAGAGGAGACATAAAAAATGCTATCTGAGATGTTTCTTTGAGGCACAGTTACTCATTAATTGTTAAATTTTGGGGAAACCAAGTTTCCTTTGCCTGTGGTGGGCTGGCACCCTGCCCAGGGTTTGTTTCCTGCCTTGTGCCCTGTGTTGGCTGGGATTGGCTCCAGCAGACCCCTGTGACCCTGTAGTTAGGATATAGCGGGTTGGATAATGGATGAATGGATGGAAGTTTCCTTTGCTAATATTTCCTATCATTGTTGTGAGAAAATATACAAAGTTCCTGGTATACTGTATATAGTACTGTTCTTCAGTCTTTAAGGTGCTTTAAGAACATATCAAGATATATCAAATATCACATTTTGGTTCAAAGTAATTGCAATATCAGTTTAAGTCCACATTGCGCTGCCATACCGTCCTCTGATTCTGACTAAAAGAGCCTCTCTGACATTCAAGAGTAAAGTTAATGGCAGTTGTGTGAAGAGTAGTATGCTCTATGGGAGTTAGACATGGTAAAAGCACAACCTGAATCAAAGCTAGAAAGAACATACTGTATATGAGATGGGTGCTTGAACTGTATATGTGGAGTGTCATCGAATGAAAAGAAGATGAATGTTAAAATAAGAGGAAGACTTTTTGTTAAGGAATAGGTTTTGTGCTGAGGAGAGACAGACTAAGATGGTTTGGGTATGTGGAGCATAAGATGATTAGATGCAACAAAATGTAAGTGAAGGGAAAAGATACTGTGGTTGGACAGTGTGTTGGATCAAAGGAAAAGAATGGGCTTTGCTCTTAAGGAAGTCTAGGACCATGGAGAGTTGAGGAAAATATTTAGGGGATAACTGGCCTACCTGGATAAACTCAGGAAAAATAGAAACAAAACTCTCAAAGATAATTAAAGAGAATTCTATTTACTACAACTGTGATCATTATTTATATGCATGGTCAAGTGCTACTAAGGTCACGTGATGATCATTTGAGTATTTTTAGGTAACAATTTTGCTTTGATTTGATTTGGAATCAATTGTCATATTAAATCTCATATGCAAGATTAATAGGCCTGCTGATAACCTCTATTTATTTAAAATCCTCTCTTGTTAGAGGTAGCTTCTTGCCATAATTACATGTGCAGGGGAGCAAAGTAAATTTATCCTGGCTGATTTTACCCACAGGCAAACTGGGGAACATAATGCCTCAATCCAAATGCTGTCTGAATGTATGAAGTTTCCATTTCAAATGATACTTTCTAAGTTGAGCATCCCTCTAGCCCTTTACTTCTTTTAAGAGAGTGTGATGGAATAATATCACAAACAAAAGATAAAGTGTTGGGGAATTGCCCCGCATATTACTTGCATGTAATTATTGGTCAAAATTGATTTCCAGATTAAATCAGACATTCAACAACATGGTTACAGATAGGCTGGTATTTATACAGTAGTCAAAATGGCAACCGGAGATGATATGGCAGGAAATGGCATCATCACAGAGAGACCGGAAGTGATGTCATCACAGAGGGACCGGAAATGATGTCATTCGGGCAGGACGGAAGTGACGTCATCACGGAGGGACCAGAAGTGGATCTTGCTGTGGAGTCATTTTCCAGGATGGGATTTGTTGATGATGTGAAAGGTTTATTTTTCTTCCTTGGTTGTATAAGGTTAGAGAGAGAGGCATATTACCACAATACAACCCCGCGTCAGCTGATATATCGCTCATCTCTGGGCTTGTTGACTGCCTCCTAAGCGCACGTGTGTGACAAGAGTTACAACCAAGGCTGGACAGGCTCATAACATACAACATAAGTGAGTATTCAAAGAAAAACCCAACCTCAAATGTCAACTGACAGGAAGCTCAAATGTATTTTTGAATGGTGCAGAGATAAGAACTACTGCCTTATTTGCTCTCAATCCTACTTTTTGTAAAAATTGATTGATTTGTATGGAATGCAATAAAATTAATAAAATTTCAAAAAAAAAAAAAAAAAAGAACTGCTGCCTTATAACCCCAAAGGTACCGTGTTCGAGACCAGCACTCCGCGTTTTGAGTAGTGAGCTGCTATTATTATTATTATTGCAATAATATAATAAAAACAAACATTTGATTTGAGTCTGTAACACCTGGTGTAAATTTTGCCTACCTGTAAAAGTTAGCGATTGTTTTTTTATTATTTAGTTTTATTCTGTCAGTGATGTTCGCGTGGTTCAACAAACTTGCTTCTCCCTCTCTGAGTTGATGGTGTTTATCTCCATTCTTTTCACAAGAGCAGCAATCACCACATTTGGTGCTGTGGCTAACACCTGTTCAGAACTATTTGTTGTACCGGTAATCAAAGACACGATTTCCCATGTCTGCTATCAGACTACCATTTTCGCTTTGACAACAAAGACACCCATGTAGAATGTATGAAAGAAGACAGATTTGCTGCAATCACAGACATATACAATAATTACATTATTTTGACCAATTCTTTTTTAGTAGTATCAGCTCAACTATTTTGAATAGTGTTTATTCCACATTTTTGCATGTGTGTATGTTTGGTTTACTTAAATCTATTACATAAAAAGTGTTTTTTTTAAGTTAACAGAACTCAACTATTCACACAAAAACTAATTCATCGAAGCAGCCTAATTCAACCAAGTGTAACAATTTCATGTAAACTAATCAAATAATTTAAACTGAGATTATTGTGTTTGACCCAACACTAGCCAAGTTAGTTACTTTAACTGTAGTGAAATAAATTAAGTTACAAAGTAATTTATCTGAGTTACTCAAATGTATTTTAATTGATAACTTCTAAAGAGAAAGTTCTGTTAAATCCAGTAACTGAACGTGAACAAAAGTAAGATGTCTTGATGGTATACTGTTGCAACTTCATAAGAATGATGTAAAACTAAAACTTAAATTACGAACTTTGTTTCTACATGTTTAGTTAAGTGAGCAAAATATCTGATATTTTGGTGACCAGCTGTAAGACTGACAAGTACTCAATTTCATAAAATGATGTAATTAACATATTATATACCGTCATCTCATGGACAGGAAAAGCATGCATGTAATATGGCGTGTGATATACCTGCATAGGGTGTGCAAAAGGTTTGCCAGATGATCTGTGCTGAACTGTCCAAAAGCCTTTTTAATAGTCACATAAATCTGTAGCACTTGAAAAAATATTGTTATGTACTACAAGGTCTTTATCTTTCCCTGATACTGCATAAATGGGCGGAGATCATCATAACTCCAAAACATCTTTACAAAAAGGGTGTTCCCTTAAATCAAATGATCTAAAGTTATCCTAATAACGCATGTTTGCCAAGGAAAATAACCAAAAATTGCACAAACATTTTAGAAAATATCCCAAAAAGTGGCACTTGCCAAACTCCTTTTTTCACAATGGAACAGGATAAAAAAAAAATCACCTGATAGGGGGATTTGTGCACTTGGCAACTTTGTTGCATGGCATTCTAATGCGAATGGTGAAATACGTTTTTAAAGCTTTAAAACATGTTTGTTTTAAGTAAAATCAATGGTAAGGTAATTAGGTGTTGGCGATATAAATTATTTCTGTGAGTAGTGCTGGTATTTATAGATTTGAAATCCATTCATATTATTTTTTCATCCATTAAACTTCTTAAGGTGACATTCAAGTAATTCAAGTAAATTGTACTAGAATTAGATATCTAAAGTCATAAAACCTGCTTATTTTGATTAAAGTCAATTTAAATGAAAGGAGTAATAGCAGTTAACATTATCAGCGCCACAAGCATGGTCACTAACATGAATTTAAAAAAGTAACAGTCCAAGCACAGATAACCTTACCCCATGTGGAGCATTGTCCTCCCATCTCTATGCCTAATCTCTGCCAAACTACCCAACTTGTAATCTGTCTCCTTGTTTCAAAATTAAACTTTGCTGCTGAAATGCATCAAACATTTATAAGTAAATAATGTTAAATTCTTTCTTTTTGTCTACTACTCCAGTTGTCTTTTCAGTTTGGTTTTGCATGCTGGCTACTCCTTAGAATATTACTGTTACATAACTGATCTTCTAATTAACTTCTGATTATAAATTCCATAATTTTGCATAGGATCGAAGGTGGGCTTTTTGGTCTGTAATCAGTGGGATTCATTTTGTCTCCCTTGTTGTGGACTGGAATCACACTTGAAGCTTTCTAGTCTACAGGTACTTCTCCCATCTGAAGTGACCTCTGAAATATGCTTGAATACATTGTCTTTACTAATTTCAGCACTACTGGTTCAATTCTATCCTTTCCAGGGTTGTTATTAGTCTTCTAAGCATCTAAGTGCCTGAAAGTATATCTGATTCTTCTATTTTAAATGTTTTAAGCTTGATACTTGTTGTTACTTCTGCTTGAGGCATCCATTAAACTGTCTGAAAATGTGTGTGCCAATTTTTGTGTAAAAGAGAACTTAAAACTCATTTCTTATTTTGTGTTAATGATAATAAATTATAAATAAACAATCATGCCTCTTAATGTTGAAGTACCCTTACACTTTATTGTACAATTTAAGAAATCAAGGGACACAATTTAATGGACATTTATCTAAGTCCGGAGGTTGTTGTTACACTACAAATTTACAGAGAATGATTGAAGAAAATGTAAAAAGATGGGAAAGGAAGGTTTATAATGTATCCAGTAAGTTTAGTCTTCAGAAAGTATTTGTAGCATTAAGGCTGGTGGCCTAGACAGTCTACTGCATAGAGAACAATGGAAGTATGGGTATCACAACAGAAGTATACTGTTTTGAGAACAATTAGTCTTGCAAAGGACTGGATGATATATTTTTATTTCTCAGTCTTTTTTGTGCCCCTGTATTAATTAAATGATGACTTAGTAAGTCCTTCTGGAATCTCAGTTATGCTCCGATATTATATTTTTAATCCAAAATATAAGGCCATGCATAAATAACTTTTCCTTTTTATAGCTCATGAAGATGTAATGTGTCTAAAATGACGGCTGTGCTTCATTTGTCCTCTTGTAATATGTGTGTCTATGCGGATTGTTAACATATTACACCACATAGTGAAAAATTACACTTTCTTGCAATGCCAACAAAGTGCAGGGCACCTACCCACATGAAAGCAATAATGTAAAATTTCTTCCTCATGTTTTGAGTCCTTCATTTGAATTTCACTTTGCAGCTGCGATTCAGTGCCCAACCCAACATGGCCCGTCTAGCAGGCAAATTCATTATTCCTGCTGTCCCTTAGCAACACTATTTTTTTTTTTAATACGGAGCATTTGTTTGTGCCAGTCACTGCTGCTCACAAAGTGCAAATCAAAAGTCTTTATTGGTACAAAATGTCTGGTGGCACGGTGGACTTCTGAATCATTAAGCCTGGCATCATTTCAGACACGTCAATTGTCTGGCAGCGATGTCGGCCTCTGCTAATGACTGGAGACACAGGAGAACTGGGAAAGTGGCAAAGGAGGAAAATTAGATTCATATAAAAGCAGTAGCTAATCACCTTGCTCAAAGGAGGAATGGGGCCGGGGGGGGGGGGAATGGGGACGACAAAGGAAAAAAAATGGCATCCACTCTGCAGGAAATTGATAGAATCTCACTTTCTTCTGCCTGTCTTCAGTGGCATTAGGGACCGGATTTGACCCAAAGAAAAATGTAAGCTGTCAAGATGAGCAGAAATGAGAT
This sequence comes from Polypterus bichir lapradei, assembly GCA_026402145.1. NCBI lineage: Eukaryota > Metazoa > Chordata > Cladistia > Polypteriformes > Polypteridae > Polypterus > Polypterus bichir. Next base: position 14,751,371 of record JANRMT010062804.1, on the reverse strand, counting down.
CAGAAGGAAACTGAACAAAAGTGATATGTATATTAAAAAAAAAAATCACATCCAAACAAAGAACATTGGCAGAGAACTGCACCTGTATGCCTGAGCACACACGCAGCCTGACTCACATTTGCTTGCTGGTGTTTTTCTTTGCAGCACCTTAGACATGAGCTGTCATGCAGCAAAACATTGCTTCTCTTCGACACCTTGGGAAGTTTGAAAGATGATCTCTGTTACAGCTAGGGTTTCTTTCCAAGTCTGCACATTCAATGGTGAGGTTTTTAGTGCTGTCGATTGGTGCAGGGGTGTCGCAGTGAAGCGTGATGAGCATGCAGGATGGATTCCCTAAAAGCCACAGAAAAAAGGGCTTTGCATTGTTACAGTGGGTAACATCAGCAATTGCTTGTAATTCCTACCTGAACTGATCCCCCTCCCAAAAAAAAGATTATGTCAAATTTCATCTTACAGTATAGCCTGGGTTTAATTAGCCCTCCTCATGCATTCCTCTGTGATTCAGTTTTTATTCTTTTCAATGCAGTCCCTGTACCAGCTGGAGGCTGCAGTGCTTTCTTCCTGCACAAGCACAGCACATTGGCGTTCTGCCCATTTTTTTTTTATATTGCCAGGTTGAATTCTGCAAAATAGCAGCACTAAATAATCCAAAAAAGCAATCACTTAATCAAAATCCACCACAAATCATCACCTCCCCCTGCTACATGCACACTCATACATACACACGTGCTTCAATTAATACTGAAAAACACCAAACTCTGAGGACTTGTACAAAGCCACCAGGGTATGGCACTTTTTCCCCTTGTTTTATGAACTCTGACTATACAGGAGGAAGCCTGAAATGGGGTTGTACCAGGCTCACTGCTGTTCTCATGCAAAAAAAAAAAAAAGATGGCACAAATCCAGATATAACTAAAGCCGACTTGTTTCGGCATTAGTATCCTATTTAGCTACTGTATTTTGCTTTATTTATTATTCTGTAAAATGATATGAGCGGATAAATAGGAAATATTATTGCTGTTCAAGAGATTGTGTGCAATTTTTGAGTTGGGGGTTGGGTGTGGTGGGCTGATGCAGGTTGTGGTGGTGGTGGTGGGGGGGGGGGGGGGCGGCATTGTAAAAGGGCTGACCGGGAGGCGGTAAGAATGGTAACAGTGCTGGAAGTGTAGACAGTATCTGTACTCTCAAAGAAGGCATTTTCAACTCTTTCTAATGTATAAAGAATTCTGTGTAAATCAAGCCATTTAATGAACGAAAGAAAGGGAAGAGGGAGGGAGCAAAATAGAGAAGGAGAGAGAGAGGGAGAGACACAGAGGGAGAGAGAGAGAGAGAGAGAGAGAGAATAAAGCCAAAAAATTTTCAGAGTCAGTCTTGGCTTCCTTACAAACAGATGTTGCTTGCGATTTCCTTGTTAAGCAGGCAGCCGATTGGAGAAAAGCAGTTCAGAAGGGTACAGATGAGTTTCTTAAAACAAAACAAAACCAAAAAAAAAACTATAAGTTTTCAAAAAGTTGAATCGGTCCTGTTTCTTTTTCTTTTTCAGCCCGTTTGACTTCTTTTAAGGATATATTGCCTATATTTTGTTAGACTTTTTGTTTGTTTTTTTTTTTGTGGGTCACAGTGGAAACGATGCACCATTATAACTTAAGATTGTAAATCTCTTGTAAATCTTTTTTTTTTCTGGAATTAATAAGAGCTACTTGGTAAGTCATGATTAAAGTGCTTAAGTGTTCATAAGTGTTTTTGGTATTTGTCAACACTCCCACCCTTCCCTTATTTGATTTTGTTTCACTTTATCTTAGTTGTGATTTCGTTTTTAATTCCGTTTCACTCTTTGGGTCAGTTTAATGTTTCTTTGGCAGTCGCCATCCATCTAGTGAAAGAGTTAAGGAAACTTGGCAGCCAGACTGTGGTTTGAAAGCAAATCTGTTCATTTAAATGTTGGGGGGGGAGTTCTGGTGGCTGTGGAGGGCCTTACAGTTTATAAATTTACACTCTCCTGCCTGTAAAATTGAGTCATCTTAATTTTGTCGATTAATAAAATAAAAACTGAACACGTTTAAGTAGTGTTGTACCCAGAGATTGTTTTCTAAAAGTAAATTTTTTTCTTTGTGTTTTAATTTGTAGCTTTTGGAAATGCAAAAATAAGGGAACGTTTCTCGACCAAATAAAAGAAGTTTTTATAGTTGAACTCTTTAGTTAACAGAACATGAGCAGAAACTTTAACAAGAAGGGTACGTTGCATAGTTGAATGATTTTTCTTTCTTTTTTTTTTTGCCTGTTTGTTTCTGTATTGTCCCTGTGCCTCCAGCATTCATTTAATTCATTGCATTTTGGAATTTTTCATTTTAGTGTCACATTACGATTTACTTTTAAAACGTTAGCTTAAAAAAATGTAATCTTTAACTTTAAAGTTAAAAAAATTGGACTTGCGTTTATGCCATAAAATTTGCGAATAAAGACGTGTATTATGAAATATGTTTCCAGTTATGTGTGTAGCTCCATCAACTATAAATATCTATATGTATATTAAATATACCATATGTACATGCGTAGGTCTGTTGACTATAAAAGCCAATAGATATATTTATATGGAAAAAAAGAGAATTCAAAATAGATAGTCGACAGTTGTAGAGTAGATTAGATGAAAAGTGATAACTGATGGTTGCAGACATCTAAAGATCTGAGAAATAACAAACTTTATTTCTGAGATTTTTTTAAGTCTGATGGAAACTATAATTTCCATCTTGATTGTCATTTAATTCAAATAAGCAAAATATCCATCTGTCCCGCTTTAATTTGCCTCAATAAATTAAACTATTGGCAACTTTTTAGGCCTTGGAAATTCAAACGTTTTGGCTGTGCAGCAGTCATTTAGGAATTGTGACACAGCTGTAGAAATTACCATATTTATAACTGCCCCCATCACCCCTCCCGAGCCACCTAAAGAACAACAAATTTTTTTGGCTAAGTATCTTAACGGGAAATATTTTAGTTATGTGAGAAATCTTTTTTATTCTGTTTTGGAACAAAAGGAATAGCTACTTTTTATACTAATGTAGGAAGGATAACAAGACGAATAGCAATAATTTTTTGGTTGGGAGTGGCTGCAAAAACACTTTTCCCATAACATCATTAAAACAAAGTTTTACATATGGATAGGCATATATACAGATGTATAAATTAAAATGTACTTTTGTACTCTTTCACATGGTATGGTACAACATTTTGATTTTGATTTTTTTTTTTGCATGTTACGTAATTTATCTTTTGATGCTTTCTTGAAATTCATCTAAAAACAAAAACAAAGGAAACATTTTCTGTTATCGATATGTATAAATCATATGTTTTTATTTTTTATTGGAAAAAAATAAAGAGGAAGACGATTTCTAAATTTGGCAAATGAATGAAGGCAGAATGGCAGCCAACGACCCTGCTGTGATACAAAAAAAAAAAAAAAAAATCCAAAACGCTGCTAAATTTCCATGCCAACAGTTGCTGCAACATGAATAAACTACTTTGTGTGGCTTTTCATGCTGAAATGGAGAAAATCTCATGTTTTGCCTAATTTAATAACATGGTAAATATAAGAATATGTTTTATAATACATTGATGATTAATATGGACATGCTGTATTATTTGCTGGTAGATTTTCTAGCCGAATATCTTGTGTGATGTATCATAATGTACTTTTAAAAGTGCTTTGTGAATTCTTTAAATATCTAGTGTATGGCAATAAAAAATAAGTTTTTTTAATGTAGTCATTTTAAATGTCGGGTATAAGAATTCAATGAGAAAAATAACTTTTTTTTTCCAATTTTTATTACAGAACCTGATGAAAAGTTTGGGCCTAATATTCTGGTACATCGGGACACCATTCTGTGTAAGTTATACTACAAGTGCTAGAATAATCAAAAGAGTTATGACTATTATAAATCCGTACTTCTTACTTACATTTTTGTTCAGAGTTTAGTAGCACTTTTCAAAGCATTTTCATAAAAAATGATCTTCTAGCTGTCAGTTTGCATAGAGATTCACAAATACAGTACATTTTAGAAAATGTTTTTGTGCTTTTTTGTTAGAAATTTGAACATACTGTAACATACAAGAAGTGAGAAGGTGTGGTTGTTTATAGTTACAAATTCCAGTAATCCCGTAAATTTTTCATTGTATCTCTTCAATGATATTTTATTGAAAATTAACTATATTCTGTAATGGAAATAATGCTTTTAAAATCTTGCGTTGCTTTGATTCTTACAAGTTTTGCTGAACTATTAACAACATCATACTGTATATATACTTTGATGAGAATACACAGCATGTTATCATTGTTTCATGTGAAAGTATTTTATTTAACTGATACGTTTACCAAAAATAACTCTACAAAAAATCAAAATCTGTATAATATACATTGTATATTTAAACCAAAAGTTCAACATATACTCTGTATGTTAAAATGACAGTAATTGCAAACACAGCATAGTATAGATTTTGAGAGAAATGAACTCATGAGATGGTTTTCAAAAGTATTTTTTTCAAATGTGTTAATAGTAAATGTATATTTATTTATATACTCCTCAGTTGTTAGAAATCTCAGACTAATGAGCAAATTTGTTTATTTCATTTATTCTAAGCATTGTATGGTTTCAAATGCCTAATATCTGTTCTGTTCTTGTCTCTGTGGTTGTTTTTCCTATGTAATAACCTGCCTCCAACATGATGAATTATTCTAATTTATCTGAAGTATGAAAACAAAATGTCCAAACTTATTTTATTACACAATTACATATTACTAATGGTAATATCTACATGTATTTCTTTTTACTCATCTGTATGTCTGGTCTCCAGTAAATTACTTAATAAGAATAGTTACTAAATTTGACAATTAACTGGTGAACATCAGGATAATTTCCTTGCTTTTGTTTATCTTGGCAAATTACCTCCAGTGGCAACATTTCTATCAAGTTTCTTCTAGAGTGCTATTTATCTTTTTTCTGGGTATACCTTTGTATTCATTTAATTAATGCATTCAGTTTTCTAAGATTAAATAATTTAAACAAGAAATGAATAGTTGTTTTGTTTTTAGCTAACACTTTTGGCAAGAAAGTGAATAAAGTGGCATCTGATGTATTCATAGATGTGTGCTTTTTGGTGAAATCAGCAAAAATGTTAACTGAAGTAACGGTGTTATTTTTATAAAATGTAATTGAGGGTTTTAAATGGATCGATGTAATATCTTTGATACATTTTTTTTGGCTGCCTAAAATGCTAGGCTTCATTAATTTAAGACTCTTTTCTGATGCAGGGTTACCAAAGCCTGTTGAGTTATTCGGGAAGGTTTGTAGTTGTCTATTTTATCATTAATGGTATATTAAAGGTATATTACAGAACAACTTTTATTTGAATGATTTTCATCAAATTCATTTTTGTTCATGGGTACTTTTTTAATGGTTATACTTCACTGGTCTTATTAGACTAATTATTTCATTTTTAAAATTTGCCTCTTTTATAAAAGTACACAGTCAAATGTTCTCAGCAGCCAATTTTGTAGTACTTTTGTGCAGACCTAGTATTTTTTCATCTCAAACATGTTGATTTAAAGTATTAAAGTACTCTTATATTTTAGAAGTAAGCCATGCAGTATTTCTTAGACAATTATAAAAGTGTACTCTATATATACATATATATATATATATATATATATATAAATGAGTGAATGGGTGCCTTATTTAATGATGTTCTTTTTATTACCAACGGGACAGCTTACTGTCCCTGATAGAAAACAGCAATATATGGCATACTACAAATTTGAATTTGAAAAGTCAGCAGATACAAAATATCAACTTTACACAGGACTTAGCTTTATAATAGAAGCACTATAACATATATGGGAATGAAATATATTTTAATTAACTCACACAAGCACTATCTTCAGAGTAAACAGCTTTTTGCAAATTTTCGGAGTAAAATAAACTGACTCTGCCACACTGGATACATATTTTGAAACTGTTTCACTTAATTTACATAAATATATGTTTCATCATTTGTTTTGAATTAAATACTTTTATATTTTGTGAATTTCATGATTCAGCTAATTAACCGCAATGCCATATGTGAAATGTATGCAATGTAACAGGGATTTTGCTATGTATAAATCAGTATTAATTTTAAAAGTTTATAATTGTTCAAAAAAGTTTAGTATTAAATTATATTTTTCTCCCTTAAAAATGTTTTCATTAAATTGCATTTAATTTATTAGGGTCACTGAATTATCCTCTTTTAAGGCGTGTCTTGTTTAGTTATTAGATAAAACAAAGTATGAACATATAAATAGAATGTAGAAAAGGAAAACAATAAGGCCGCTGTTCTATGTGGGTTAAACCTGTGAGTAGATAATTGCATTTTTAATGATTCTGCTTTGGGTACTCCTGAATAATTACAATTATACCAGTCACAAAAAAATTGGAGAAAATAACTAGAACTAATGAAATCTACATTTTTCATTTCTTATTACTGACCATTTTTTGAAGGAACATGATACGGCCAGTCGCCACAAACCCGTAGATCCGAACTTGTGCTCTTGAGCATCACAAGTTCGCATCTATAGGTACGTGTCTGTATGGCAATACACTTCAGAGTGAGACTTTCATGTTCCTGTGGTTAACATGTCATTTGAATCATTCAGGCAATTTTTTTTTTCAATTTCTTTCTACAGTATAAATGTATTTGTATAAATGCTTGCATGAATGCTATTGAGTAGTTAATGCTTGATAAGTATTTATAGTGCTTTTATCCTGTATTGATTTATTTACGTCTTTATTTTTCTGACACCAAATTCTTTAATAAAGGACAAAAATAAAACATTTTGAATTTAGGAGTTAAAACATTGGTAGTGGGTTGATATTGGGTTTATACTGTCACTGTTAAAATTATATAATAATCTTTAGACCACAAGAGATACAGTTTTGTATAATATACTTTCCTCAAAATTCACTAACAAACCGAATTTTACATTATCCTGCACCCTGGTTTAATTTTTTTCATATTTAAAAGATGTAAACCATGTACAGTATTCTTAAATGTGGCTTCAGCAGAATTCAGAACACTTGTGTATGAGAGAATTATATTATAAATGTGACAAGAGTCAGATGGTTCTTATTTTCAGTCCAAGACTTTAGGCAATGGTATGAATTTAATGTTTACCTCTTACCAGTTTTCCTGTATTTATGAAATATGAGGAGAGTTAATTTGTTTGTTAACCCAAGTGTGGCATTTTTCTGCATTATAAATGTGAATTTCTTAAATTGCTTCAATTGGAGAAAGATCAGAACCAAACTGAAGACTGCCTTTTTGTACATGGCAGCATTATCATTATATGACACTGAAATCTTGCTTGTTTAAAAATAATGTAGGGTTTCACTAAATGTGAACTTAAATATTCTGGTTACTTTTTGCAAAATAATGGACACTGTGCGAATGCCACCAGACTTACTGTACAAGCATAGGATGACACACCAATGCAGTGGTTAGTACAGCTGCCTCTCAGTGTAGGTGTGGAATTTCCTGGAGATCACTTGACTGTACTCAGTCAACTCTGGTATCATCCTGCTCCTTAAAAGACTTGGAAGTTATATTATGGGGCAGGTCCTATTTGGTCCAGTATACAGAGGTGTTCATTAAGATGGACTGACCAAACTTGGTTACTGGTTTTCACCCTATTTGGATGAGATAAGCTTCAAGTGACACAGCATTGGAAATAAGCAGGTTTGATAATGGATGATGGAATTATACTGAAAAGTGCATGTAAGCAACAGAAAAGCTTACCACATTTTCATTATGTGGTTTTATGTATGCCCTTAAAATATTTTTACTTTTTTATGGTTTATGTGTTCATTGACATCATCAGTCATATACAAAACAAGCAGGTACTGTGACTTTTTTCGCATTCAGATTTTGGACAGTTAAAATGATCTAATTAATTTGTGAAATTCATGTTTGTTTCATTGTATTTGATAGGTATTTATTTTTTTCATTACTCTCACGTGTTCTTTCAGTATCACATCTACTGTTTTTCATAAAGAACGTATTTATTTTGAGAATGTGTAAAAACATATAGGATAAAAAGACCAAAAATCCTTTTTAAATTTAAGCCGTCTTTGTTACAGATTGTATGAAGGGAAGATGGCTCATATTGTTCAGTCACACATGCAATTTCCAGTTATTAGTTTCTTTTTCCAGACCTCGATCTTTAGTTTTTGTTTTGTGTGTGTGTTTTTTACGTTTATTTGGGTTATTTTTGATTTTAGAATTTAAGCAATTTTTATTTATTGCATTTCTTTTTCTGTACATAACAGAGATAGAAAGGACCTTGAATTAGATTAACTGGGTTTGAATGCATGTACAAACACACACACACACTGTGTGTATATATGTGTATACAGTATAGACACAGGTTGTGTATGGATGTGTGTTGTGGATTTCTTGTAAGCAAATATCTTGAAGTCATTCATATATATATATATATATATATATATATATATATATATATATATATACATAAATATATATAGAGAGAGAGATAGAGAGAGAGAGTGAGAGAGACAGAGATTAAATTGATTCAGGGATTCCTAAGCTTATATAGATACACAGTACATAAAAGACAGCTAACAAGTAGTAAATCATCCTATAGACGATTGAAAGTTACTAGGAAAGTTACAAACTTAAAGTATACAGCTAACCACATTATCTGAGGTATGCCACATTATAGATGAGGGTAAAGAAAATCCTTGGTCTATAAAAAACAAACATATATGAGTATACATATTTATAAAACTGTGTTTTATATACAGTATATAAACATATGCATATATTGTATAAGGAACATATATAAAAGTAATTTCCTCCACAGAGTGTATGTGTATTTGTGACACGAATAACTCTAAAATCTACTAAAGATTTGTTTAAAATGTCAGTATATGTGTAACATTTGAGTAAAACAGGTAAAGTTTTTTTGTTAGAGTATGACAGCGTTAGACAGAGTTATCCAGGAACAATATATCGTAACTAGCAAAAGACATTACATTTGTAATGTGTCTTGGCAATTCTGGGTATTACTTATATAATTATATGAAAAAATAATCAGCATTTAAAACCTAGAATCTGCTATATTTATGTGTAAATAAAATATTTCTTCTTATAACAGCATATAAAGATATTTCTATTTCTTAATGCTTTATGTTCATATTATTGCATATTAGTTTAGAATTTTTTTATAAATTAATTTATTATTAGGTTATCCTATATATAGCATACAGTAGAAAAAAATTATCTACAAGATATTAGTATTAATCTAAATTGATCTATGAAATTCAGGGGTTTTAAACAGTTATGCCTCCATTGATCCTGTGGTGGATGATGAAGACAGAATTTCAAGTCTCTTTAAAAGTTTCTGAGTTGCTAAAATATACATTTAAATTAAAAATACATATCAAGCATCTCTTTAACTCTGTACTACATCAACTTGTGGAACAGTTTCTGTTTGTGCTGTACTATGTTCAGAGGACAATTAACTTGAACCTGTACTAAAGGCAGATGACTGATTATTAAAAAACATATTTCTTTATGAAGTGATAGTAATAACTGGAAAATACACTGGACAAAACATTTTATACCTTGAATAACTATCATAACTGAAGATTTTCCATTCTAGTTTAAAAAAAGAAAGCAGTTCCTAATTAAATTCAGCTTTGCAATGAACATAATTAAACCATAGGCAAACTTTAAATGAGATGGGAATAGATCTGAGAAATCCAATCTTCTCACACAGATTATACACAATATATGGTTTGCTTCACAGTGAAAAAAGTAAAAAATAAAAGATTTATTTGAAGCCTAAATAAACGACCGCGAAATAAAGACTGTAAAACAACTTAGTTGTTAAATGAGCTTGTTCTTAATTATAAAATTCACTATACCCTTTTATTTATATCAAATGACTTAAGGAAATGTTAAATTGCATGCTTATGCATATTATCCATTGTGTATCACTGGAAAGCCAATATCTTTTTCTTTTTTATTTAGGTTTTACAGTTACTGAGCAAAGGGTATAAAAATATTATAATTTTTTTATGGTTTTTTGTTTAATTTGCCATTATGATATCCAGTACTGTGTGTTGTTAAGTGGAGTTGAAACATGTAATTTTCTGACTTTTATCTGCAACATTTGCTTCAATTTTATGATTACTCTTTTGAGAGTTAATCCAGCTATTTTGATACTGAAATGTTAGTACAAACCAGTTAAATGATACTAATTAAATGAGGAAATTATCAGGTTTAGCTGGAAATTAAATATACAGTCTAACATATTTTAATATTGTATGAATCTTAAAACTGAAGAAAGCTGTAATGTTCGCTTCAGAAATTAAGTAAAGTCATTTAGTTTTTATTCTCATTTGTATGTTTTAGAGATACATGTGTATTGATACAGTGAATAATTGTACTTTGAGTTGGGCTTAGTGTTCAATGTGCAATGTAAACCTACATGAACCCAGTCCAGCCGATGATATTCTTTTCCAAAAAGTTAGCACAAACATAGACTTCATTATCCGTGCAGTGTTAAATCCAAATGTCTTCTGTAGTCTTTTGGTACCTGTAACAACTTTCAGAACATACTCTATGAATGTATGCTGACAAAGTCACAAACCTAACTAATTAGAAAAGCACAGTAATTACTTAAACATCATTCTAATTTGAATATTTGTGCTGTGTTTACTACTGAGCTCAGTCAAGCATTGAAGTGAAGGGAAGCAAATATGCCTGTTCAAATTGTATTTTTACTTCATTGATTTCAGTGTGGATTTTGTATGTTCTCCATATGACTTTGGATTAATTTGGTAGTACATTTATGCAGCAGGCAGTGTGTTGATAGTGGCATAGTGGTACCTTGTAGATCTATTGTCCTGAGTTCATATGTTGCATCCAGTTGTTGTCTCTGCAGAATTTCTATGTTTTATAAATGTCTGCATGGGTTTCCACTGAGTACTCCAGTTTTCCATCCATATCCTCAAAGACATGCCAGTCAGGTTAACTGTTGGGCTAGTGTGGATGTGTGGACTGGCACCGTAATTACGTCTGGTTTGTGTCTTGTGCCCACTGCTGCTGGGTTAGGGCCCACCACTCTCTTACACTGAATTACATTTTGTATGTTTCACAAGATTGTGTTTCTGTGATTATGTATAATGGCACTGAAATTATTTTACTCTCTAAAGACCCAGAAAAAATTAGTGGCAGACTATAACTTCAAACTTTAATAACATTTTTTTTTAAAGTCTTTTAGTGAATCTATTTTGACATTTGCTTTTATATATTGGTTTGCAAACCTTAGCATTAGGAACAAAAACTGTCTAAATACCTTTGTCAAAATTAGTACTGAAATGGTTTTCAGCAAGCATTTTTCACTGAGCTGTATCAAAAACAATCTAGAAAGAACACCGACAGTAACTTTACTTTTTCCTAAGTTTCATTTGTTGCTATCAAGTGCAGATTTTGATCCCCAGGGCTCAAGAGCAATAGATTTAAGAACCCATTAATCCACAGAAATGTTAGTATTTTAACTTCTAGTAGTTGTGGGTATGCTACTAAGTATTTTCACTCGTGGCGCCGGAGAGAGGCGACGTGTTGCCTGCTGCTCCTCGCAGACGTTTCATTTTTGTGTCTGTATTTTTGTTATTGTCGCTGTTTGTACTGCCTGTTCGCTGTTTTATTAAATACGACCGTACAACACTGGTAAACATCGGAGCAACAAAGGCACAAGTTGCTACTTTTGAAGTTATTGACCAGGGGCTGCTCGCCACAATAATTTGAGACCAAGGTGGCGGACACGACCCACCTGACCACACCCAAAGGATGCGGAGGAGAAAATGTGACCGGCGTGCTGGGATCCAAGCGAGGACGAAACGTAGAGGACTGCAACTTCCACTGCTTAGCATTTTCCTGGCCAATGCCTAATCTCTGGACAACAAACTAGACAATCTTCGTGGTAGACTTTCTTTTCAGTGAGATCTGCATGACTGTTGTGTTTTCTGTCTCACAGAAACATGGCTTACCGCCTGCACACCGGATTCGGCTGTCCAGCCAGATTGCTTCTCTATCCGCCGTGCTGATTGGTCGGTCTCCTGTGGGAAAAAGAGAGGTGGCGGGGTATGCTTCCTCATCAACAAGACATGGTGTATGGATGTGGAAGTCATTTCACAAAGCTGTTCACCAGACCTGGAGTATCTGATCATCAAGTGCCGGCTGCTTTACTTGCCTAGGGAGTTTACAGCTGTACACATGCTGGCTGTTTACATCTCCCCGCAAGAAAACACCAGCACCACACTTAAGGAACTGTATGGCCTCATTACGGACTGTGAAAACACACACCCTGATGGTCTGGTTATCATCACCTGGGACTTCAACAAAGCAAGCTTTAGGTCCGTTTACCTCAAATAATACCAACACGTCTCCTCTCCCACCAGGGGTGCTAATACGTTGGACCCACTGCTACACCACACAGAAAAACGCGTATCGCTTGTTCCCGTGGCCGAACCTCGGGCAGTCAGACCACTGCTCTGTGCTGCTCCTCCCTGTTTACAAGCAGCAGTTGAAGCAAGCAGAGCTGGTCTTGCGAGAGGTGCACTGTTGGACTATGGAAGCGGAGGAGAAACTTAGGGACTGCTTTGAATCTGTGGATTGGGATGTTTTCAAAGAGTCCTCTAAAAATCTGGACGAGTATGCTGCAGTTGTCACAGGCTTCATCGGGAAATGTGTGGATGACTGCGTACCCACAAAGTCTGTACGCGTATTTCCCAACCAGAAGCCCTGGATGTGTGCTGAAGTACGCCTGCGGATCCGTGAGCACAGCAGTACGTTTCACTCCAGAGATACACAGGCATACAAAATGAGCAGGTATGATGTCCGAAAAGCCATAAAATTCGCAAAGCACCAGTACGCCCACAAAATGGACTCTCAGTTTAACAGCACATGATTACGTAGCTAAGTACAGCTCTAACACCATCCTCATGTTTGCTGATGATACCACTGTAATAGGTCTGATCATCGAGGACGATGAGACAGCCTACATGGAGGAGGTCAGACTCCTGTCAGAATGGTGTCAGGACAAAAACCTCACCCACAAAGTTAGCAAAACTAAGGAGTTGATTGTGGATTTCCGCAAACAGGCAACAGAACACAGCCCCATCTACGTCGGAGGTGAGGTTGTGGAGCAGGTCAGCAGCTTTAGATTCCTCTGAGCCACCCTCACTGATGACCTTAAATGGTCAAGTCACACTGCGGCAGTAGTCAAGAAAGCCCAACAACTCCTCTACTTCCTCAGCAGACTGAGTAAAGCCCAGATGTCCCCCACAACCCTGTGCAGATTCTACAGGTGTACAGTACTGTGGAATCCATCCTGGTACAGCAACTGCTCAGTTCAGGACTGCAGAGCTCTGCAGCGTGTGGTGAAAACAGTACAGCAGATCACGGGCACACAGCTCCCTGAGATGCATGACATCCACACTACACGCTGTTTCAGGAAGGTGAACTGTATCAGGCAGGACCCCAGCCACCCTGCACTGTCACTTTTCACCCTCCTCCCATTGGGGAAGCGACTAAAGTCCATTCGGACACGCACCTCCAGGTTCAGGAACAGTTTCTACTCAACTGCAATCAGATTCATGAACAATCAGTAACCTTGTGTCACCTCCACTGCTACCTGCACATATACTTCTGCCACTGTCTCTATTTATTTTTAGGATTCTGGTTTTATTTATTTACTTATTGTACTCATGTTTTTATTGTGTATGGGTTTTTTTTCTTTTTTGTCTATGTTCACTTTCTGCAGGGGTACATTCAAGCAAGCATTTCATTGTACATGGTACTTGTACTTGTACACATGACAATAAAGGATTGAAATTGAAATGGAAGTGTCTGTGTATCATGAAAATTCAATCATATTATTTGGAAATCCAATGCATATGTACTGAATATAACTAGTGTTGTCATTTGTTGTCTTGTGGATTCATTTTTTGTATCTGTGTAACAATGTCTTATGTTCAGGCTTTTCTGTGACAAATAAATCTCCTTCTTGGATAATAAAGGTCAAGTCAAGTCTAAAGGTTAATAGGTTTCCTCCTTTTGATTTGGCTGTCATTTTTTTACAGCTTTATTTTTTCTTTTCTCATGGACATTTTGTTACATTAAAGGGTTTTGAAGTTCGTTGAATTTTACTTTGATTAGTTTTGATTAGTTTGTAAAAACTTTTATTCCAAGACTTTTAATATCTTTCCACAGTGCCACGTTGTTTTCCATAGGCTCCACCATTTTGGGCTTAGTTTATGTAATGTTACTAGCCATGCTGTTTTGCAGGACAGCCAGAAGTTGTGATCCATAATGTCACTTCTTGGAGAGCATAAATGTCAGCTCAAAGACTTCTTAATTATCCGAGTCCAGAATAAAAATCTTTGGTGACAAATGCATTTTGTTTATCGATTTTCTGGTTTCAACATAGGGCTTTCTTTTATATTCACTGTGTTTTTTGATTAGGCTTGAAGACAGATCAGTTTAAACGTCTGGTTTCCAACATTACAAGGCTTTGGACTATGCTTCATCTACTGATTCTTTACCTTTAAATATTTCCCTCAGTTTTTTTTTGTGGCAGAAAATGTTGCAAGGTACACATTTTGCCAGGATCAGTGTGTGTGATGTCATTATGTCAACGCTATAAAATATAATGGCATGTTAATCTTAACATTGTAGCTTGGATTTTCAAAAAGAAAAAAGACATTTTTTTCCATGGTTTATGACCTTGTAATTATACCTTAAGCTGTGAATTATTAATTGTTGATAGTCACTTTATTGTTTGTGTTATTTTGATTTTAGCTAGTTTGGTCCCATGACTACAGTTGTGATGTGCCCTTTTAACTCTTATTACAGTTCATAGACTCTCGTAAAACAGAGAGACCATTTTTACTGTAGACATTAAAACCAGTTGATAAAATCTCATTTAAAACATTCCAATTCTGTTTCCATATGTTTATTAATATATTGTAATTAGAAATCAAAACAAAAATAAGCATTAAACAAAGCAGTTTACTGCTTACCGCTCTATGGCTTAGAGCGCCCCGTCTCTTGACACGTCAGAGGAATGAATCTTTTGATTTTTGGTCTTAGACTCACTTGGAGAGACAAGATGGGAGAGGGTGTTTTGGGAGAGAGAAGAAGCGAGATACAGCAAGTTATTATTTCCTAATTTCTTTTACAGCCATAGATGTAAATGTCAATTTATGTGTTAGCTTTCTAACCACAACCCCCAGTAATAGAAATTTGAAATTAGTGTTAAAGGAGAAATCCGAGAGAAATCACTGCTTTTACTTAAGATCACAAAATGTCTCCTAATGCTCAGAAACAGTATATCTCTGATCAATTATTAAACTTAGTAAGCCGGACTGTCAAAGGGTACATTCATGACCTAAAAAAGAAAAAAAATATTCTCCAATCCTACAAGCTTAAAGGAAAAGATAGTATTTTTACATTAGGTTCACCTAACAAGTAAGGAGCAGTTTGACTGAAAAAAGACTGTATCAGCCAAAACTTTCATTCCAGCTATAATAAGAAAACCAGATGTGTAGGAATTTGAATCCATAAAACAATGTCACTTATAGCAACAGATGTAGTATCTGATCCTGAAGGGTGCACATCATGATGAGGGGAAACTGATTCAACTCCAAAATAATTCTGGTAAAACATATGCACCTAATGTGAATGACAGAGAATGTATGCAAAATGTTTTTGTATTGGTTTCTAATGTGAGCACTCGTAAAATTATAACAGTTGGATATTTCAACTGTACTTTAAATCTAGACTTGAACAGATTCTCAACTACAACAACTATAACATCTAAAACTGCAAACATAATTAGACAATTCATTGTGAGTTACAATCTTCCAGGTCCACAGAAATTTTTATATTAAAATTCAAGAGAATATACTTCTTATCTGTATGTTATAGTTACTCAAGAGTTGATTATTTTTCATTGACTATTTGTTGCCCACTATCAAATATTGCAAGTATGACACTACTGTCATATCCAACCAGTCTCTTCTTACTTTAAACCTTATATCACTGTGCTCTACATATTCAACTTGCATCTGGTGTCTTACACCTCTGTCATTAAAAGACAAAACCTTTTTAGGATTAATTTCCAATCAAATCGTTTTTTTAGACCAAGTCATCCTTAAAGGTTCCCGTAGGAACACTCTGGGAAAGGATTAAGTCTTTTTGAAGAAGGCAAATTATTTCATAGCCCTCATTAAATATACCAAAGACTAGGAGTTTGTCAGAAGTGATTACTACAATTTCCACAATACATCATGAATATGCCAGATCTCCTGATAAGGTTCTCTATAAGAAGAAATTGGCTTTACAACCAGAATTTAATCTTTTCTCATGAGAAATTCATAATCGTTTTTAAATCTTGGTATCATTATTATGAACATAGAGAGACAACTAACGATATTTTACGTATCTCAACAAATCCAAAAGCAGAAATTCACAGTGCAATAATAGAAATTACCAGTGCAACTAGAAGTAAAATCAGGGAAACTAAAGAGATAACTGACACACTTAAGGAGTTCTAGAAATCTTTATATTAGTCTCAGTGTAAAGAAAATGAGACACAAGCTAAGGTGTTTTTGCTAAAATACAAATTACCAAAGCTTGATATTCTTAGTGCAGAAGAACTTGATACACCTCTGACAATTTTAGAAATAAAGTGGTAAAGCTGCAGGTCTAGATGGCTACCCAGTGGAATTCTATAGCAAATGTTCAACTATGCTGGCTTCATTATTTTTAATAATGGACACTAAAGAAAATGAAATTCTACCCCAAACATTCTCCCAAGCATTAATTACTATTTTTCCAAAAAACAAACAAGTAAAGACTTGGTAAGTTGTGCATCACATAGAACAATTTATTCCAGAAAAATGATGTTAAGATCCTAGAAAAAGTCTTAACACCAAAGTGGATTAAAGGCAGACATTCAGACTCTTTCCTTTGGCACTTGTTTAATAGAATATACTCAGCCACAAAATCTGCCTTACCTGGTGTCTTAATTATAAAATTTTGTGTGGATTTAAGAGTGAAAATATGGTTACACCAAAAAACAGGAAATGCATATGGAATAAAAAAAAATCTGATTCATAAAACTTGGCCTATGCACATTTATACGTTTTCTCTGTATAAATCACAATCATCTTGTAAATGTGTGTACATGAATGTGCCATAAACCCCACCCTGTTGCCTCCATGAAACACCATTACATGGACCGTGCTAATCAACCTTGTGTATATATAACGAACAAATTTACCTGTAAAATAAGACAATGTCAGCAACAGAGAAGAGAGGCAAAAAAGAAAAACTTTGAAGACTGAGAGATATAAGTTCTTGTCTCTAAAGTAGAGGCTTGCAAAGAACCTTTATTTGGTGTCAACAACAAGCACAAAAATATAAAATGACAACATGTTACTGCTGCAGTGAATTTGATGAGCTCTGGAAGAAACCAAAGATAAAAGGTTTTATTAGAGAAGGATGAAAACAGAAAATATCATTATGTGCAGACAGTATGGTGCTTTACATATCAGACCCACAATCATCTAAACTATTATTCTTAAACATGTTAGGAAAAGTTCATAATAAGAAGTACAAGTTAAATTGCATAATGCTTTTCACAGTGAACTTTCATCAGTAGTTTATCATAGCTTGGATAGCTGTTTGTTCAAAATATCAGAACAATTTAAATATCTGGGGATAACCATCACAAGTAAATATAGAGGTCTTTTACAATACAATTTTGGAAGTACTGTGGATGAAATGAACCAATATTTAACAGACGGTCCGCCCACCATCTCACCTCAGCAGGGAGAATTAATATTGTCAAAATAATATCCTCCCAAAGCTGCTATATTTATTCCTATATGCATCAACAAACCATTCTTTAAGAAATTTGACTCAGTCATAACAACATTCATTTGGAATTCATAACGGCCAAACATCAAAATGGTGACTCTACAAAGATCTAAAGCAGAAGGTGGCATGGCACTATCTAACAATTTTACTACGGGGCAGCAAATATGTGCACAATAAAATCTTAAAAATTGACAGAAATTCATAACTTCCTGCCAGCCTGGCTTGCAATGGAAAAACAAATCCTGTTCTAAAACTTCCTTGTATGCCCTGCTCTGTACTCCAATTAATGCTACATACTGTCAATTCACCAGCAATCCAATGTTCCACCAATTATTTAGAAAATGGAACAATTGTAGGAGACATTTGAAGGTAGAGAAGCTGTTATCTGTTGCTTCCTATACATGATAATCACTTTTTCCCAACTTCTCAGACCTGCTTAGTGTTTAATTTATGGAAACTGCTAGGGATTAAGACACTTAGAGATTTTTATGTTAGACAATGTTTTTACATCTTATGAACAATTACGCCCCAAATTTAACTCTTCAGCTTTTCCAGCTTGTATTTCTTCTTATAATAAATCAATTGTGATTGCCTTTACCACATTACTAGCATACACACTTACAGTATCTTGCTCAACTGGATGAATTCCAACCCACCTTCTATAACAGTTCGTAAGCAGCAAATCTGTATTATCTTATTCTATATTATCTTAAATTAGAAAAATCTAATTCCCTTTTAGAGGAATTTTTTTTTTGTTTGAGCCTCTTTTTTCTTTTTTGTGGTTAGGTGCTAAATCTTGTTTCTTTTCTTTCCTTTTTTTCTTAGTATTTCTACTTTATTTTCTTTGATTTAGAAGTAAATAGTTGCATCTGTTGTGTTTTTAATATTTTATTGAATGGCATATCATTGTAATGTGTCTGGTTTTCAAACAAAAATTGGAGATTTGTATTTTAATTCCTATTTTCAAGTCTGGATTTACACTTTCTTATTTGTCAGATGATAAGTAGAAATTATTTTAATAGAAATATCTATACAAAATAAATGGGTAAATTTTACAAAGTTACTTTCTCTAATATATACTATGAGGGCTAATTATCCATCATTAATTAATATTTTCTTTGATAATGTACATAAATATTTGTTTATATTACCAGATTTACTGAATAATCATTTGACGGCAGAAAATTGGTAACAAAATGTGATGAGTTCAATTAGTGACATACTGTATACAGTACAGACTCAAACAGTATTCAGATCCCTTCATTTTTGGCACACTTTCTGCCTTTCTGCACTATGTCCAATCAATTCAGTGCAGAGTTTGGCACAGGTCAAGATGCATTTCAGGGTTAATTAAAGTAAGCAGTTTGCACCTGACCACAGTTTGGAGTGCCACAGCAAAAGGTCTGAATACTTATATAATGGAGAGATTTCAGTTTTTTGATTTTTAATAAATTTGCAGACATTTTCATTTTGGCATTATAGGTTATTGAGTGTAGACTGATAGTCTAAAATGGCATATGTATCCATTTGAAATTAAATGTACACCCAATAAAAGGTGCAGAAAATGAAGTTGTCTGAATAGTTTCTGAATACAGCATATGCCTCCGAGCAGAGCATCATAGACCTATTATGTGAACAATGGTCTTTTACAGTTAAAATATATGGAGAAGAACACTTAAGAACACTCATTAAGCCATTAGACACCATACTTAGAACAGAGTTTTTTTATTATTAAATAAAACGTTTCTTCAAAAGAGATTTATAAAAACAGAAACAGGCAAACAGGTTTTAGTTCATTTCTTTATGAATATCAAGCAACAAAATAATATATATTAGCTTTTGTTATCAACATGTGAAATTATTGATGTAAATTCCAGAAATTTTCTACAATAATTTGCAATTTGTATTTTTTTAATAATTAAGACATTTTACTCATCTCCAAATTAAATTCTAGGCACTTGCTAATGACTTCACTGAAAATTGTAGATGTCTAGCTTAACTGAGTAAAATTCACATGACTGAAAAAACTAGTAAGGGAATTGTTCTTTATTTGAAGAGACATATTTAACACTGTTTGGCACTAACGTGACAGCAATTCAGTGATACAGTAATTAGGTTAGTTTAGCGGTAGTCTTTTCTTTTTACTATACAATAATACAATTATGTTTGTTTCCTGCCTTGCGCCCTGTGTTGGCTGGGATTGGCGCCAGCAGACCCTCGTGACCCTGTAGTTAGGATATAGCGGGTTGGATAATGGATGGATGGATAATTCAATTATATAAAAAAGAGAGAGGGTGATGACGATAAAGATCATAGCATAAGGGTTAATGATATCATAGATGTGATGCATTTCTTACTACTGTACTTGATCATTGAACAATGAATCTTTGATATCAATTAGCTAATAGACTGCAAAAAAATTGATAAATGTTAATTCTACGCTAATAAAATATAAAGGCTAGAAACAAAAGGTTTTAGCTGATCAGACATCCTGTTTTAATTCAATCACTTTTTTCAGCATAGATTTAACATTTTGGATTTTTTTTCATTTTGTAGGTGTACAATGCTGCAGCTCGTCTCTTATCAGCCTAGTAACAGTTTATGCTGACTAAACCAACATAAAATTAACACAAAATCACATACTGTATACAGTATTCAATTCATTGGTTCAGTTGTGAGTAGATTGCTATCATTTACTTCTATTTTTATTTTTCTCTTCACAGTATGGCTAATGTAGTCTTTTTCTTGGATTGTGAGTTATGAGCTTTGAGGAAAGATTGAAGGAACTTAACTTTTTCAGTTTAAGCAATCAGGAATTGTTATTTTAAAATAAACTCAAGAAAGAGCACAGGGAAACAGTTGTTATGTTGCTACAATTTTGTTGTTTACATACAAGGCACTCTAGACACATGAAACAAGTTATCACTCAGTGTGGTAGACAGTAGGACTTTGGAGACTTTCAAAACTCAGTCTCATGATATTTTCTAGAGATTAGCCAAATAGTTTTGGTAATCTTGTTGCTGTGAATGGCCAGTTCATATTAATTTTTTTTAAATATTGATTTTACTATCTTGTTGTAAGCTAAGACAATTTTCTGGTATTACAGAATCAACAACTGCATTGACACTTTTCATGGATTAAATTCTACCTAAATATGTACAGTGTAAATATTGCTTTCAGGGGTTAGTATTTGAACCACTAAAGTTTTTCCATGACTGAGCAGCTTAGAATACTTCATTTGTAAATTGTCTGTGCCACTGCAATAACAGCAAAGTTCACACTTATGTCTGCAATGCCAGGAGTTGTTCTATTTTAAGTAACAATGTCTGTCCATTAGCGAAGAATGAGTAAATCTATGCTTCTGATTCTGTCTTTTAAGTAATACTCCATCCAAAAATGATATTTTTTTATTGTTACTTACTGCGTGTAGTTTGTAGTGATGGCTGAGAAATTTTGGTTATCTTGTATTTATGGAGAATGGACATGATATAAAGTGTCTGATAGAATGGGAGCTAATAGTGACTAACACTGAACAATAGCAGACAATATCAAAAACATCCCTGGAATAATCGCACTTTACATAATCCACATGTAAAGTCATTAAGTCAAATGCTTACTAAAACACATGTAGTTTTTGTTAAAATACTGTCAAAAAACGCTTTTGAATTGAAGCTGCTCCTCTCCTCCTCCTTCATTGGTTAAGAATCGTGTCTTCAATTCAAAAACTCAACCCAGTCATGAACTGTTTTATGTCTGTTCTCCACACAACAATAACATATTAAAAATCATTTTAGAGGGAGCATTTCTTTAATATCCAGTTATCTGTAAATCGTGAGGGTATTAAAGCAGAAATTTGCATGGCCGTTCCTGACACCAGTTTATTCTAGTTGGAGGGATATTGACCTTACTCTAGCCTCAGGTCACAGGGGTAGTAAAAATCTACCCTTATTATGATTTTACCTTTCATTTAACAGTCTGTCTGCGCAGTTGTTGGCTGGAGCACTATTGGGTCTGTGGCTTGTGGAGCTCATTCTGAAACGGCTTTTGCCACTCCTTCAACAGCAGTTTTTGCTTTTTAAAAGCTCAGTACATGTTTCAATGTTCTTTCCATATGTGCACTTATAAATTATAACATGTAAGTGAAAGATGAGGTATTAAGTGTTTAATCTGAAATGTATCCTTGTTGGATATGTACATTGTTTTGTGACAGTGTGTACTATGATAGACACTATATAGAATAAAAATGGATTGATTCTTGTACACCACTAACAAGTTAGATGTGGTCTATTTTGTATGTTTTATCAGATATCAGACAGATGTTTAAAGCAGAGACAAAACCTTGTGTAATGAAAGTAATAAACACCCAATCCAGTGTTTATGTAACTGCTGGACATGTAGTAGTTTGATCGTTAACCTTTAAAAACAAAATATACAGTATTTTCCCTGATAAAAATACATGTTAGCTGGAATACTATAGGCTTTTAGTGCTGCTTCAAGCAGCTGCTTGCAGGTTTGTGTGTTGGGCCTGTCAGACAGGGGTCACTCTGCAAATCTCATTAAACGGCAATATGGTCCCATGGTTCTCATGCAGGGCATTGTAGATTCATGCAATAAATGCTTTTTTAAATTCTATGATTCTTTATAATATATGCATGAATCACATATTTTTGTACTTTTTTCACATTCCATATTGTTTTCATAAAACAAACTGACTTCAGGTTATCAATAGAACACATTTTGATTATCTTCAACATATTTTGAGCATTTTTGGAAAAATGTGGACTATGTCTGTGTGATTTGTGCTAATCGTGTTGTGGACACTATAACTTGAGAAAGAATGGACCAGTTCTTAGGAAAATTTGTGGACACCTTGCACTCGTTAGTTTTAAGAGCTGATTGGGTTTGGGGGAATTCCAGCTATTCAGCTAAGAGCTTTTAAACTTCAAAGTTTTAAAGCCGGCACCAACAACAGCCAAACCACTGCTAGAAGTTTGGCATACACATTTAGGACTTTGTCAGAAACACTTTTGTGAATTTTAAATTCAATCAAAAGCTCGAGCTTTGAGCTTATAAAGTTCAAATTTTTCAAATGCAATAATCACACTTGATAAAGTCTAATTATTAATAAATATTGTTAACATATTATGCCTTTATTAAGTTACCATGAAGACTGTTTAATTGTGGCATGTTCATTTTTTTATGAGTAAAAGAGAACAATTTCTGAGAAGCAAGGTTTACGGGAATGTGATCGAAAGGGGAAGTGCCAACCAAGACAGGTTCAGACACATGTGGATACAGAAGAAGGGATTAGGATGAACACCAAGGGTACACGCAAGGCAAGAGAGATCAAATAACAAATATTTTAAAACTGAATCTATAACCTGCCTTTGACAGGTAACGTATGTATATTTCAGTAGTGGTGAAAAGGCAGCTTACAGTGAGCCTATTCAAAATGATGTGAGAGAAATTTTAAATTGTTAATCTATACCCACAGACTTGTAGGTTTTTAATTGGCTTTTTTTTTTGGGTAGGTTTTTGGATTGTATTAAATTAGTGACATTTAAAAAAATGGCTCTGCTGATGGAAGATATTTGCATTCATCATTAATCGTGTCATCATTCTAACTGATCCTTGACCAAGGATGCAAGACTTTATCTATGAATCTAGCTATGCTGAATGTCTTTGTGGCACGCTTAAAGTGAAATATCATCAGTTAAACTCAATTCTTTTTTGTTCAGTTCTTTGTTTCAGCCTTGTATCTACTCCTGTATTACTTAAGAGTATTCTGTATGGTGAGATTTGCGCTATTCCGAGAATATTGGCTAACTGCAGCTGGGTGTTGAGGATGTTTATAGATTTTGCCAGTGGGCAACTAGAAAGGGTTGTCCCACATAACCCTTCTAGCCTTTTCTGGGGGAAGCTAAACTCCTGAGATTTTTGTTGATATTTTATATGTTTGCACTTTATAAGAGCTTTCTATGCACTTAGCGATAAAAACAAATATCTAACATTGAGTCATCTATAAACACCTTCCCAGTGGTCTTCTTTGTGCCATTTGTGGTCCTAACATGAAAAGAATTAGCAATCTGTGACACAAGATATTTTTGTACTGATGATGTTGGGACACTTTATGATATCTCATGTTTGACATTACTAGGTGACCACCAGTCATAATCATTGGAAACATCTTGTTATGTTTACGGCAAAATAGCCATCTCTCTTTGGTTGTTGCATCAGTAGACTTCAAACATTCATACATTATCAAGGTTGAATCGAGTTACTCTGGATTTAATGGTCATCTCTTATCTTTATATGAAACATAACATTATTTGTAAATTTACACACTGAAACTACATGTAAATTTGTAGCGTTATTATGTCCTTGTCATACCTGGATGACTTCAGATACCATCAGCTCAGTTGTCAATCAAATGCATATTTAATCATTTTAAGCTGTTATTGATGTGATGGGACAATAAAATTTAATTGGAATGGTATGCAACCTTCCTACTCACAAAACTGCTGCAAAAGATGTCTCAAAGGATTGTGTGGATCCAGGCTGAGGTAGTAGGTTGTATAGTTTAGAATTATAACACGGGAGATAACTGTACAACCTTCTAGCTTTCCTTGGGGCACATGAGTTTCAGCTCAGAGCTCTGTGGATCAGACACTGGAAAAAGGAATAACTGGTAAGACCGGGGTTTTTCATTTGTTGATTTTTTTAAATTAAGAAAGTCAAGTTCTGGAAATAGTTGGGGGCGTGGATGAATGGAAACTTAAATGAGACATGATTTGGGTACAGTTGTTTCTCTTTAACTTAATTTACTCCCTGCTTTGGAGTTGTGACAAATGTGCCATTGACAGCCTTTAAATAAATGTTAATTTTAAAAAGACACAGCTCATGTTTTATTAATTATTGTGTTCTATATTTGTTAGCTTATAGCATCTTCAAAGAAAACAAATTCCAATGCTGATTTATGTAAATCACATCAATAAATTAATGAAAATTGGCCTAATTAATCCCAACCCAGTTGTGGTTTTTTAGGAGTTTGCATATTCTCCTTATGTCTGTATAGTTTTTTTCCAGGTATTCTTGTGCTCCTGTGACTTGCCAAAGGTTTGTGTGTTAGGTTATTCAAGTAAATAACCTAATGAGCAAATGTGCTGTGAAATGGGCACCATGCTGCTGAGACAGTCTTCATCCCCCCATGACCCTATAATTTGATTAAGTAGGTTTATATTATTATGTAGGTCTGATGTACTTTATAGTGCAGTATATGAAGTAAATGTCAAAAAATTATTATTTTTATGAGAATACACAATATTTAAAAAGTAATTTCAACAGGTCAAACCTCTTACCCAACTATAGACTGAAGTTAATCGATATGAAGTTTTAATATAAGTTAATAATTTGTGCAATTGTTGTCTGTCACAGTTGGTTTTCTTAGGAACCACCTAGAAACTGCTTACTATCTAAATAATGTCTTTGCATTCAAAGTACCTGACACAAGCTAATGTTATAAGAAATTGAGATGGGAAGGAAATACAGAGAAACATCAAAAATCTAGTCTTATACAGTTAGGTCCATAAATATTTGGACAGAGACAACTTTGTTCTAATTTTGGTTCTGAATACATATCTGAATATATATATCTGAATATATCTGTGATTTTGCCAAAATCGAGGTGAAACAAATACATAGGGGTACACTCATCATTAGTTAAGATCTTTTGTGACCGGAACTTGCCAAACCAGTGAATCTACAGTTAGGTCCATAAATATTTGGACAGAGACAACCTTTTTCTAATTTTGGTTCTGTACATTACCACAATGAATTTTAAATGAAACAACTCAGATGCAGTTGAAGTGCAGACTTTCAGCTTTAATTCAGTGGGTTGAACAAAAAGATTGCATAAAAATGTGAGGCAACTAAAGCATTTTTTTAAAACACAATCCCTTTATTTTAGGGGCTCAAAAGTAATTGGACAAATTAAATAACTGGAAATAAAATGTTCATTTCTAAAACTTGGTTGAAAACCCTTTGCTGGCAATGACAGCCTGAAGTCTTGAACTCATGGACATCACCAGATGCTGGGTTTCCTCCTTTTAATTCTCTGCCAGGCTTTTACTGCAGTAGCTTTCAGTTGCTGTTTATTTGTGGGCCTTTCTGTCTGAAGTTTAGTCTTCAACAAGTCAAATGCATGCTCAATTGGGTTAAGATCAGGTGACTGACTTGGCCATTCAAGAATTTTACACTTCTTTGCTTTAATAAACTCCTGGGTTGCTTTGGCTGTATGTTTTGAGTCATTGTCCATCTGTATCATGAAATGCCACCCAATCAGTTTGACTGCATTTAGCTGGATTTGAGCAGGCAGTATGTCTCTGAACACCTCAGAATTCATTTGGCTGCTTCTGTCCTGTGTCACATCATCAATAAACACTAGTGTCTCAGTGCCACTGGCAGCCATGCATGCCCAAGCCATAACACTGCCTCAACCGTGTTTTACAGATGATGTGGTATGCTTTGGATAATGAGCTGTTCCACGCCTTCTCCATACTTTTTTCTTGCCGTCACTCTGGTAGAGGTTGATCTTGGTTTCATCTGTCCAAAGAATGTTTTTCCAGAACTGTACTGGCTTTTTTAGATGTTCTTTAGCAAAGTCCAATCTAGCCTTTCTATTCTTGAGGCTTATGAGTGGCTTGCACCTTGCAGTGCACCCTCTGTATTTACTTTCATGCAGTCGTCTCTTTATGGTAGACTTGGATATCGATACGCCTACCCCCTGGAGAGTATTGTTCACTTGGTTGGCTGTTAGGAAGGGGTTTCTCTTCACCATAGAAATGATTCTGCGATCATCCACCACTGTTGTCTTCCGTGGACATCCAGGTCTTTTTGCGTTGCTGAGTTCACCAGTGCTTGCTTTCTTTCTCAGGATGTACCAAACTGTACATTTTGCCACTCGTAATATTGTAGCAATTTCTTGGATGGGTTTTTTCTGTTTTCACAGCTTAAGGATGGCTTCTTTCACCTGCATGGAGAGCTCCTTTGACCGCATGTTGTCTGTTCACAGCAAAATCTTCCACATTCAAACACCACACATCAAATCAACTCCAGACCTTTTATCTGCTTAATTGATAATGACATAACGACAGACTTGCCCACACCTGCCCATGAAATAGCCTTTAAGTCAATTGTCCAATTACTTTTGAGCCCCTGAAATGAAGGGATTGTGTTAAAAAAAATGCTTTAGTTGCCTCCCATTTTTTGCAATCTTTTTGTTCAACCCACTGAATTAAAGCTGAAAATCTGCACTTTAACTGCATCTGAGTTGCTTCATTTAAAATTCATTGTGGTAATGTACAGAACCAAAATTAGAAAAAAGTTGTCTCTGTCCAAATATTTATGGACCTAACTGTAGATTCACTGGTTTGGCAAGTTCCGGTCACAAAAGATCTTAACTAATGATGAGTGTACCCCTATGTATTTGTTTCACCTCGATTTTGGCAAAATCACAGATATATTCTGAAACTTTGAACTCAGCCAAATGTATTGAAGTCATTGGAAAAACTGAACTAACTTTGAATGCATAATAATGGTGTAGTGGCCTTTAAAGGGACCATGACAGCTAATGAAATCTCAGCCACGTATGTGGCCTGAGCTGTGAGGCATCTCCATGAGATAAAAATAATAGAAGTGAATATTAAAAACTTCTTGAAGACAGTGGCAGAATGGAAGCATTAATTCACTAATGCTTACCCACCCCCTATTAAAATTGATAGTAGGTACTCAATTCTTTTAAGACGAAAAATATAGATTGGGTTTTTTTTACCCTGACACAAAATAAGTGCAACACTAAAGCACAAAGATTCTTCACTCTTTCCTGTTTGCATCAACTGCACAGCTCTCTGGATAATATTATTGAGGGGGTAGGCTTATGTGAAACATACAGGTCACAATCTAAGTCCATGCCAAAAGACATTACCTTCAAGACACAAATATATCACCACATCTCCAGTTTCCTTTTTAATGTGTGTTTTGTGTTTAAATGTGTTCGCTGTATGTATTTCTGCTAAATTGTAGCCCACCACTAGGAATAGCATTATATACTCAGGGGGTCTGTACCAACCAACACTGGCTGCTAGGGCTCTATGAAGATGTGATGTCCTCACAAAGCATCATGGGGCACTGGGAAAAAAAACTTCATCTAAGCAGGCTGCAAGATGAATTTCCAGGAAAATATTCGGTGAACAAGGTTATGAACCGAACAGTACTTTTGCTGTGAAAAATGCTTTAATGACAGATTTAACTTAACTTTCTGCTGGGTGAATAATAAAATGTGTTATTAATTAATTTCTAGTGTTTATATTTCTGTCATTCTTTCAATAATGTCATCTTCTGGCCTTTTGGTATAAATGCTGTGGGGTCATTTTCATGGGCTTCACTGTTTTGGAGCTTCAGATTCTGTGAGCGCACACTACATGATGTATGACATCTTGATGTCTATAAAAGATGGTCAATTAATTACACAACACTCTATAAGATACTGAAAGAACAATTTCATTAGATACTTATGCTCAAGCAAACACACCATTGGAGCAAAGAAAAAAATTGTGCCAAATTAGCTCATTGAATTTTGGTGAACAACCTACCAATTTAGGTATCGATCTTAGCAAATAATCTTGACTATGATACTGAAAAGTAGAAAATGAAAGATGTTTCACAATCTCTGATACTCATTATTTCAACCAGTTTGATAAAAAAGTGATTGTCCAGTCTACACAATACAAGTAAAGCTCAACCCAGTCAATTTAAATATCTTAAAACATAAGGCCATAAATTCACTTTGATGTCTCTGGTTTACAGCAAGGGAAATTCCAGGGACTCATTCAAATATTGTACTGACATTTGGACTTGATGAGCTGTAAATTTCCATGGAGTATTCTGTGGAATGATGAATTCACTAGGTACATTCTGAGGTAATGGTTTTGGAAAAAATAACACATATATGACCTTGAGTACTTATTTAACAGAAAATGTAAATACTGTTTAACCTATAATAAAAGTTAACTAGTCTAATCAAAATTGTATTAATACAAAATATTTACATTCTGAAAGCTGGATTTTGAAATTGATAATAATGCATCTCTTTCTGTGCTATGTCCACATAATTTTTTCATCACTGAAGTGAGTTTTTTCACTTAAACATACAGTAGAAACCAAATATTGTACATTCAGAAAGAAAGCTACTTTGGTAGAACTTGATCTTGTCAATGATTGTTCTCTGCATATGTTTCATTAATAGCTAAAATGTTCTGATAGACTAAAATTTATGTACTATGAATAGTATAGAGAATTATAATTTATTGTGCTTTTAACTTTAACTGTGTACACTGATTTTCTCAATAAAAATATATTCATTTGTAATGTGTGAAAACTTCCAACCTGGAGGATGTCAATTAGTACTTTATCTGTGTTTGAAAGGAAGGTACAAACTATAATACTGCGTTAACAGAAGAAAAACATTGCTGACATGTTTTTACTACCGATTCAGTACTTTTGGACAATTCTGCATAAATGTGGATAATGTATGATTGAGTGTAAAATCTAAATCATACATTCATATGTCTAAATGGGCGGCATGGTGGCGCAGTGGTAGCGTTGCTGCCTCGAAGTAAGGAGACCTGGGTTCGCTTCCTGGTTCCTCCCTGCATAGAGTTTGCATGTTTTCCCCGTGTCTGCGTGGGTTTCCTTTGGTTTCCTCCCACAGTCCAAAGACATGCAGGTTAGGTGCATTGTCGATTCTAAATTGTCCCTAGTGTGGGTGTGTGCACCCTGTGGTGGGCTGGTGCTCTGCCCAGGGTTTGTTTCCCGCCTTGCGCCCTGTGTTGGCTGGGATTGGCTCCAGCAGACCCCCATGACCCTGTAGTTGGGATATAGCGGGATCGGATAATGGATGAATGGACATGTCTAAATATGACTCTTTTGGTTAATGTGAATAACCTGATGTTTTATATCTCTCAGTATCTAAAGTGAGGAGTGGGTTATGCATTAAGACAATTCAAATGGATTTTTAGAAGATCCTTTGGGTTTTTGTTATTTTTATTATTTTTATTTGAGTATTACCATTTTGCTAAAAGGTTGCTGTCATGGTATCTTCTACACAACTCCATAAAGGTTAGCAGCATACCCTTTTTGATTAACCAAGATTGTGGACAGAACATTCAAACATTAGCAGTTCTGTTTTGTTTAGTGACTGCATGAAAATGACTTAGTGATCTAGTATTTTTGATTTAAAAGTTTAGGTGTCTGATTAGGGTTGATGATAAACTGATATTTCAGGTTTTGTTCTTGACTAGTCTCCCACCTACATCTCATCTCCCGGTCTCTTTATTCTTTTGTTTCTGCCTCGTAGCATACAAGGTAGTATATAAAAAAATTCCCTGTATCCTTAATATTAAGAAAACCTTTAATGTGTATCTGTTTTTAAAAGTAGAAAAGGCAAGGTTAAATAGTTTTGTGTTTGGTAAAAGACTAGTATCAATGATAACACCTTAATTGTATGCTAATTTATTAAAGCTATTGTTTAGGACTACTTAAAGCGAGAGGATATTATTGTATTATCGTTCCCACCAATTAATAACATTTGTGAGGTTTTTTTTTTCCTGTATTCAGATACAAGTAGTTACCACTAATCTAATATTTTAACGTATTTAAATATTGAAACAATTAATTCTGTACACAGTATCATTTGGTCTGAAGGAAGATACGGCTGTCTGTAATGTGCATCTGAGTGATGGCAGATATTTTATATTCTCCGGCAGCAGCATATAAAGTGAAATCAGTGATGGTTCAAGTATTGAGTCCTAAGAGGTATCATAACTAACTTCAGAACTTGTTGACAGAGTCTGTACATAATGAAATCAATTTATAAACTAAACCATGCAAGAACTACACCTGACAACCCAACATCTTTTTCAAACCTGTAGAACAGAATAGTGTTGCCAAAGATGTTAAAGGCTGTAATTAACTCTAACCACATAATAACTACAGCATTTCCCTCATCAGAAGACCCTAAAATGTAATTTACAGCATGATTAGTGCTGTTCCTATGCTGTGACCAGTACGAAAGCTATGTTGAGACTCTTGCATTAATTGTAGTGACAAAGGTGAAACTGAAGATGCATGGCAAATACTTTTTCAAGTACTGTAGAGAAATAAAAGGTACATTTGAAATAGATCTATATTGATTTACAGCTGGGTTTTTCCCTTGCTTATATTTATTTTCTGTATTATGGTTGTTTTTGTTAATATCCATCAGTTTTGTTTATTATTCTGTAGTTATACACTATTATTTTTATGTGAATCTATTCCTTATGTTCTGTGGGTGGTACCCAAGAGGTGGGGAACCCTTACATCACCCCTTGAGTCCTCCTCAGGGTGTTTATAACCAAGGAAAAAGGGAGTTCAGGTGTGGTGCATTAACATTTTGAAAGAGTTCTTTGTAAGTATAGTTCTTGTTGGATTTACTGTTTCTTTGATTAATTCTACTCTGGTTATTGGATTTATTTTAAGATTGTGTATTGGGAATTGTTCACCTTTGGATTTGCTTGTAGGCAACTCCTTTTTACCTTCTTTTTTGAGTATTTTTATTCTTGTCTATTGTTTATTAAACCTAGTTTATAAAGATTCATTGCTTGGTTTGCCTTTACAAGGTAGAGTATTTCACAGTTTCTTCCTCTTCATAGCCATTTTTTATATTTTGAATCTTTAAAGTACATTTTGAACTGCATTGGTCAGTTTCCCTTATGTGGCACCTACCTGGCTGAAGGTGGCAGGCCATAGTTGGTTGAAGGTCCTGGCCTATTTTGTGTCTATTTTTAGGGGCTTCAAACCCCTTTTCAGCTTGTTCCTGACTCCAGTTCGCAGTAGCCTACAGGAATATTTGGGTCAAGTCTACAGTATTTTTTTTTTCAGTAATGGTCTAAAAATGTGCAGTTTTAATTCATTAGGAACTGTGCCAGGCAACAAACGTCTATTAATAATGTTAATACTACTAGAACATTAATTGAGCTTTTCAGTAGTGTTGTTGGGGTTGGGTTTAAGGTAAAAGAAGCAGGTTTAAACTTAGAAATTAAAGCTATGATTTAATGATCCCTTATGAAGATAAAATTGTTAAGGGAGAAGGAGAGGAATTGTTTGATGCAGCAGTACTTCATTTGTGAGATTACTGTGAGGGTACCTGAATCACTTTATTGACTAGCTTGTCGACTAGGTGAGCAGAATAACAGTATTAGCAGCCCTGACATCACTCTTTTATAACCAAGTGTACACAGAATATGTAAATTAAGTATCCAACTCCTAACCAATCATTCTAATCATTAAATCTCCATGATTGACAGTCACATTTTATTTGATTTGATTGATGGCTATTAAGTTTTAATGTAAATAAGAACAAATATGTTAAGGTAAGAAAAACAAATGTCCAAACAAGGTTATACAGTTTATCAGATTAACATTTTAACCTACATTAAAGCCTACGCCAGGTCACCTTCTAATCTTAATAGTAGAAAAGAATACAAATAGTCTACTCAATAAACAATATTAACCAAATAACTGGAGTAAAGGTGCTCAGGTGCTGTACTACAAAAGAAGACTTTAGTAGATTACTGTGGTCCTTGTAATGTTCAGGAATTCATTTCATGGAAGTAACCTTTTTAGTTTTTTTGTGTGTTTTAAGTCAACTCCTTTCAAGTCTTTATATCTCAGACTGTTGTACAAGGAGTCCTTTATTTATTTACTTATTTTCAAACTGCAAATGGTTGTAGGGATTTTACATAGGTCAGGTCATGTCAGGTTGGGGAGCATGTACTGGTACAGCACATTGCCGCACCCACCACACAACGAAACAGCTCGGGATCCTGGTTGGCAGCCCCCCAGGCAGACAAACTGTCCAGTCCCTCCCCCCGGAAATGACCCTCTATCAGCCAGGTGTTACATGGTCATCCCCTTGGCCTGGTCCATCCACTCGGGTTCCTCAACAATTAGGATCCTGCGTGTTTCTCACCAGCTGAGAGTTCCTTAGGTGCCTTTTTGCAAACTCCAAACAGTCTTCCACATATCTTTTACTGAGGAGAGGAACGTCTAGCCTCTGTTATAAAGCCCAGGTTAGTGGGGTGTTGTAGTGTTGGTTGCCCTTCTGGAACCTTCTCCCATCTCTTCTGACGTCCTCTGGAATTCATCCAGAAAGACCATGGCCTTTCTCTCCAAACTTCTTAGTCTGACCCGATGGCTAGCTCTAGGAAGAGTTGTAGATGGTCCACACTTCTTCCATTTAAGAATTATAAAGGCAGCTATGTTCTTAAGAATCTTCAATGCTGCAAGAATTGTTTGTAGCCTTCACGAGTGTGTCAGATCAGGTCATGTTGTGGAGCATGCACTGGTACAGTGCATTGGCACACCGACCACATGATGAAACAGTTTGGAATCCTGTTTGGCAACCCCCCTAGGCAAACACGTGGTCTATCTGCCGTAGCCAGGTGTTATGTGGGTGTCCCCTTGGCCTGGTCCAGCCACTCGGGTCCTCAACAATTAGGATCCTGCAAGCCGGATCATCCTCGGGGAAATGCGCCACATGGCTGTAGTGCCGTAACTTACGCTCCCTCACAATGCAGGTAATGTGCCTCATTCAGGACTCTGTGGGCAACCACTTATTTGACACAAAGTCAAACCAGCGGTACCCAAGGATTCTCTGAAGAGACACAGTACCAAAAGGGTCCAGTCCTATATAGCAAGAGAGGAATCACCAGGACTCTAAAGATTTAGACCTTTGTTCTTTTGCATAGATATCAGGAGCACCACACACCTCTTTCCAGCAACCACATGACTCCCCATGCACTCCTAATCTGTCTACTGACTTCATAGGAAGTATCACCAGAGACATGAATGTCACTGCTGAGGTAAGTAAACCTCTTGACAAGGTTGACACTCTCTCCACAGACAGACACACTGGGGATAGCTGTGCCTAAGAGGTCATTAAAGGCCTGGATCTTGGTTTTTATCCAAGACACTCGCAAGCCTAAACATTCAGACTCCTCACTCAGTGCCTCTAGAGCCCCATTCAGAGCCTCCATTGACTCAGCTCAGATCTTTCTTCGCC
Source organism: Polypterus bichir lapradei (assembly GCA_026402145.1). NCBI lineage: Eukaryota > Metazoa > Chordata > Cladistia > Polypteriformes > Polypteridae > Polypterus > Polypterus bichir. Next base: position 14,717,215 of record JANRMT010062804.1, on the reverse strand, counting down.
AACAGATGCCCCACAGCTGCTGGACCCCACTACCTTGCCCAACACCCCTGATGAACCCCAGAATCAATTGGGGAAAAACACAGAGGTTCTGCCTCCACTCTGCACAGCAGTCACAGTACCAGTGTACAGGCAGGCCATGATGCCCAGGAGCCTTGACTGGATCCTTCGAGGTTTCGGGATGTCCCACAGGGCAGCTCGATCAACTGAGTTGAATGAAAATCAATAAAGGCTGCGAATAAACTCTGCTGATTTTCGCAGTCTCTCCCAAATGGAAGCAAAAATTGCTTGCAATGCCAGGAGGACAGCATTACTACTAACCTGGAGAACTTCACCCCGGATATCACAGATCCCTGCAGCCTTCCTTACCTTCAGCTGGTTCACCACCTGTGCAATCTCAGTGAGACTGGGTGGTTCACAGCTAATTGGAGGATCAGACTCAAGAACCAAAGACCCAGAGATATCCAATGTCCTATACGGAGGATCAGCTTTAAACAGCTGCTCAAAGTAGCCAGCCAAGCAGGTCACGACTGCAGTGTCATCCATAAGGACTGTTCCATCAACTTCCCTGATTGCAACTCTCCAAGGACCATATTTGAATGTGCATAATGCTTTGATCACTCTGTAAGAAGGAGTGGGACACTAGACCATAGATGGTGTGTCACTTGCTCTCAGATTCCTCTAACAAACACCTCCTTATTTACCCTCAGAGCCCTTACAGCCATCCTTCTTAGTTCCTGGTACTGACCCGCAGCTCCTCTCGATGATATCCAGAGTGCCCTGCAAGATGAAGCATCTCCTTCTGGGAACAACGATAACACCAACAGAACCCTCAGCAACCTTCAGAGTCTTGCCACGGAAGGTCACCCACATCACATTAGGATCAGCAGTCACACCCAAATCTGCAAGTGCCTCACACAAACTGGGTGCAGATCTGTTAGAAACAGCCTGATCTTGGGGTCTGGCCAAGTCCAGCCTCATTTTCCTAGTAGGTGGTAACCTACTGGACCTAAGCTGGATCTTCAGAGTAGCAAAAACATATCTGTGGTCAGAAGTCAAAAACTAGGTAGTGCACAGATGTTACATAGCAGTTTAGTTTTCCCTTTGTTAAGTTAGCAATTACTCTAAACCAAAAATAAGGGCCATTTCTATATTAATCTATTAGTTTGGAACAGTGACCATTTTTGAATCACCAGTTACCCTAACTTGTATGTTTTTGGGGATCTTGGAGGAAAAACCATGCAGATCTGCGGAAAATGTGAAAATGCCATATAATTAATGAGTAGTATTCAAACTCTGGTTGTTAGAGCCATGAAGCAGCTCTGCTAACCACTGTATCACCACTCTGCCCTCATCACTTCAAATTATCTTCAAAAATTAAATATTTACATAAACTGCATACGTTAAACAAAAAATGACAACATGTACGTTCTCATTTGTAAACCCACAAGCACAAAATGCATATTGCTTGCATATTTATGTTTGAGTTTCAATAGTAAAAGTATGCATAATATTCAATCTGTAATTTATTCTTCTAGACAAATCAAATATCTTTCAAGATTTGGATTTCCATAGAAAATCTGGTTTACATCACAATCACAGTAGCTTTAAATGCACACAATAATCCTGTCCTAAAATTCATTTATGGCCAAATTATAGTATGTCCTTGACCTTGCCACCACAGTTTTCACGGATTGTCCCAGCAAAAGGATAAAGTACACAGACCACCTGAGAGGGGATGCCACAAGGGAAATTCTTGTTACGGAAGCCACATAAGCACTGCAATACCTGATGAAGAATTTGCTGCACTGCTGCTCAACATCAAAAAATGAACAGCAAACATTAAATTAAAGATTTGAAAATACTTCCTTTTCACTATTTTTTTCAAATTGCTTTCAGTGTTCCAACGCCAGTTTGACAGACTGCGACCATTAAAATTGAATATGTTGTCACTAATAATGAACCTGAAATGAGACTTGTGATGCATTAAATTACAGTTATTGACATTGTACCTGCAGTATGTAATGGTTGAAATACATAGGGAAGGACTAGAGGACCATTTGGTGCTGACAGACAAGATCTGTGGTGACTAAACTTTTTTCTCTTCTCTATTGTCTGCTAGTACATTCTTTAGTGTATCTATATTTTTCCTTCAATTTATTTATATATAGGAAATTCAGATCTTAATTTATTTTAAAAAAATGAGTAGATATTTGCATTTATCTGTAGATGTTATATGGTGTTTGTGTGTTTTGTGGCATTTACTTTAAATATATTTATAAATGTGTACAGAACTCTAGGCTTGTAAGTGGAAGTCTGCTATTTAAGAATTAATTTAATTGAATACTAGACATATAATTAAATGTATAATTTAATATGTAGCATTTTGTGCATGCTGTGTAAAAAACTACAATAAATCATTAACTTTATGTTTTTGAATTGAATAATGTAGGAAAATAATGTAAAGAATGTGCAATGCTGGGAATTATTTAATAAATCACAGTCTGATAGAAGATGAGGTATATTTTATACAGAACATGGCATATACAATATATACACAGGAAAATTTCAGATTTAATCCAAATTCAGTTTGTCATCTTGAGTATTTTTCACATGATAAACTTAATGGAAGTGTAGTGCTTCTGATCCAGTGGCCAGATTCCAAGGTTGGTCATTGTCCATGCTGAGATTGCACATTCTCCTGATGTCTTCATTAGTTTTCCTCCCACATGCCCAGAGGTGCTTAGGTTAGGTAAATTGCTAACTCTAAAGTGTAGATGTATGTAAGTGCAGTAGACTGGCATAGTGATCATGGGTGTGCAACTCATTCTTTGTGATTAAGTGTATATTTGTGTCTCCTGCAATGGAAGTGTGTCTTGTTCAGGGCTTCCTTTCCTGTGTGTGATGCTTTTGCGATAGACTCCAACTAACTATGAATATGAATAAATGATTTGTCTTGTCTCTTATCTTGCAGTCTGGAAAATACACTCACTGAGCAATTTATTAGGGGAACTATGATAATACTGAGCAGGGCCTCCTTTGTCTCTAAAAATACCATTATTGTTTCGTTGTATTGATTCCATAAGATGTTTGAAACATTCTTTTGAGATTGTGGTCCAGGTTGACCTGATTACATCACATAATATCTGCAGGACTGTTAGCTGCGCTTTTATGCTCCAAATACCCAGTTCTGCCTCATCCCAAAGATATTCTATTGCATTCACATCCAATGACTGGGAAGGTCACTGAGGAACACCAAACTCAATGTCAAGTTCTTGAAGCCAGTTTGAGATGACTTTTGCTTTGTGAAATGGTGCATTATCATGCTGGAGCTAGCCATTAGTAGGTGGGTTCATTGTGGCCATGAAGGGACGCACATGGTGAGCACTAAAACTCAGTTATACTGTGGGATTCAACCAATCATTTATTGGTATTAAAGGGCCCAAAGTGTGCCAGGAAAACATTTTTCCCACTGTTACACTGCCCCAGCCTTGGCCATTGACACAAGGCAGGTTGCATGCATGGTTTCATGCTGTTGGTGCCAAATTCTGACATCTCCTATTTGTGTACCTCAGCAGAAATTAAGATTCACCAGATCAGGCTATATTTTTGAGGCTTCATCTGCCTAGTTTTGGTGAGTCTGTGCCTCTGCAACCTCAACTTTGTGTTTTTGGTTGACAAGTGTAGATCCCAACATGGTCTTCTGCATTCTGAGATGTTTTTGTGTTCACCACTTTTGTAGAGAAGTGGTTAATCTGTGCTATTGTAGCCTGGCCATTCTCCTCTGGCCTCTCTTATCAAAAAGTCATTTCTGTTTCGCAAGAACTGTCGCTCATTGGATGTGTTTTCTTTTTCACACCATTCTGAGTAAAATCTACAGACTGTTATGCTTGAAAATGCCAGGAGATCAACAGTTATAGAAATACTTTAAACATCCCATCTGGCACCAACCATCATGCCATGTTTGAAATCACTGAGACCACATTTTGTTGCTGTTCTAGTGTTTGATATAAACATTTAACTGAAATTCCTGATATGCATCTGCATGATTTTATGCAGTACACTGCTGGCATATGTTTGTTTGAATAGATAGTTGCATGAATAAGCAGGTGTACAGGTGTCCATAATAATTTGTCCAGTGAGTGTATGTGCTGACAGTCTAATTCATGTGATTAACCCAAAAACTGTGCAGTGTTGTCCATGGTGCTGAAAAGACTGAATGAGGATGACTTTTTTGAACATTTTGGGTGAAATCACAAACAAACTGACTGTGCATAACTAGGTGGATAATGTGAGGTACTATATAAGTATATATTAAGTAAAATTTATGTCGATTACCTATTGCCTGGATGTCTATATCTTGTTTTGGCATCCTGATTATTTACTTTAGAAGATACTGAGTTTACATTAGACTCCGCTAATAATGTAGTGGGTACCACTGCCATCCAAATCCCATGTAGTTTTGGAGCTCAGACATGAACTTGATATTTGTATAAGTCAGGGCCACATCAGCTAGAGTGAGTGGCCAAGCCACATTAACACATATAAATACAGTAATTATGCTTGTGTTTTATAAATAAACATAGTTGAGGTTAGCCTCTCATTGCAAGATTACTCTCTATTTTGTAATTGTTGATCACTTGAGTTATGCTACCTCTCCTCTTCAATTTTGTTTTGACTCCGGATATGTTTGTGAAAGATCTAGAAATATTTAAAATTGCTTGACTATAAATTTGATGCTGATAAACAAAGTTCAGTGGCTTATTAAAATAATAAATAATCTTTGAATTTAGTTTCAGCTTCAGTTTCAAGTTTCTCTCAAAAAGATCTTTTAATTACAAATGATAAGTAATGCTTTCCTACAGTTTGCAAATTGCTGATAACCCTATAATTAGGGATAACATTATAATTACTGCTTTAACATTAGTTTGTTGTTTCCAATATGTTGAAGAAGATTCCATACCAAGCATACATAACTACAGTTGTTTGAAGTATATTTGTGCAAGTGTTGTCAAACTAGGCTTTGCACAGCTTTTCAAAAATGCTGGTGCAATGATCTGACATATCAGGTTTGATATCAGCATATTACTGTGACATCACACATAATTTGGTGACTGTATCAATTATCAGGCATCAGACAACATCATACTAACAAAGTAAGGCTTAACACTTAGCATGTGTCTTTCTTTCTTTTAAATACAAAATTGAAAATGTGTCTTTTAATACGGGTTAAATATTTCCAGAAAGGAAATACCATGTTACATATTGATGTGCATGTGTGAACTCAGATATATGCTACCATTAAACCCTGAAATCACTTACTATGGTTATGAATCTTAAGGTTCAATGAGTGCATGTCAAATCCTCTGATGTGCTTAAAAGCACAAATAAATCTGAGTGACTGAGATTGGAAAAAGAAAAAGAAAATAAAAAAAATCAGAATGCACCTTGAAATGGTGGAAAATGTAAACAGGGCTTTGGAAGCAAATAAACCTTGAAAAGTGCTTCAAATGAAAAAAAAAACAAAGCCTGCAAGAAATAACACAAATACTAACTTTTTTTTTTTTTGACTTGCTAAAGTTTTTTCCGTGGTTTGGATGTTCTTCAGTCTGAAATCAAATGTATGCTTCCTAACTCCGTCATGTTTTAAAACATGTGCATTAAGACACACGCATTGCATCTCAACAATGTGAAGTGTCCAAAACCACAAAATGGAGCCCACCATCAAACAAAATGGAGGCATAACAGTAAAATACCTCATAATGTTTAAAAGCATGCTGTATTCAGAACTGTCTTACACATAATACTTAAAAATATCAGCAGACGTAATGCATTAAGACTAAGCAAATATACAGAAGTTTAGGCCTAGTATTTTAAAATAATAGCCAGCCAAAAAAGCTGTACTAGGTTCACCCACAGAAGGCACTAGTTATGGCTTCATGGGAATTCCTGCCATACCTTGCCTGGACCCACCTGGCTTAAACATTAGTGACTTGTCACACCTAAATCACCAACACAAGGTGACCACTACTGTATTTAGCCAATGCTGTGTTGTGTACAAAGTCAAAATTATCTTTCTGTATTGCCTAAATAATTTCCAAAAACCAGTAGTCATAAAAGAACTGCAAAAGATCAAAACTGAATTAGAAACACAAGGCTCTAATGAAAAGTTTGTCTTCAGCAGTGGGTTGTCTTTTATGAAAATATGTTGTTCTGGTATGTTCCAGTATTTTTAAGACTGTCTCTATGACATGACTCAGTAATTTGTTTCAGATTGCAACAGCCATGTGTGTGAACAAACTATTTCCGTATTTCTTTTTGTTAATTCTCACGTACTGTAAGTCCCCAAATTTGTATTTGTTTAACTGAAAACTTTCTGCTGGTTTAAAATTTATCAATGCTTTTACAAATTTCAAACACCCTAATTAGGATTCCATGTAGACAACTAACAAGGTTTACTTATCTTAGCCTGTCAGAGCAGTATGTGCTCTTTTGTCTGTCAGTGTATCTCTGCACAGCTTCTATAGCTCACAGAGTGGTGACCATCACCATCACTTCCTACAACCTTATATAGTTTAAGCATAATACCTTTTGATTTCTCTTTACATTTTCTTACAGTATAAACAAGCATTTTGTCTTGATGAGAATGGTGGGTCAATGCAAACTCCTTAATCTGTTTTCTTCTATAGTATATATATAATTAGCTGTCTAACCTAATTATAATTCTAAGATAATTATAAGCCTTCTGTTTGGGTTTGCCTACATTAAACTTTATTTACCAAGTGTTTTTCTAGTTTAGAATACTGCCTAGGTTTTTTAAATTGCTTTTGCAGCCTCCTCAGCATTTGCTATTCCTCCGATTTTGCTTGAATCTGCAAATGCCACAAACGTACTGCTTTTCCTGACCTCTCCCCTTCTCCACTCTGGGAATTTATTTGTTTGATCCCCCAGCTCATTTAGTTGTCTATTAGATCTTATTCAGCTGATTGTCAGAGTCAGCAGGTTATCCACACCAAAAACATGAATTCGTAGTTTTTTTATAGACTACTAATGAATCTGTATATAATGATGGTTTGTCCTTATTGCACTGCCAGTCCTTATGTGTCATTTTACTGCAGGTTTGCAATTTAATAATACCTATGCTGTGCTGGGCTAGAAACATCACTTCAAGAAGCCTACCAAATTAACAAGCTAATTAAAAGGGCAGGCTCAGTTATGGGATACACAAAACAGAACTGAGTGTCATTATGAACAATGCTGCACATCCTCTCTCTGACACACTAACACAGATGACTTTCAGCCAACGAATTATTCAGCAGAAGTATGTCTGGAAATGCTAGTGGGGTTCCTTTATACCAACAGCACTACACCTGCATAATTCCTCATTGTGTTTGCCAACTCTGAAGTTTTTCTTTCTTATTAATTTTCTTCCTTTTTAGTTGTTCTAGTGCGCGTTCAGTCCATAGTGTGTGTGTAAATATATTTATTTATCTATTTATGTATTTGTTTATTTAAAGAGCTTCTATAAAAAGTATCATTTTCCTCTGGGAACAAATAAAGATCTATCTATCTATCTGTTGTACCAAGACAAAAGAGACAATAATGCTCATAAAGGTTTGGGAAGCTTCCCTATATAGTGTGAGATGATCCGAGTAGGCAATTCAGACTGTTTACAACAGAATGAAACACAATGGACAGGCCCGCCGCCAGAAATATTTGGGCCCCAGACAACTGGGTACGTGTGGGCCCCTCTGCCTTCCCCCAGGTCCCCACATGCCAAAACCTTCAAATACGTATACAAAATGATCAAAATGTAGTTTATCCGACAGCGACAATGCTGCATTTATGAATGTAATACTTGATGAGTTAAACCTTCTCGCACATCAAAGTTTGACTGCGAGAAGGAAAGCCAGTGCTAACGGAAGCTCGTAGCGGAATTGAAACAATACACTAATGAGATAGGCCTATGTATTATCTAACGTGTAATGGTACAATTATACCAATGCAAAGAATAGGAGTAACATCTGAACATTTTAATATATACTGATGGTTAGGGTTATCTACATGGTGTACAATCAGTATGGTAACTTGCTGTATCAAACTTCAAAGTTTTCAAAAAATCCGGGTGATCCAGAATCTTTAGTGATACACACAAAACCAACGCACACTCGTCACTGCTTTAAAGCAACAATAAACACCCAAGTGAATGAATTATCAAACTACGGAGATGGACTTCTGCTACACCACACACGTCAACATCCACAATGGCGCACAACAATATCGCTGTTGTCTGAGACAGAACCGCGCCTGTGTGTGTGAAACGGCAGTATTCAATTACAGCGGCAAAGTCAATCCATTATCTATGTACCCTGTACAACAAACATACTACTCAACGTCAAGCTCAAGGACATCGGCGTCGGCTCTCCTTTGTCTTTGAGAAGCGTGCCGCTGCCGGCCCCCTTTGACAAGCATGCTTCACACGACACAAGCACAATATCTACTTGCATTGTGCGTGCGGCTATTAAAACACTCACTTGTATTGTTATAAGCTAAATGATTTAACTTTTCTATTACATGTAACTTGAACAATTGTCCGAATATATATCTACGTGCACAACATCAGCATAAAAAAAGTCAAGCGTGAAGGGGCCCCCTTCCATTAGGGCCCCGGACCAGAGTCCCATTTGTCCCCCCCTGGCAGTGGGCCTGCAATGGATGAATGAAGGCAGGAAATGATGGAACTTTACACAGATTTTGCCGGAAGTCAAGTACAGAGTGTGGACACTAGGGGGCGCTGTTGCCCTGTGAAACCCAACAGACAGCCGTCCTGGACACACGTATAAAAGTACCAAGTATAATTTTTAATATTTTTCGTAAATAAAGTGCACAAAGCACCACACTCGCCACAATTCACAAATATCAATAATCACAATACAACAATCCTCCACTCCCAGCAGCTCCATCACACACCTTTCCTCCTCTTCTTCCGGGTCAAATGACACATCATCAGTCCTCAAGTACTGTGGGCTTCTGTCCTTGTGACTCCGAAGTACTTCCGGGTAGTAGGAAAAGTAGGAGTCCCCAGGTCCTTTATGAGCTCCCCCTGGCGTTACCCACTGCACCCAACAGGGCTGAGAAAATGGACTCCATGTCCCATGATGCCCTGAGGGAATCCAGGGTACAGTTACCGTCCAGGGGAGCTGCCACCTAGTGTCCTGGGGTAGGTAGTGTCCTGGAAAGGCTGCCCTCCTCCACTCTTACAGTTCTGGGACGTCCCAGGCCTATTGAACTGCCAGCCGTCTATCACAAGAGGAAATTAGGACGGAGATGACGTGAGAACCAGACGCCGGAAGTGACATCATCGGGATGGGATGGAAGATAAACAATCATTGCAGAAGTGAGTCAGTCTTATGGCAATGTTCTTCTGGAGATTTTGAAAGACACAGACTTTATTCTTCCATTTTTCTGCTGGATAAGAGAGAGAGAGAGGTTCTTGTTCTATCTTGCTTTGTTAAGCCTGTCGGCTGCCCCCTAATCGCACGTGTGGGAATCTATCTATCTATCTATCTGCTTGTTCATTTTATTGACATTTGTTTCTTTTTTTTAATGTATTTTGTTGCCATTCTTTAACGTTTACAGTTTGAAGTAGACTTTAGATGCAACCTCACTTCACTCTTCATTTGATTGTAGTCATCTGTTTTAAAGTAAAGCAGGCATGACACAGTGATTAGTACTTTTGCTTTAAAGCACCTGAAGACAGGGTCTCAATTCTGTCCAAATCATTGTTTGCTTAAAATTTGCACCCCTTCTCCATGTTTTCAAGATTTTCTTCAAGTACACCTCTAATCCCTGTAATATATATTACCTTGGTTCTGCACGTTGCACATTGGACGATGACAATGTTTTATTGACATGAATGCTTAAATCATTTCTGTATTTACAACTCATGTGTATGAGTATGCCACATTTATAACTAATTATAATTTACTTTTAACAGAAACAATATTCTGAATTGCACTTTTCAATTGTTTGCCTAAGATCTTCTTCCTCATAGTTGGCATATGAAATTAAATTAAAAAAAGCCCGAAAAATAACTCAACAGAAGTCTGTATTTTTTCCTACTCCTTGAAGAACGTTTAAGTTCAGCTGATCATGTGCTTACAGGAACACATTTAATCTTAAACCTGCCTCTTGCTGGCTAACTGAAATATTGTTCCATCTGTGAATAAAACCTTATATATCTATCTAACCTACTTGACATGCATTTCCATAATGGAGTCATTAATCAAAAATCGAGGACACTTTTTAAATAACCATAAAATGCAAATTTTTTTTAACTGTATAATGTAGACCCACCAGTATTTATAGTCGGTGCCTCTTGAGCTTTGTAGATAATGTACTAGACCTTTCACCACAAGGCTACAGGTTCAGCCAATATCCTCTATTTTCAGAGTTATAGCACCATGACATGCAGTTTTAGGATATAATGTCTGATCCATTTTTGGACTGCAGTTAAGGTTTCAGGCTAGTGTGGTACATAACAATAATTCAGTCTTAAGAGAGTAGTTCTGGCACAAAAGTCAAGATTAGAGTTTAGTGTGAATGGTATCCACCTTGTCCGTGACATAAATGTTACACCTAATGTAAGACTTTTGGATCAGTTTATACATATATATCAGTTTAACTATTGTATTTTTTAAATTTCTATCCATGTGTTTGAAGGTTCTATCCTCCATATGTTGCAAGTGACACATTTTCTGTATTTACTCAATGGTTGCACTACATACTGGAAAAGCTGTAACATTAAGCTCAATCCAAATGCTCTGCCTTGCACTTGCGTGACTCCTTGATGGTTAACTTACTGCAGAGCCATCTAACTTTGACAACACATCAACTTATCTTAGTTTATTACATTATTCTTGTTTTTCATAAAAACATGTTCTTAAAGGGCACTTTAAAAATATAGTTTGTTTTTATATTGGGGACAAGTTAAAACTGTAAATGGCTACATTTTTAGCTTTGATTTGCATGATCACCCTGCAATACTTATCTATTTAACATTCACTTATCATACAATTCTCATCACTGACATATTGCACTAATCACAGAGCAATGCACTTTATGCTTAATAGTATTTTATTCTCATAGAGAAGAATACCTTAAGAGGGGCTAGAAGCCACTCTGCTCACAAGCCACACTCTTGTTGGGATTCTTTAATATGTTGGTCCAACTTTGGAATGCTTCCCCTGAAATGGCTGTAATTCAGAATAACTTAGCAAAGACTCGGGCCACTTCAAGAGCTGTGCTTCTGTTGGAATTCATGGATTTGGCACACTTTACCCAAATAGCTACCTTTAAAAAGGCTGTACAAATACTTTAGCAGAAGTCAAGTCCATGCTTGAAAATTTTCCCTTACTGAGTCATGTATATGACAGTCCACACTCCAGTCATTACCCCTGAAAGAATAACCTGAAGGAGCAGAGCTTGTTATTGTAACACTTATCCATTATTGCTAAATGTCATTCATACAAAAGACAACTTCAGCAAGGTAATACCCAAACTTTATTTCAATAATTACTTATGTTTATTTGCAGAAAAAACAGGCATAAATGTTAGACATGAAAAAATACAACTTGAATAATTCAAATTAGGGTCACACAACAGGCTTCATATAAGGTGATGGCTATATCTTTAGTTGTTGCAGTCTTGGTCTTTTTTAGGCAGGTGTATTGCTTGCAAGTGTAGGGACAGTAGATGGCAAATATGACAGAGTTGTCATCTCCCTCTGGCAGTTGTGACATCTCTGAAACTGCTTTTAAAATCCTTTCCTTCATAGGATGCCCTTGATGGCTATTTTTAGTAGGTGATATAAGACAAAGTCAGACAACTGACAATTTCCATTTGTCAGTGAAATTACATTCAGCTGAATATAGATCTTGCATATAAAGTGTATCAACTTAAATGTTCCCAATTATTTGTTTTACACCTTCTCACAAGCATATGCACACTGGTTAGTTTTCTGAGCTTGAACTTATACATAGATAAATTAATAAGACTCTAAATATTTACTTTTATTTTTGACTTCCCAGAATTCTTTACTTTATTTGCATGCTTTACAAACTCTTGTCCTGTCTTGTGAAAAACTTCCATGAATCATTGTCATGTGCTTGCATGTACAAGGCACCTGTCTGCTAGGTTCCTGTTTAAATGCACACAATCAAAAGTAGTTCTAGCTTTCTTATATGAGTTCAGTCAGTTTATTCTCTTTAAAGCTACGTATAAATACTCTTGAAATAAAAATGCTAAATTAAAATACAAATGAAATATTATGAGTCATATTTAGCAAACTACATTTTTTAATCCTCATTCAGTCCTTAATTGCGCTTACTAAGATTTTTGCGATCTACTTATTCACTTTCACAATTTATTTCTTGTAGTATAACAGTTTGTTTTTAAATCACTCTTATTTTTAATATCTCAACATTTTAATGTGGCCAGAGAAAAGGTAATGACAGGGGTGGACAAAATATCTAAACACAAAGAGTCAAGAGAGAAATTGATCCTCAAATCCAAAACACAAAAGCAAGGAGAATCAAAGAAACAAAACAAAGGTTTACCCTAATTTCATCTTAGAAACACATTTTAGTTTTCTTTTCTCCAAAGACAAGCAAAGAGAAGTTTTAGGATGGGATCCATTTGTTATATCTGCTGTCTGAATGCATGTGTATTTTATATTTTATTGTTGTGTTTCATATCTTTATGTCATTTCTATTATGTCTGTAATTATATGTGAGCCTCCATTCCATGTACTTTGTGTGTGGAGCCCTAGGAGGATGGGTCCCCCCGATATCACAATTCCTGATTCCTCCCTCTGGCAGATCATTGAGTTTGTATTTGGAGTTGTGTGTGTATTGCTATTTCATTGCATTTTCTGTCTTTGTGATTTATTTTGCTGTATTTTCTTGGATTTCAACCTTGTTTCCTGTGGTTGCTTTTTTAGGCAAATCCTTTTTGCTATATTTTTCTATTTTTCAAAATAAATCTCTAAATGAATAAAGATGATTTGTGAGACTTACCTCTGCGAGCCAGAGTTTCACAATTTATCTCACCTTTGTGAGACATTTTCGAAATATTGTGGGACTTTCTTTGTATTTTGAATTTTTAAGCCCAATGTCCTGTTTTCTTCTTTGAGCTTCAGCTAAAGCCAGTAGGTGGTTGTTAGGGCCTTTATGATTTAAGGTGAGCCACTTCTGTGTAAGCAAGTGAAGGTCACGGCTGGCTTTATAGGTCTTTTGGAGGTCTTACACACCCTTTTGCCATATTTTTGATTCTGATTCACAACACTAGTATTCAGATGTCTGGTGCTGTGTCACCATGTTTTATATGTAAAATCAATGTGACCTAATATATCATATGAGTTTTACGTCACTGATAGGTAATGGGTGTAGAAATACTTAAACAATATGTCTATGGCCTTATAAAACATCAAAACCAAACTACTATAGTATAACCAGAAAGAAAATGGTGATGTCAGATTAATAATAAAAAGATTTGAATAACAGAAAAATAAGTGCAAAGACAGCACTGTATGGCAAGCCAAATTAACATTTAGAGATATCTCAAAATGAATTTTAAGATATCTGGAAATGCATTTTAGATATCTTAAATTGAATTGCAGATATCTAAAAATGCATCTATTTTAAGATATCTAAAATAGATTTCAAGATATCTTAAAATGATATGTTGTACATTTTGAGATATCTGAAATGCATTTCAAGATATCTTAAATGCAATTCGAGATATCTTGAAATACGTTAATGTGCATTTTGAGATATCTCAAATACATTTCAAGATATCTTAAAATACATCTGCAGGCATTTTCAGATATCTGAAATACATTTTCAGATATCTTAAAATAACTTCATGCGTATTTAAAGATATCTCAAATACATTTTCAGATATCTTAAAATAACTTCCTGTGCATTTCGAGATATCTTAAATAACCTTAGAGATATCTCAAAATCACTTCCTGTAAAATTTCTTATACTTTCAATGGAATTCCTGCCTATTTTAAGATATCTTGAAATGTATTTGATATATCTTGAAATGTGCAGGAAGTTATTTTAAGATATCTTGAAATGTATTTGAGATATCGTGAAATGTGCAGGGAGTTATTTTAAGATATCTTGAAATGTATTTGAGATATCTTGAAATGCACAGAAAGTCATTTTAAGATATCTGAAAATGCATTTCAGATATCTCAAAATGAATTTGGGATATCTTAAAATGAGAAGGAAGTTATTTTGAGATATCTCGAAATATAATTTAGATATCTTAAAAAGCATTTAAGATATCTTGAAATTCATTTTTTTTCAGATATCTGAAATACATTTTTAGATATCTAAAATGAATTTCGTGATATCTTAAAATGGGTCTCTGCTCCATTTCAGATATCTAACAATGTATTTCAAGATATCTCAAATTGTATTTCAAGATATCTAAAATGCATTTTAAGATATCTTTAAAAGGACACTCAATTATTTCAAGATATCTCAATAGCATTTTCAGATATCTACAATACAATTTAAGATATCTCAAATACATTTCCAGATATCTCAAAACAGCTACCTGTGCATTTTCAGATATCTCAAATACATTTTCAGATATCTCAACATCACTTACTGCTCATTTCAAGATATCTCAAATACATTTTAAGATATCTTATAATAAACAAGAAGTCCCATTGAAATAATAGGCAATTTTACAGGAAATGATTTTGAGATATCTTGAAATGCATTTAAGATATCTTAAAATGCATGAAAGGTCAATTTAAGATATCTGAAAATTCATTTGAGATATCTTGAAATGCAGAAACAATTATTTTGAGATATCTGAAACTGTATTTGAGATATCTTGAAATGCATTTGAGATATCTCAAAATGTATTGCAGATATCTTAAAATGTAAAGGAAATTATTTTAAGATATCTCAAAGCGAGTTTCAGATATCATAAAAAGTAAATTACATTTTAAGATATCCAAAATTCATTTTGAGATATCTCTAAATGTTAATTTGGCTTGCCATAAATTTGACAAAATAGCATTTACTAAATAATAAAATGCTACTGTAATGTGTGGGTGCCTGGTTCCTCTGAGCAATCTGATTGGTCAGTTTTGCTTTGGTGTGATTGGTCAGTTTCAGTTTGGTTGCTGTGTCAAATGTGACCAAGAGAGTAAGCTTCAGGCAAGAGAGTTTGAGACACATGTGAATACCAAAAAAAGGCACAGAAGGAACACTGAGATTAAATGAGGCAAGATATATCAATATTTAAGTTAATATAGTTAATATATATAAGTTTATTATATTACCTGTCTTCAACAGATAATGTGGATAGTGATAAATACTGAAGAATAAAAACCCTACTACTTACGACTAATATTTTTTTTTATATTTAACTCTTGCTTGCTGCTATGCAAGACTCTTTTTTAAAAAGACTTTTTTGTTATAATTACTTTTGGATGTTGTCATTTTGTGACAGTTTTTTTTTTTGTTTACTGCATTGTTTATTTATCTTAAAATCCCCTCCTGGGTGTCACCATGTTGTTTACCATCATTAGGGGTAGCTGCCAGTCACATGATGGTGGTGTCAGTTTGCATCTAACATTACAGTGGTGTATTTAAAACAAGGCAGTGCTCGTAGCCTCGCTAATGAGTTTCAGATCCATCTGGTGTCTCTCAATCTCACTTTCTTTAGTGTTAGAGGAAACTAAAAGATGCTTTGAAAAAGAAAATAGTGTTAGTACAATTTTGATGTATGTCTTGACATTGTTTTCTAGCTGTTTAGTTTTGGATTTTGTTTATTGTTTCTGTCTGTTTTCCAGTATTTCTAACCACTTCCCTATCACTGACCACATCTTTGCTCTGTCGTATCTTTGAAGACATACACACAGTAAGTGTCCAAAGATTGTTGTGAGATAGAAAAGGAGCAAGCGCAGATAAACTCAGACATAGTCATAGTCATGACAGGCAAAGAGCCAAAGCTGGGTGATCGAAAATAGAAAGGAACCAAAAATCCAAGTGTTTTGCAAAACAAGAACAGAACAAAAGAGCCAAAAAGAGTGTTTTAACAAAAAATACACACAATAAGGCTGACTATAAAATAAAGCTAACTAAACTGGAGATTTCAATACAGTGTATATCCACCAAGGGATAACATAAACTGCACCCATTGCCCTATATATAGCATCACTTCCTTCAATAACATCAATGCAACAATCGCAGTCACGATCTAAGCGCATCACTAAATACGGAAAAATAAGATGGGAATATAAAAGAATTTTTTCAAAACAATTTAAAATTTAAAATAACCTCATAAACAGAATCCTGATAATAATAATAAAATACAACTAAACTACACATACAGAACATGTTATTATCACACTGTCTTTGGCTGTCTTAGTAGCATAGTGGGAGTTTTGTGGCAGAATCTTGCCAGAATCTTCCTAGAATCTTTCTTTTAACTGAATGTTTGCTAGGTGTTTTGGTTTTCTTTGCTGGTATATTTCATTCCCTGTAAATTACTTCTGCCTGCCTTTGGGATTTTTTGTTATTTCAGTCAATTTGATTTCACTCAGTTGTATCAGGCTGTATATGTAATTTTAGAATTCTTACTGACCCAAACTGATTGCACCTTTTCCTAAAGTTAATTTATCTCCTATACTTTTAAATGAATGATTATATTGCTCAACCTGATTGACTCAGATCACACTGCAATATAAAAAGCATATTGTCAAGAATTATACTGATGTCATCAACATTCACATATATATATATATATATATATAT
>JANRMT010062804.1:14666128-14680374 GCA_026402145.1 Polypterus bichir lapradei | reverse complement strand
TAAGCATATCTAAATATATATCACGGATTTTTCGCTGGTTCGCGGATTTCTGCGGACAATGGGTCTTTTAATTTATGGTACATGCTTCCTCAGTTTGTTTGCCCAGTTGATTTCATACAAGGGACGCTATTGGCAGATGGCTTAGAAGCTACCCAATCAGAGCATGTATTACATATTAACTAAAACTCCTCAATGCTATAAGATATGCATCCCGCGCGGTGTTTGTTTGCTTGTCTCTGCCTCTATCTCACCCTCTCTGACATTCTCTGCGCCTGACGGAGGGAGTGTGAGCAGAGGTGCTGTTTGCACAGAAGCTGTTTGCTTAAAAGATACTGACGCTCCTCTAAAAAATGCCGCTTTATTGCGGTGCTCGGCATATTTAAAAGCACAAAAGCACACGTATTGATTTTTTGATTGTTTGCTTTAATCTCTCGCTCTCTCTCTGACGTTCTCTGCGCCTGACAGAGGAGATTTGAGCAGAGGGGCTGTTTCAACAGAGGCTGTTTGCTTAGAAGATACTGACGCTCCTCTGAAAAATGCCGCTTTACTTAAAAGCACACGTATTGATTTTTTGATTGTTTGCTTTTCTTTGCGAGCGCGCGCTCTCTCTCTTAAATTCTCTGCTCCTGATGCAGAGACTCATTTGAAGAAAAGATATATTTGCATTCTTTTAATTGTGAGAAAGAACTGTCATCTCTGTCTTGTCATGGAGCACAGTTTAAACTTTTGACTAAAGGGTGTTATTTCATGTCTAGAGGGCTCTAATAATGTTAACAGTGTGGGAGAGTTTATAAGGGCTTAAAATATATAAAAATAACCATACAAACATATGGTTTCTACTTCGTGGATTTTCACCTATCGCGGGGGGGTCTGGAACACGACCCCCGTGATGGAGGAGGGATTACTGTATATATATATATATATATACACACACACACACCTATCTACATTATATATACACACACATACATACATACATACACACACACACGCACATATATATAATTTGTGTGTGTGTATTTTGTATGTGTGTGTATATATAATGTAGATAGGTATGTATATATATATGTGTATATGTACATATGTATATAGATATGTATATATGTATATATATATGAAGATATGTATGTGTATATATATGTATATATGCATGTATATATGTATATATATATACAGTATATATATATATATATATATATACACAGTATATGTGTAGACTCAAACCGATTATAACAGCAGTAATCCAAGCTGTGAGAAAACACTAAAAAGGAGGCGTGTCAGACGTCGTGGTACATTTTCTGATGCAGCTAGACGAAAACAACTTTGTGACGCTGCGGCCAAAGACACAAAACAATTACTTTGACAATCATGTTACGTTATTTTTAAAATGTTTCCTTTTCTTTTTCATAACTTCTTTAACACATGACTTCTCCACTGCGAAGCGCGGGTATTTTGATATATATATATATATATGAAACTCCTCCTCACTATTTCTGTGACTTACAATATACGTAGGAAGCCCAAATTTCCCATGCTCATCCTTTACACTGTAGTTACAAATGTTAAGTATGTTTCATTTCACATAGTGCCCCGTAACGAACATTCGAAAATAATGTCTTCTTTTTGGAGGTTCTCACCATTATGCCATTAGGAACTTTCGGAACTGACCTCTCCTTTTGCCAGTTTCATTCCTTATTTATGTTAACAGCGGATTCATTTCACGGCAGAGACGCAAAAGGGCCGCCCCAGGTCCCCCTTCCTTTTTCTGCACGGCCGCTGTCCGCTTACCACGTGGTTGGCTCCGTGCCTATATACATTAACGACATCCCACGCTCATGTGCCTCCTCACTCGCTTCCTTACTTTCCTCAGCTGTTCGTATTGCTCACTGCTCCCTTCTTCTTTACTTCACCACTTCAAGCCTGTTATTGTTCGCCTTGCTTCACGTCTTCCTGCTGGTGACTCCTGCCTTTTCATTTAGTTTCTTCACACTCGTAATCCTCCAGGAATGCCTCCGCATACTCTACTTTTGAAGGTCGGCGCACCAATTATGTTTCTATGAAACTTACAACCACCAAAACTTTGTAATGGCACCAGACTTCAGAACAAATCTCTGCACAAGAACCTCATTGAGGCAACGGTCTTAACTGGAACTGGCTCAGGTGAGTCTGTATTTATTCCTCGCATCCCTCTCATACCCTCTGACCTCCCATTCCAATTCAAATGCCTCCAATTTCCAGTAAGTGTCTGCTTCGCTATGACAATAAATAAGTCACAGGGCCAGACTCTAAAAAAGGTCGGCATTGACTTGACACAAGATTACTTCTCACATGGCCTACTGTACGTTGCATGCTCAAGAGTAAGCTCAGCAGACAGCTTGGTCATTTTACAGCCCAAGGACAGAACTGTAAATGTCGTTTACTAAGAGATCCTTACATCCTAAAAATGTGCATTTCTCATACCCAACATTTACAATCATAAATTAAACTCTTTACAATCATCAAACTCACTCTCAATACTAAACTAAGCCTACGACAATTACATTGACAATCATGTTGCGTTATTTTTAAAATGTTTCCTTTTCTTTTTCTTAACTCCTTTAACACACATACTTCTCCACTGCGAAGCGCGGGTATTTTGCTAGTATATATATATATATATAATGTTTGTTGTAAATTATTGCTAATTTGTGGCCATTTGTTGTATATTGTTTGCAGCTACCATTCTGTCTGCATCTATTTTTGTTTGAGAGAATGATGAAGTGGTTAGCTCTGCTGCTTCGCAGCTCAAGGTCACATTTTCTGCAACCATAGTCAGTCCAGCATAGTTGGCAGACAAGTCCTTTGTTGGCAGACAAGACTTCAATTCAATCCGGGTTAGTCTGGTGAGGTTCCTGAATATTTCCATGATTTTGCAGAACTCGCCGTGAGGGAAATTCTGCAGGGTTTTCTCACGATTATTAATCAGTGTATGTTATGTTTGACAACTACTGTCCATACCACACACTTTCCAATTACTATCTCTTTTAAGAAAGAAAATTTTCAAATCCATTTCTCTATTTTTTAGTATTCTATTATGTCAGGTCTGCCCATCAACCTACTTTAAGTCTTAAATCTTGCTTTAGGATTCAAATTTATTCTTTACTGCTGGCCACTAGTTAGTCGGTCTCTCTCTTCAATCCCCTTTTCTTAATTAAACACTGTTCAATAACTGCTCAACTATTCTAGAAGCTTTTTGTTACTTCTTGCCAAGAGATCATAGCTAGTCCAATTCACAAATGTCAGTCCCTTTTCATATATTTGTTTTACCTCCAATCTCTTTTTCACTGTACTGATAACTTCTGTTGACTGAATTATTTTATACAATTTTACTCTGATCTTCTCAATGTGGATTTCCTGTTTCTGACCATACTTTTGCCTAAGTCGGCTTAATTCAAACACATTAGACTCCTCTTATCCTGTAATGTGTCTTTGTTTCCCTAATTACAGAAAGTTTATGTATTTCAACTGGCATCATGCTACCTGTTCACACAGATTTCTGTTTAATGTAAACTTAAAGCCTTTTATCTTGTTCCTGCTGTAATGTATATAGAGCATAAAGATGTTCATGATCAGCCTTTACATCTACACAATAGTCCTTTATCTTGATAACTGCTGCCCTTTAAAACCTAAACTAAATAATTTTCATCATGCCTGATATTGCTATAATTTCTATATCCATTATTTAAACTTAATGCACCAGCTGCTCTATTAAATCTTGATGGTAATCCATAAATTACCTCCTATTTATGAGCTGTAACAAAAGTATATTTCGTTATTTGATCATATCAGACTTCACACACTAATAATGTCAATGGTGTTTTTTTCCTGACAACAGTAGTCCATTGGTTTCAGACTATGAAGTATTTAATTTAATACCTGTTATGTTATAAATTTTCCATTATGGTATCTAACATCATCATCACATATGCACCACCAATGCAACTTCAGTAAATGTTTTAGTTAGCTTTATGGTCTTTCATGTATTTATTGGGTCTTTTAAATACATTTTCCAAAATATTTGTCTGTCCTTAACACATATTATGAGTAGTTTTATTATAGCTGGAATACAGCAGGGGTTTCTAAACTTTTTTTATCTGAGGAACCAAAATAAAAAATTTGTACTGTACTGGGATCCAAGAAGAGCATTAATAACAAAATGACACCATAGTCATAAACAGGCAATTAAAACGGCAATATAATAAAAAGTACATGTTTTGTTTTGTTTCAAGCATAGTTCTCACCTGAATATTACTACAAGAAAAAAGTGGGAAACGATACTCCATTTATTAATTTTCTAAACCTGCTTACCCTGAGCTGGGTCAAGGGTCAACTGGATCCCAGAAAGCATAAGTTACAAGCCAAGAACAATCCCTGGACAGGGCGCCAGTCCATCACAGGGTGTACAGACTCATACATAGAAACACACCAGAACATGGGACAACTTAGCATAACCATTCTAATAATTTACATGACTATGGACAATGGGAAAAAACCAGACCAGAGGAAACCCATGCACTCATGGGGACAACATGTTAACTCAAGACAAGGAGCATCTGGGGCTTAAACCTTAAACAATTATCATCACTCTAAACAGTATTAGATTCCAGAAGTATATCACTGCCAGAGGAAATTCCTGGTGTAAGACTTACTAAAGCTGATAGAAAGAAATTCTGTAATAATACAGAATAAATCATTTTAGATATGTCATTTCAAATTTGCTTTGTCTTCTGCTGTGCAGACTGTAGTTCACAAATAAACTGATTTGAACAATTCCCCCAGAAGCTGTAGTCACATAACTCCATTTCACCATTCCACTCCATTGCACTCATCATTATGCTGTTCATTCAGCAACTATAATAACAATGCTTTCTGACAGCATGGATGTGTCGAACTTTATTTATTGCACACTCCTTAGGGGTTTAATTTCCTGTAATCAGTACGATTATCAGAATGTTGCTTCTCATGTTTTGTCTTTGCCATTTATTCTAATTCATTCTTGGCTCAATTTGCTTCTTTTCTTGATTATCTTTAATTCTAGCTGATCACGCCCCACTGGGCATAAGAATAGTAAAGGTGATACTTGATTAGAATAATCTTGACCAAATTTACATTTCATTTAAATATTCATAGCTTGATTGCCCCCTTCTATGGTTATTTCATTATCCATTTTAAAATTCTTATATTGTACAAATCTGTATTTAGATGCTATGGTGTTACATTTAAACACTTTTCACTAATCATTCCCAATTTCTCTGGCATGCAAGATATCACTTTTTATCTATCACTTTTATAGAATTTAATATTCCCTTCAAAGATCTGAAATTTGGCTTCTATCTTTGTCTGCTGTATATGCTTCTGGTAGTTTACTCGTTTAGTGACCCATTCATTTTCTGTTATTGGATTGCAAATTATCTTCAGAGGAGAAAATCATTTGTTTCTCATTTTTGTCATTAGCTCTTAGATTTTGTTCATTTTATTTGTTTGTTGCAAAAGATGACAAAAAGTCTGACATGATTTGTTATAATATCATCCATTACATCAACAAAAGTTGCAAATACAGAATTTTTATAACTGCTGTAAAGCTAAATTACATTTTGAAGCCTAGAGTGCTGTACATAATTTAAAAATATTTCAATATATATTTCTATTTATTATACTTTTTGATAAAAGAAGTCTATGTTTTGGAAACATTTAGTCCCCTGCACCTAAGCAATCTCTCAAAACAAGTACTGCAGTTACAGTTATATTTCTTTAATTTTTTAGAAAAAAAAAATATAAACAATTTGTAACTATGTAGATCTAATTATGTACTCATTCATACCTTTACTTTCAAAATGTTTTTTCATTCCAGTCCTTGAAACAATTTCTGCTTTCCACAAGACACAGAGAAACCCTACATTTTGTACAATAGATTTTGGTTTTTATGTTGCAATTCATACATCTTCTCTTGCCTTATATTGTAGTTGTATCACAGAAAATTAGTGTTTTTTTTATTTGGTTTTTTTTTTTTTGCATTTCACATCTGGACACAATAAAAAAATTCAATATAGTCAAAACAGAACATAAAGTAACATTAAAACATTCCGTATTATGAAATAAACACATTAAAAACTATTAAAGCTGTCTTTTGACCTTGGTATAGTGTTTCCACAAGCCTGAATACAGTACTCCCAATCGAACTAGATCAGCAAATAACCTTCTTTTATAGAGAAACTAGCTGTACCCCATGGCTGCACCCACATAGTAATGACACAGGACAAACTTTAAAACTCAATAGACGTTGGCACTGTATCTGATCGATTTCAGCTCTGACGGGAAAGCGTTCCCCACGTTGGGAGAAAAGCACATACCCATGATATCTCTGGCAATCAGCAGCTACCCTCTGAAACAGATGGAGCTTGGATCTCTCTCTCAAAAACATCAAACATTACTCCTTAACAATTTGTAGATGATAATGTCTATTGAACAAACAGGTATCGCTAGCTAAGCAGAGGCAAGGTGCACTCCAACACATGGCGAGACGTAGACCAACTCGAACAAAAGCTGGCTAGCGAATAAGGAATGCCCCGCCCCCCCTGCTCTCGGCCCACAGCCACTCTCTTGGATTTGCATAAATACATCAGTACCGCAAGCGAACTATGGTACTTAGTGCGATGAGAGAAGTTGCAAAATGAAACGGAAAGTTCAAGCAAATTATAGAAAACAACCAGATCTAAATCCGTTAAGTAATTCTCTCTTGAAAAGCAGACAGACATACAGACAGAATGCAGTTGGACTACGAAATTTTTAAAACCGTTTCTTAGTGAGCACCTATGAGCCAAGGGTAACCTACATTCCAAATTTCAAGTCCCAAGTCCTTATGGTTCAGGAGATTTTGTGATGAGTGAGTCAGTGGCTTTTATATATATATGTAGATGAAAGAACAACTTGTTAATCAACAAATGAAGTACACATGGTTAGATACAGTGGACTCTTTTTAATTAATGTATAGGTTGTAAGGGTGCACTTGCTTTTTAACACATGGCTTCTGCTTGTTGACATGTGTTTTGTTAAATAATAAATAATAAAGTAAAATATAAGTTCTCTGTTTCCTGAGCTTAGATTTATCAAGCTTTAGGACTTGGCAAGGACTAAATGGTTGTTAATTATGTCCTGGTATGCAAAACCACAAATGTAAAGGAGGGAGTTCATGAGTTTATATAAGTAAAGACTTTTTTAACCTCTTATGCCCTAAGTGTTTTTTTGTATTTTTGCGTCAAAATGACATACCCAAAAATAAATTCTTGTTGTTCTGCTTGCATAACAAAGAAGCTGCAAAAATAGTGAGTATAACACTCTAAATTAAAAAAAAAGTTTTTATTTGATTAAAAAACTTTCAACTAAATACAGTAAAGCACAAAAAAGTGACACTTTTGGGGATTTCTGTCCAAAATGCTGGACTTTACACTACACAACCAATATATTTTAGGATGTACAATCATGGAGTCAATTTTCTTTTGTGTCCCATACTGTCAGCTATCACTGTACCAAGTTTAGATGTCATATCCCATAGCATTGCAAAGTTTTACTGTTTAGCAAAAGGTGTCCCCCAGTTTGGAAGCATTTAGTCTCTTGAACCTAAACAGTCTCTCAAAACAAGTATTGCATTTACTGGTATATTTTTTAGAAAAAATATATATACACACAAACACACACCCACAGTATATATCACTCTGAAGCAAAAAGTAAATAATTTGTAAGTATGTATATATAATTATGAAATCATCCTTAAAATTATTTTTCATGCCAGTCCTTGAAACAATTTCTGTTTACCACTAGACACAAAGAAACATTTCATTCAATAGATTGGCGTTTTTCTGCTGCAGTTCACACATATTATTTTGCCTTATGTTGCAGTTGCATCACAGAAGTTTAGTGTGCTTTTATTTATTTATTTATTGTTTTTTTTCTTTCAGGAATAAACCAAATTGATAAATATATTTTCATACCAGCTACTTCTGGTGGTGGGTTATGGGGATGGAGACAGTGCCTTTCCTGGCAGCCCTGGGCGCAGGGAAAGAATCAGCCCTGGGCAGGACCACACAGAGCTATTCACATACCCCATACATACACCTAAACCAGTGTTTGTCGCTGTCACTGGGCACATGAGACTTGGTAACAGTAAAATTTCACCACCAAAGGGATTGCTGTGCAAGATTTTGTATCCCATTTCAAATCACCCTTTTAACCCCAAGCCAAACCCCCCCTCATTTAAAGGCTGCTCTTCAATTTTGAAAGTACAGTGTAACAGTTTTCACTGGTACACTAAGAAATATTGCCGGTACTCTATGTTGAAACTAAAAGAGCAGTGCTCAGAAAACTAACATACAGAGAACATGCAGCAGACAGCCTCTAGGTATGGTAATTGAACATCAAGAGCTTGAATTGTAAAACTGCATGCCACAACACGTCAAAGTTATACTATGAGCAATAGTAGTATGGAGTTCTTCAGCAAGCATGTCATTCTCAATACAGTCAAAACTGTGAACAGAATCTGACTTAAGATTTTCATATTCTGTATCACTAACACTGCAATAATTGAATAAGATGAAAAATAAATATAAAATGGAAGCGCTTTCATTAAAAAAATAATATTACATTCACCATATGGCACACAACATTAAAAAAAATCTTCTCAACAAAAAAATCAATTTCTTTTTAACAGGCTCTGAAAAATCAGCACTTAAGTAAAAAAAAAAGCTTTGCCTATTTTCTATCTATCAATCTATCCCTCCACCAAAAAAGACCTGGAGGGAAAGCTGACTTGCCCTGCCAAATCATAATTACGGTCTTGCAGCTCCCTTAACTCAGCGCATACTGACCTTCTCCTGATCTGGACTGAGCTCCTTAGCTGGTGAAAGGATCGGCTTTTATCCCATCGCCTAACCCGAGTCTAACACCCCTTTCTCTCCCTGGTCACGCGACTAACCTAGAAGATATCTATTTCAGTTGCGCAGGATTCTGTAACTTTTCTAGGACTTCCTCAACTGCTTGTTTTCTTTTTTTTTTTGAAGAAGAAAATATTTCCCTAGTACAATCTTCAAGTCTTATTGCATGCCAACCAAACAACTCCTTGCACTCTGACAGAAGCTTGTGCGTAGTAGTGCATAAAGAATAGCAGTCGCACACATAATTTATTTGCTACCTTTTATGCATAGCTGTGACATGTAATATGAATGATCAATCACAGACAGCTATAAAGCATTGAAATACTGTGAACCTCTCCTATCCAATGGTAATGAGCCCTTCAATGTATGTGTCTTGATGTAGGTGGGATCTTTGATAAAACAGATTCACTCAGCTGTGATGCGCTGCTTGCTTTGTCATATATGTGTACATTTCTCATATTTTACTAATGAAAGAGAGTAGACAACACAAACTTATGACTTATTTCAAACAAGACACTTTTGGGTATGTAAAAACACCATTATCACTTTTGATTGTCTTGTGGGGTTATTGCAACATACGCTTACAACTTTGAAATGTGGTGGTGTTCTAAATGGTAGTGAGTAACTGGTTACTTTACATTCCTAACTCTCAAAAATATCATTTATTAACTGGTAAATAATAAATATAATATCATGCTCAAAGCAACTGGTCAGGGGAGAGAAAAATAAATAAATTCACTTAAATTCCAAATAAATCTGTGAGTTCAATATGTGATATCAGAGGAAATAAGCTAGTAAAAAAAACAATTACTAATACCTGTCTATTTTAAGAGTTTAATTTGCAGCATTAACAACTGTGTTGAAACTATTTCTTCCTTTATTTTCTACTGCTGTGGATAACATGACTTTATTTTTCTTTCAGTATGAACAATACAAAAAGAAAGTTTTTTTTCCTTTACAAGTATGAAACTCCACCCAGTCTTTGTCCATATGGAAACTACATGTTCTCCCATTGGCTGTGAGTGTTTTCAGGGTGTTCTACATCCAAATGATGTGAATTTCAGGCTGATTTACAATTCAAAATTGGCTCAGTGTGAGTGAGTGTGGGAGGGTGTGAACTTGCATTGAGTTGGACTTCTGCCCTACTCTAAGTTGGTCCCTGCCTTCTACCTGATGCTTTTACACTCCATGTAACTCTAAAATAAGTCCAAAAAATGAATGGACATGTATTCTGAAGGTTTCTTTTGACATTTTTTAAAAAGTATTTGCACACCACTTCTCATAACCTGCTCATTGTAAAACAAAATTAGACAGGTTATTTCTTGCCCCTAGTTTATTATACATATATGAAAAATACTTTTTCAAGCAGATTTAACATAACACCAGCTGTCATGACATTCATTCTAAAAGTTAAATCAGCAATCCTGGTCACGTTAGTCTCCCGAAGCTTAAACATTTTTGGGAAACTTTTCAATCTTCAAGTTTTAAACTGGCATTAATAAAATTGTTGAAATAATTTTATTTCCTTAGGTTCAGATATTCTTTTTACACAACAAGGCTGTTCTCTTGTTAACCATAACATTTAAGCAATCTTTTGATCCCTTGATGTCCAAACTTTTTTAAAGGTTATCTGCAGTTATTAAATTGCCTCCTTAAATCATAAGGTGATATTAAAGAGAAAGAGCCACCCTCTAATCGTTTGACCTCTATTTATACTTGAGAGCCTTCCACTGCTTCATTAATCTTTTCTGGCATATGACCTCAGAATCCAACCACTGTTCACTTCATTGTTTCTTAGAAGGGTGCATGCTCCAAATTGTATGATTTCCCAATAACTCAATATAAACATCCTGTACCATCCTGAATTTATTTACTGATGACAGTTGTGGCTTGAAATGTAGATAACTGGTACAAAATTACAAGCTGGTCTTTAGAATTTATCTGAAGAATATTTTATATCTAACTTTTTAAAAATAATTCTTCTTTAAAAAATTGTTTTTATATTCTATTTTTATCTTTTTCAGTTTCCATATGCCTAAAGTGGTAATTCTGTAGCACCTTCAACTGTTCAG
The DNA here is from genome assembly GCA_026402145.1 of Polypterus bichir lapradei. Taxonomy (NCBI): domain Eukaryota; kingdom Metazoa; phylum Chordata; class Cladistia; order Polypteriformes; family Polypteridae; genus Polypterus; species Polypterus bichir. The sequence goes on along the minus strand of JANRMT010062804.1, from coordinate 14,669,336 downwards.
CTGTGCCCTGATTTACAATACCTCACAGAGATGACTATAAAACGTTACTGAGATAAGCAATTTGGACAAGCAGAGTTGATGTCCCACACCGGAGACCCTACCTTAGGCTCTAACAGGAACACAGAGACATTAAGTATCGGGACCGACAGTCAGTTGGACAATAAGGGAGGCAGACACAGCTGATATAACAAGTAAAAAGGTGAGACAATATAAATAAATGCATACAAACACTGCAATAATTGAATAAGATGAAAGATAAATACAAAAAGGAGGATCTTTCATTAAAAAAATAATAAAATTACATTCACCATATGGCACAGAACTTTTAAAAAAATCTTCTGGACAAAAAAGTCAATTTCTTTTTAACAGGCTCCAAAAAATCAGCAGTTAAGTCAAAAAAAAGCTTAGCCTACTTTCTATCTATGATCTATTCCCAACCCCCACCCCAACCCGCCCCCCCCCCCAAAAAGCAGGACGGGGGGGGGAGAGGGGCGCTGCCAAATCAGAAAAATTAATTGTCTTGCAACTGCCTTAACTCAGCGCATACTGACCTCCTCCTGATCTGGACTGAGCTCCTTAGCTGGTGAGAGGACTGGCTTTTATCCCGAGTCAACTATCACCTGACCCGAGTCTAACACCCTTCTCTCTCCATAGTCACATGCCTAACCAAAAAGATATCTATTTCTGTTGCTGCATGCACTCATTATTTGCCCACTCCCCACACTACTCCGCATCAGGTTTGTCCTTTTAACCCACAGCCGCTGTTCTTCTTATGCCAGTTACTTCCAAAGCAGCACCGCAATTCCTAAACACCATACTCAGACCAGAACAACATCAGGACAAAGCATAACAGGCAGCAAGTATGCGTTTCCCTTTGAATGAAAACACGTACTAACTTGTCCACTCAAAGCCCAACGACACATGGCTGCTCCCGTTGTGCACCTTGGGAACACACCGGTAAGTGAACAAGTGCCTTTTTTTCTTTTAAAATAACCCCGGTGCCTGTGAAGAATTAACAAATGAGGCAAAGTACTTTTAAAGTATCTCATTGTGAGGCTTTTTCTCACAATTGGCTCAGCATTTTTGTTGCTCTAGGTGAAATTGTAAATTGCAACCTCATCTTCTTCGCTTTCAGAAAAATCTAAGAATTGTCAATTCCAGTTCTGTAAACCTGGACACAGTGCTGGGGACATCGAAGTATCGATGGTTTGGATACAAAACAGTGAATTTACAATTTGAAAATGTCAACAGGGATGGTTGATTACTCATAGCAACAGTTGTTTACAAGACATTAGGCTTTGGAGGGATGCCATTTCAGAAAACAAGTAGGAATTTGGTGGTATTAGCAGGCTTTATTTAATTATTCCTCTCAACATTTTTCTATGGAAGAACCCAAGAATCATATAATCATATTACTTTAACTACAACTGTAAACCCTGTAGGTCTCTATTTAAACCTCTTGCCAAACATGTACCTTATGATGATAGTAGGAGTCTAGTTATAATCTTTCCAAGTTAGCTTTGTAACATATATGTATCATTTAAATTAATAAAATAAATTGACAAACGTAATATAATTACAAAATTCAATAAAATTTAAGTATAATGGTTATCTTTAAATCAGAATATTTACATACAATACCTATTTACTGTAACCTTACAAAGTTTTTTCAGTGAGAGAAGGACTCTGGAGAACTGATTTAGAGTGCCAAAAGTGAAACTCATTGTTGGTGTTGAACAACAGAGAACGCTATTTGCCAAGTTTTAATGTAAAAACATTTAGGAGATAATTATAGATTGAATGAAATCAGCCTTTAGCAATGCGCACAAGAGCTGCAGTCCTGTTGCCATTTTTATTTTTAAATTTTATTTTGCCATGTCTGTGTCTTTTATGCTACAGTTTACGGATTATTTTTATTATCATCATCATTGTCGTTAATGTTGTTGGTGTTATTGTTGGGTTATATAGGTTATCAGGTATTAAAATCAAATATGGCCACTATGTGTAAATAATGCAAAACAATGTAATCAGACAGTCATATTGAGTCAGAGGGTTCATACATCTGTAATATTTTTCCTTGTTAATGACAAAATGTGCATGTTTGTTTAATATCCAAACTTACAAAGAACTAACAGGGTTAGGTAATACAGATTTACAGATAACAAGGCAAAACAAATAAGCACCAATTAAATATATGTAAAAGAGCATTTATAGATCACTGGTTTCTTTTTTTATTTGCATTCTATACTTTTTCCCAATTTTTTGGAAATGGTGTTGTACTGAATGGTGTGAGATCTTTCAGAACAACGTGGGGCTATATTTTCTCTATGGTAAAAAATCATTTGATAGTAATAAACATCAAATATTTTATTTTGAATAGTGCTAGTATTGATCATTATTAGTTTGTATATATTTTTGTATACAAAACATAAATAAGCTCAAGAAAAAAAAAGGACTTGAAACATGCTACTATATTCACTATACTGCAACCACCACAAACCAGCAATAAGATCACCCTTTCCAACTATTGAATGAGAAGCATCAGTGCTGTTTTAATTATTTTTTTTACTATTAAATTATTATTTTTTGGTAAGATTAGATTTTTCTGGTCCTTAGGGTCATAGGACTAACGAACTAGTGATTTTTTTTCCCTTAGGTTGTCTGCAAATAGCCTTTTCAGTCAGTCATTGTCTTTCAGGCACATGTATACAACATATAGTGTGAAAACATAAGAGTCCCAGCAGAGTGAGATTGGGAACCATCAGGTCCCTGTTTAATCTGGTCAATCAGAAAAAATAGTGAAAACAACTGGCATACAATGGTGCTAAAACAACGAGAAAAGAAAGAAAAGCTCTTGAACATTCCTCCCAATCCTTTCCTCTGTGATCTAGATTATACAATTATAATTGATACAATTATAAATTATACAATTTTCATTACACTATAGCTTATTAATTTTATTATATAGAAAATCACCCGAAAAATCCCAGACCATCGAGAAGTGTGCGAACTGACAACATGAAGAATCGTCTTCACGCCAAACTGGAATCGTCCCCGCATAAAACAAAGTCATCCGGACGAACTGGATCTGCATAATTAGATCTGGACCACCCTGTGTGTGTATATATATATTGTGAACGCCGGCCCGGACACAGACAGACGGACATCATATTTCACCCAACACACGTTTATTTACAATTATTTCCAG
>JANRMT010062804.1:14615452-14661128 GCA_026402145.1 Polypterus bichir lapradei | reverse complement strand
GTAATCAAATGAACTGACTGTGAATGCAGTACGTAGAAAACAAGGAAGAGCTCCAAAGAGCACTGAAGAAAAAGGTATAAACGAGACTTTGGATCACTTTGTAACGGAGTTAAAATTGCTGTAGCGAGAAACTTTTAAGTGCCAGGTCTTAGCTAACATTGAATAAAGCCATGGACATCACAACATCACACAAGAGAGCAGCTCACGTGAACTGACTGAACGCAGTACGAGTGATCACTTACATGCATCAAACCTGTTTAAAAAACGCATTACACAATTGACAAGGTAGGAAAAGAATATGCTCCGAGCTGAGCTCCACAGCTAATGCGGTCTTGCGGAAGCAACTTCGTCATGCTGCCACCAAATACTCACAGAACAATACACAAGTTAATACACACGCTGTCTCTAGAGTTTCTCCACACTCAATGTATTCCTCGCATCCCTGTTATACCCTCTGATCTCCCATTTCAATTAAAATGCCTCCAATTTCCAGTAAGGCTGTGCTTCGCGATGACAAGTAATAAGTCTCAGGGACAGACCCTACAAAAGGTTGCCATTGATTTGAGGCAAGATTGCTTTTCTCCTGGACAACTATACGTTGCATTCTCAGGAGTGAGCTCACGCAGCTTCGTCATATTACAACTGGAGTGCTGAACTGACAACGTGCTATATAAAAATAACTATAACAATCGTAATAAACAAAAAATAAAACATCGGAGAACCCGTGGATTAAATAAAAAGGCAGCTTCCTTGGCGAAGCAAGGAAAAAGGATCGGCTTATATGTTGTTTGTTTATAAAACAGCGGAGAAGCTGTGTAAAGGCTGCTTCACAAAAAACCAGCGGAGCGCCTTATATGAGCAGGCAGTCAGCTAAAGAAGGGAATCAATAAATATCTATAATCGTAATGAACAAACAAAAAATAGCATACAAGCCGCGGATTAAATAAAGGAGATGCATACCTGAAAAGTAAAGTAAATCTCAAATAGCTAGACAATAACTATAACAATCGTAATAAACGAACAATAAAACAGTACACAACCGTGCAGCAAGGAGAAGGGACGGACTTATATGGCGTTCGTTTATAAAGCAGCGGAGAGGCAGTGTGAAGGCAGCTATACAAAACAACAGCAGAGCGCCAAACTCTGAATGAATTCCTCACATTACCGTTATACCCTCTGATCTCCCATTTCAATTCAAATGCCTCAAATTTCCAGTAAGGCTGTGCTTCGCGATGACAATTAATAAGTCTCAGAGACAGACCCTACAAAAGGTTGCCATTGATTTGAGGCAAGATTGCTTTTCTCCTGGACAACTATACGTTGCATTCTCAGGAGTGAGCTCGCGCAGCTTCATCATATTACAACCGGAGTGCTGAACTGACAACGTGCTATATAAAGAGAACTATAACAATCGTAATAAACGAAAAATAAAACATTGGAGAACCTGTGGATTAAATAAAAAGGCAGCTTCCTTGGAGAAGCAAGGAAAAAGGATCGGCTTATATGTCTTTCGTTTAAAAAACAGCGGAGAAGCTGTTTAAAGGCTGTTTCAAAAAAACCAGCGGAGCGCCTTATATGAGCAGGCAGTCAGCTAAAGAAGGGAATCAATACATATCTATAATCGTAATAAATGAACAAAAAATAGCGTACAAGCCGCGGATTAAATAACGGAAATGGGTACCTAAACAGTAAAGTAAGTCTCAAATAGCTACACAATAACTATAACAATCGTAATAAACGAACAATAAAACAGTACAGAAACGTGAAGCAAGGAGAAGGGACGGCCTTATATGGCGTTCGTTTATAAAGCAGCGGAGAAGCAGTGTGAAGGCAGCTACACAAAAAAACAGCAGAGCGCCACACTCTGAATGTATTCCTCACATCACCGTTATACCCTCTGATCTCCCATTTCAATTCAAATGCCTCAAATTTCCAGTAAGGCTGTGCTTCGCGATGACAATTAATAAGTCTCAGGGACAGACCCTTCAAAAGGTTGCCATTGATTTGAGGCAACATTGCTTTTCTCCTGGACAACTATACGTTGCATTCCCAAGAGTAAGCTCAGTGCACAGCTTGGTCATATTACAACCGGAGTGCTGAACTGACAACGTGGTATAAAAAGAGATCCTTAACAGATAGTTATTGGTATATTTTCCCTCAGTTTAAAAAGGTTTTCTTTTCTTCTTAATAAAAATTTAAAAGCAGTACTTCATCGCTGCGCGGCGTGGGGATTTTGCTATATACAGTATATATATATGTAGATATGTATACTGTATATATATATAGATATATATATATGTATGTGTATATATATATATGTGTGTGTGTATGTGTGTGTGTATGTATGTATGTATGTATGTATGTGTATATATATATATGTATGTGTATGTGTGTACTGTATATGTACTGTATGTGTATATATATGTTGATATGTGTATATATGTAGATGTGTATATGTATATATATGTATATATGTGTATATGTAGATATGTATATATGTATATGTATATGTTTATATGTGTGTGTGTCTGTGTGTGTGTATATATATATATATATATATATATATGACAGCAACACTCATAACAGTGACAAAACAATTACATTGACAATCATGTTACGTTATTTTTAAAATGTTTCCTTTTCTTTTTCATAACTTCTTTAACACACTACTTCTCCGCTGCGAAGTGCGGGTATTTTGCTAGTCTATACTAATAAAAGGCAAAGCACTCACTGACTAACTCACTGACTCACTGATCACTAATTCTACAACTTCCCGTGTAGGTAGAAGGCTGAAATTTGGCAGGTTCATTCCTTACAGCTTACTTACAAAAGTTAAGCAGGTTTCATTTTCGAAATTCTACGCGTAACGGTCATAACTCAGTCCTACTTAAGTACATATATATGGCCATAGCCTGCAGCTCTGTTGCCGTGTGAGGCGGAGTTGTGTCCCCCATCACCACGCCTCCTACATAGTTGGCTGCCTGCCTATATTGTGTCCCTCACACCCACGCCTCCCACGTAATTGAGTGCCTGCCCATATAAGGCCGTCCGTCAGCAGCAATCCAATAGACACGCCGCCGCTAAATATTCGCAGGCAAATCAAAAAGTTAATACCAGGAATGTCTGTTAAACATCTAAGATTCACAAGTAGCGATTTGGGTGGTGAGATGTCTATCGAGGTGATCACTGTAATATTTATATGTCATTGAAATGTATTATTATCAGGCATGGTTTAGGCACCTATGTCATCAGGAAGGCACCAGAAAAAGGGACCTCAAGGTTACTATTATGGAAGTTAATTTAGAGCATGGATGCAATGAATGTAAGAGCTGTAATAAATAAAGTTTCCCTGCATACTTTAAAATAAAGTCTCGCCATCATTTCATTTTTCACATTTTGTGAAAACAAGACATGGTGTCAGAATAGAGGACAGTCATGGATTTTGTTGGAGTTCCCTCACCACGAATTGACTGGGATTCTCTTAACCTGCCGGGAGAATGGAAAAAGTTCCGACAGCACATGGAGCTGATGTTTTCTGGCCCGCTAAAAGGCAAAGACAAGAGTGAGAAATGCAGCTACCTGCTCCTGTGGACTGGGGAAAAAAGAAGAGACATTTTTAACACATGGACTCTCACCCAGGAGGAAGCCACGGTACTGAAAACTTATAATGAGCGTTTTGAGGCGTCTGTCATGCCTAAGACGAATACGATATTCGTAAGATACAAGTTTAATGAGAAGATGCAGGGTATAAATGAGACTTTTGATCACTTTGTAACAGAGTTAAAATTGCTGGTGAAGGATTGTGCTTATGCAAACAAACATGAGATGGTCAGGGATAGAATAGTGTTTGGCACAAACTCAGCGAAAGTGCGACAGAAACTTTAAAGTGCCGGGTCTGAGCTAACATTAAATAAAGCCGTGGACATCGCAAGATCGCACGAGATAGCACAAGCACACCTGAGAACCTTCGATGCATGTACTCCGAACTGCTCACGTGAACTGACTGTGAACTCAGTACGCAGACAACAAGCAAAAGCTCCAAAGAGCGCTGAACAAAAAACGCATTACACAATTGAGAAGGCACCAAAAGAATATGAAGCGAGTGACGCACACAAGCTTATTCATAAGTGCAGCTACTGAGGAAACAAAGCACACGGTGGAAAAAGTCAATGTCCAGCTAAAGGAAGACAGTGTAAAAAATGTGGTAAATTGAACCACTTCGCTAAAGTTTGCGGGACTGGGAAAGGTAAACCCGTGCATGCAGTGTGTGATGTCTCAGATAAAGAGGAAGACGAGCTGTTTATTGATGCAGTAAGAAAGGAACAGCCCTCTGAAGCTGAACAAGCCTTTGTAGACATATCAATAGGAAAGCAAGGTGTAAAGCTTAAGTTTAAATTAGGTTCATAGACACGCTGCCGCTAAATATTCGCAGGCATTATCCACAACTGTTAAACATCTTAGATTCACAAGTACCGATTTGGGTAGTGAACACTTCGATGAATAAAACCTGTTATCTTTATAACGGTTGACAAACACGGAATGTAACTTGAACACAACACATCCTCCAAATACGAACCTGATTGAAAGAAATAATGATAATCAAATCCTTGATGATAGCAACACTCATAACAGTGACAAAACAATTACATTGACAATCATGTTACGTTATTTTTAAAATGTTTCCTTTTCTTTTTCATAACTTCTTTAATTCTCTACTTCTCCTCTGTGAAGCGTGGGTATTTTGCTAGTATATATATATATATCTAACCTGAACATTGTGGAGAAGAGAAGAAATGACTCATGATCCAATGAATAACACATCATCTGTGAAACACAGTGGAAGGAAGTTATATGGCAGGATCATGCATGGACGTGAATGGAAGTCAATCACTAGTGTTGCTCAGATTCAGCCAAATGCAGCAAAACTGATAGGACGATGCTTCACAGTACAGATGGACAATGAGCCAAAAACATACTGTGAAAGCAAGCCAAATGCCTTTTAAGGCAAAGAAGTGGAATGTTCTTCAGTTGCTATGCTTCTTATTCTTCTTATTCTTTTTCCAATGGTTTCTTATTCTTATTCCATTAATTCTCTACTTTTGAATTGGAGACAGGATTCTTGATGAATGAGAAGGGGGAGGATCTTTAATTTAAAAGCACAGTATTAATGTAATGTGTCTTTCCTATTTGTCTTTTATGCTGAGATTTTTGGAGTATTAATAACAATATTTTAGGGAAAAAACATGCATTTTGAACGTTTTAAGTATTCTAATGGATAACAGACATGGAGATTATGAAATAAGAGTTACAGAAGAGGTTTTTTTTTTCATTTTTCCTTTGATGTTTTTCACATTATTTGCTGTTGTCTAGTATTGGTCACTATTCAATCCAAATGTTTTCTTTGTGCTTTCTTCATGAAAACATGGCATTAAATTTTTTTCTTGGCCACTACTACAATTGGGGTAAGTAATGTATAAAAAAATATCATATTTGGTTGGAGTATCCCTGTAATGTTAAGCTGATTGGTGAATAGTGTATCTGTATTTAAGTGTGTCTTATGATGTACTGCCACCCTGAACAGAATTTGGTGCTTCATATCCTGATATTTGCCAAACTTTTAAGCTGCAATAATCACCACAAGAAAATGGGTAAAAGCTTAAAGATGTTATTATGATATTCTACGTACACTCCATTATTCATAGACCACAAAGCTAAAAATGACCATCACATAACCCACCATGCAGTTCTTGATGATTTTATATAACTTTCTGCAGTACTACCTTCTATGTAATGCTTATTATGAAGGATCAGAAAAACTGACACTATTTTATTTTGTAATTGTATATACTAATAAAAAATATAAGGTGCCATGTCAGTGATCACATCTCAGGCATTCTCGAGTTTATTTTATTAGATCATTTTCAAAAGATGTGCAGTATATTTTATTTAATAGCAGACAATAGTTATCTGAGACATTTCTTAGAAATCAGCAGACTGGCATCCAACATCAGCATCTTGAGCTCCTAAAGAGTATACTAGCTTTTCCTTTCTTTGGTCAAGGGAAGCACCTGCCTATTCCATCTTTAAGTCTTTTTCCCTTCCAGACACTTTATGAGCTAAACAGTGCCGCCACTTGAAAGTTAAAGGGATTTATTAAAGCAACTTCACAATGCGGCACTCAGGGCTCACAGGAATCCATTTTCAGGCTGAAATAGCAGAATTAGTAATTTCTCTTTATCCGCTTTTGTCTTATAGTGGTAGTGCGGTGGTGGATGAAAGTGGGGGGGTTGCGCTGGGTGGGTGTGAGTATGTGTCTGCTGTCTTCTTGCTAATGAACCTCACCGCCGGCTACAGTGTATGGTTCACATCTTCCTGCTAAATACCGCTGGGCACAGCTGGGATGCAGAGTTAACAAGTCTGCTGATGCTGAAATTCTTGTATCTCTGAGCCACTGTCCCAGCAGACTGGCTAGCTGGGCTCATTGTTACCGAGACAGCACCCCTTGCCAGCATGTGGCTTAGTGCTGCTTTTGTGCTCCGACACATTAACCCTTCTGTGTTAGTGGCTGGATAGCAGCAAGCATTTTAACAGAAATTTGCAAAAGAAGGCAGACTGCATGAAATATAGGAGGTGGGAAAGCCTGAAGAATAAGAGTGAACATGAAGATCATGTAACACCACACCTGCTCTTTTAGACAGCATGGCCTTGAAGAAGCAAGAAAGCCCCCTTCCATACAGATTCCATCCTGAAGTAGACTGGATGATAATAAGTGTGTCCATTCAAAAAATTGATACTAACATCCATGGCCAAAGGTGTCTATATGTATGCCCGTGGAACTGAAATGTGATTTTTTCAGAGCATGAATTCAGGAGGTTAAGATCACATGGATTAGGTATGGCAAACTAGCAAGGAGCAGGCTGGTTTGGTTTATAATCTCAGCAGTCTCAGCAACATGACTGCCTTTAAGCAAATGAGTGATAACAAAAGTATGATGGAATGAGTATAAATAAATTAATACTTTTTGTTTTATTTTTAAAAGGTTTTGCAAGCTTGCTGCCACATGCCTACACAATGGATCCAAAGGACAGTATTACGTTATTTAAATGTGTCTTTTAATAAACCGGTTGTATCATCCAAAATCAGGCATGCAATTTAGATTCATTGCTGTCAGCAACTGGTTAAATTACACTGGCATTATAGTCTCTCTCTCTCTCTCTTTATTCTCCTTTCTTCCAGCTGTCTGCGGCAGCCTAATATTGCCACTCTCTGATGGCAGTAGTGTGTAAATCTGAGAGGGATTTGAAACAGGCCGAGGTTGAGGAATGTGCACATCCTGGACCTGTTAGGTGTTTAGCATGTATTGGGGGGGAGGGTTAAACTTGCAGAGGAATCACTAAAGAGCAGGCAGCAAGATGCTAATGAGTTAATTTCTCTGGCTGTTCAATTAGTGTACATTAGCAATATGCTACAAAAGGCATGATTGCATGTGAGAGAGTATGAGACTGCAACCAATTTAAGCACCAAGGAGTATTCAAAAAAAAAAAAAAAACAGTAGAGACAAAGGAATATGTAGCAAAATGCAATAATTCATCAAGGAAAAAAATGAGCTTGCTGGAATAGACTCATTGTTAACGTCTTTCTTTAAAATGCATGTAATTTATTTCTTTGCTTTTTTAAGATTTGAATATGGTTTCAGAGTTGAGTCTGTTTTCTCTTTGTATGTACAAACAAAGCCCACGAAGCTGATTTGCTCGCAGGAAAAGGAGGGTTTTAGGAGGAGATTTGAAATTATCTGACTGCTGCAGTAAAACATTTTAGCATAACGATAAAGCCGACTTTTCACTTCCAGATACAATGTTGCACATGCAATAGAAATGTTACTAAATAAAGTGTCCGGCTCCAGAAATGGATGGATGGATGTATATATGAATATACACGCATACTGAGCAGAAATACTAAATGGTATAAACACTGCTGCATGTATAAATATGTGCACATCCAATGAATAGCTACATAAAGTATAACCTGTACATTCACAAGAAAATATTATGATTATAAAATCAGATTATTTCTGAATATAAAATGATATTAATGTTGACATGTCTAATTGCACACCATCACAAATAAATACATAAATTTCAATATTTTTATTATAAATTCAGTATTCTTTAAAGGAAAATGGAGGTTCAGAAAAAGGATGGATAGAGTATCCTGGTTATTTTAGCATCTTATTATTTATAACTGTAAGTAAATAATTGTTTTCAGCTCATTGTATTGTACATGATTTATGACAGCTGATTACTAACACAAGCTAAAGTAAAACGATAGATAGATAGATAGAAATGGATATTTGCAACTGAATACTGCTATTTAACATATACTCTTTTGATATTTAATAACGATTTTAGGGTCAGAATTGGATAAATGTATTTATTAGTACACATGTATTGCATAAAAATATGTTATTGTAAATGTATAGAATATATACACATATTAACATATTGCATATTTACAACACAACAATCACATACCTGTAACAGTGTCAGACTTGCATGGTTTTAAATATACTGCGATATTTCATAAAAACCATGGCATCAGTATATGGATGTATGCGTTTATTATAACACATAGTGTATAAAATATGAAAGTGTATACGTTTAGAATATCTAAACATATAACGTATTTATAACGATATATACACTATCAATGTCAAATCTGCATGCCCAATGCATTGTAAAACTATTATGATTTTAACATCTGATATTAAAAAGTACATTAACATTTATTGGACATAGGTACTTTCTCACAGATAGAAAACTGGTACTATTTAAGACAGACAGACATAGATAGATTTATTTTGAACAAATATTGCTATGTAGCATGTATGGTATTCTTGTGTTTGACTTAAATGATATTTTATTAAGTACAATGTTGCAGATTAAAGTTGGATGAAGAGATGTATTTATGTGAACACAGTCTATTTCAAAAATCCTATCTGTATAATTTCTGCGCAGATATATTTTACAGACATTTACCTGTATAAGTGTAAAACATGATGATCATCTTCAATTAATTATGCATTAATACATTCATTTTCTAATCTCCTTATCCAGATGAGAGTTTCAGGCCATCAATATATAAATAAACATTAATTTTTCAACACATTTTATTAAACACACTTCATCACAGGAGTATCAATCTATGAATAAAACCTTTATAACTGAATTAGAGCATCATGGTATATCTAGGATTCATACGACAGAATTAAATCATATTTGCAAAAGTGAGTGCATCATCATGTGTTCAAATCCATAGATGTAGACATACACACACACCCCTATTTATATATCGAGGTATATTGAAAATATCTATTTAAGTCTGTCTGCTTCCAACTGCATGCTGCTGCCAGATACAGGCTCCAAAAGATGAAGGTAACTATGGAAAGATTCTAATATTAGACCTGCAGCCGCAGTATCTGTTTAGAAGAAATGAATGATAAATGATGTTGGTGCACTGTGCAATGTGTGCATGCGAGGTAGGGTGTCTTTACAAAGGGCTGAAGGTGATTAGAGTGGTATTGATTTGTGATTGAGTCGAGGCCAGAGAAAGTGCAAAAGAAAATCTGCATGTTGGTCAACAAAGATGAATCACTGCTGTTGATTGCAGTCAGTGAAGGATTTTTGTAAGACTAAACAGAGGAGAAAGAAAGAAAGAGAAAGAGAGGAAGAAAGGGGGCACTGTGGTCTTGAAAATTTCCCCTGTCGCTGAAATGTGCCTTATGCATGTTGTCCGTCACTATCCTCCCTCCTTTTTTTTTCCTTTTTTTTCCCCCCAGCCTAGGGAGCCAGTAACGATTAAATGTTGCCTGTGCAAGCCAGGCACATTGAGCCTCTATGTCTAAGGGGCCTAAGGTTTTTTTTCTGTATAAGATTGTCTTAATGATGCAAGGGTCTGACTGCTTTAGGGGGGAGAGAGAAAGAAAGCAAGAGAGGCAAAGGAAGAAAGAGACAGAGAAAGAGACAGGAGGAACGCAGAGGAGTGGGTTACTTGTTGACTGGTGGTGGACCACTGCCACCCTACCCCCCAAAAAAACAGCTAAGGTGAGAATGAAGTGTCCAGATATTCAGCGGGAACCGTACGGGGGCCACTTGAGCACAGGGAATGCAAAAGCAGGATCTGACCTACTAACTGTTCCTGGAAAGATGAGGGCCTCAGGGTCTAAATGTTTTCAGCTGTGTAAGGAAATGAATGGATGATATTTCTTCATTTTTTTTCCCTGTGTGTGTGCCGGTGTGTGTGCGCACATGCGCGCACCCTGATGTCCAGTGCATGTGTGCTGAGGGGGAGTGAGTAGTGGTCTTTGAAGCAGTGACAGTTTTGCTGTAACACTTGTAGGTGTATGTGCCAGTGATGTTTGTATGCACAGTTTTAGCCAGACAGTCAGACGGGGGGCTGAAAAGGAAGGGATTTGTAAGGGAAAGAAAAAAAAGGGGAGACACTGCTGGAGAGAGAGAGAGAGAGAGAGAGAGAGAGAGAGGGAGGGTGAGAGAGAGAGGGAGGCAGGCAGGGAGGGAGAGAGAGCAGTCTAATATGAGAGACAGAGATTCTGCAGCAACAGGCGTTGGCACAATCCTTTTTTTCTTTCTTTCCTTCTTTCTGCTTTCACTCCTTCATCATCCTTGTCTCTCGTTGCCTTTTCGAAGAGGTGTTGGGACTCTGCACTTTTAGTCGGGCTCTTGTTACCTGTTCTTGCGCTTTTTTTTTTTTTTTTTTTTTTTTGTTTCCTGAAAATGCCAAACTGGTGAAGAGAAGGATGTGCAGCGGAGAACCCAGAGTGGGTGCAGGTTCCCTGTATCCCCCTGTGTCTGTCTGTGTGCTGAGCCAGACGCTGCGGCTGGCACTTGTTAACCTGGCCTTGACTTCAGAGCAGCAACTGATGGAAGGCCCCCTGTGCCAGAAGACTGGAGACATTGTTCCTTCTTCCTCCTCTTCATCTTCATTTTTTCCTCATCCTCCATCCTCCTATCGCCGAGTCCCTCATTATTCCTGATAACTAGACGGCTACCTTTTTGGTTCATTATTCAGTTCTAAACAACTTCTTTTTTTTTTTCAATCTGGCCTGTGCTGCTGGATTGCCTTTTCGCTACATTTCACTTTTTCTCTTTCTCTGTCTCGCTTCTTTTTTCTCTTAGTCACTCTCACTGCTTGCAGTCCTCGGCGTAAAGAATGTAAAGACGTTCTGAGTAATGTCACGTCCTATTTTCTCTCGCGTGTGTGCATAAGCGTGTGCAGGTCCAGTGGCTCACCACCTGCAGACGTTAGCCTGAATTCCACATGCCTGCAGAGGGTCACACACACACCCACACGCACACACAAAAAGTTGAAATCTGAGATTTTTTTTTTCCGGGCTCCTGAGCTGTTCCTGCTCCTTGCTGCTCCAGACGACGCTGTCCTTCGCTACTACAGGGGTGAGTTCTGAAGCGATTTGTTCTTGCTTTCTTTCCCTCCCACATCTATAAGCTAGTGCCTGTCATTTAGCCATTTAAACCTGATATTTATGGTTTTATATGATTTGCAGCACAGACTTTACAAGCTCTGCCTCCCCGGTTGTTCCCGCATACTGATCCTCCCTTTTTCCTCTTCTCTTTCTTTCTTTTTTCCACCTCCTCCGCCTGATGACAGGAAGACTGCAATGTCTGTTTGTCCATAGTTTAAAACAAAAGAATAAAAAAAATAAATAAATAAAGACCAGCAAGTTAAGTTGACAATTTGAATTAAAAATCGTATCCCTGTGCTGCCAGGAGTGAGCAGCACAGAGACGCACCTGAGCAGAGGCTCCCTAAATAAAATACCTCTGCGGCTCAGGGGTGTTTGAATGAAATGCATTGTTTAGTCTGGGGTGGTGGTGGGGGCTGGGACTGTGTTGTGTCTGGCGGTGCTGTTAGGTTGCACTTGTAATGACACTGTAATAGGAGGTAAGGAGCACCGGCTGGGGGGGGGGGGGGTCTGTGGGGTGGAGGTTAAGTGTCGTGCCGTGAGGTGGTGGGGGTTACTTAATATTTTTATCTTGCCCATTTGCCTGTCTGTTGCTGGGGTTAGACTAGGACTCAAGCTCTCTTCTACAGATTAGTGCATTTTTATTTCTTTTTTTTTTTTTGTTTCTGGAATTCAGATGCACCCCTCTCAATCCCTGAGACCCTAACTTGTGACGTTTGCCTTTTATGTCCACGGGTTAGGCTCTTGGGAGCTGTGAGTGGTGCTCAGGCATCTTTTCCTTACGATAGAAATTTTATTTTAAAGCACAAGAAAAGCGGGAAAAATGTAAAAGGTAGGAGGAGGTCAGGAGAAAGTACAGGAATGCTGACTTATCAAAGGGCATGATCATGGTGATCTTTTAATGCAAAGAATCAGCTGAGCAGTATCTCTGTGGGCAATATGAGAAATCCAACCCAGTGAAGCTTTCTGTAGGAATCTACTGAGAGAAAAAAGTCCAGGAGAGCTCTGTTTGTTCTTCATCTTGAGAGCAGCACAAAGTACAGCTTGAGCGTGAGCGGAATGGCTCTGTACGCTTGTGTTTGACCTCAGCCACCTTTCCCTGCATGTCTCCCAGAAATGCTGGTTTCCTTTGGTGGGGGGGAGTTGGTCGGGGGAGTGGGGGGCATCTATGATTTCCTTCTGCACTTAATTCTGAAACCAACCTTCATCCATCAGCCTGTGCTTCACTTGGTTAGAGCTGGGTTGTGCTGTTTCTGTGGGTGGTGATTCCATAATAAGAAGCAGAGCCACATTTCCACACTGTTTGGATTTATTTAAAGCATTTTGTTGGTCTAGGAAAAATCTTTTAAAAAGAGCAATTGCTACTATTGAACTTTATTAAATGGGATTTACAGTATTTGGTTTGTCTAAATAGTACAAGTTAACAATAATAACTCTTATTAGCAATCATTCCTAGGATGGTTTGTCATATTATTTTAAATATTTTTATTTCCTATACACTGTATTTTATTGTTGTATAGTGAGCTGTGGTGTGTATGCAAATTTTTACTAATAGTTTACATTTAAGATTTTATTAACAAGTGTGGTATACTAGAACTTGAGATAACAGTTCCGTAACCAAGTAATAATGATGATGGTGATTATTATTATTTCTGCTAAAATCTGTGGCATCTTGTTACTACAGAGCTGTAGTTAACAGTCCCCTGATGAATTAATAATAATAAGAATAATTATTGCTAAAAACTATAGCATGTTATTAAAATAAAGACTCCACACAACAATGCCTAAGTGCAGCAATAATAATAATAGTAATAATAAAAGATACACAAGCATGATGGAATAGAAAATTTTCATTGCATTATTAGTGCAAAAATTAATTTCACATTTGATTCATCCTGTTATATAAGTGTAGTCGCTTTGGAAAATGCTTTTTAAGTTTCCTGGTATATAAAATGTAGGATTTGACTGTTTGAAAAATTAGCTGTATGTTGGCATTTTCTGTTTCAAGTTGACTAAGTAATTATTAAAGTATAAAAAGAATACAATTTAATTGAGTAATTGTTAATGGTAATCCGTGCATCAATGAAGCAACCACAGCAGTTTTAATGCTGTGCAGCATGCATAGTGTACATCGCGGTGCAATCAAAGAAGGTCATTGTAAAACTAAAGAGTGAAATAATATATTGATTAAATATTCAAAAATATAATTTGACTCTGTTTTAGCTCCTCATTGTGCAAAAGCAGGTAATAAATGATACAAATAAAGATACAAATGACTGCTTAAAGATTAAAGTATAACTTATCTGCTCAAGTCATTTGTTTGCAATATTATTACAATAAATAATAAAATACTATTAATCATTATGAAAATATCACATTATAAATGTGAAGCATTCAAAAATGGAATGGTAAACAGTTAGAGAACACACTAATGGCAGTAGTGGTCATAGTAGCTTTAAATGAGGCTTTCCTTTAGATATAAAAAAATTGCAAAGTCTCCCTGCAGGCATTAAACTGTTATGTTGAAATTTACGATCCCCTTATTTTTCTCTTTAACTTCCCAGCTCTTTCATTCAAGCACTCATACTGCCTTCCTTGCTGAGTGATCTTGATTTTTTTCTCACATTGAAGCTTGCAAGCATGCAAGGTCAACTGAGGACTGAGCCCCTATGCAGTGCGACTCAGACAGCTCATATCTGCAGACCTCGTGCTGCAGCTGCATCTCACTGAAACACATAACCCTGACCTACTGTACAAACCTTTGACCAGAAAAGCAGTCTCATTCCGTGAGAAAGATCAAAAATGAAATCCTTATTGCTGCATACTGTAATACTGTAACTGTTGGAATTACATTCTCCTCTTGTGTCAGATCACAAGCCAGAAACATGTTACAATTTAACAGCCGAATTATATTTGCCATTTTTGTCACGGACATTTGTAGAAATGTAGGTGCACTGAATCATGAAATAAATCGGACTGTGTATGCCGTTATGTTCTGGCCTCTTGGTTTCTGTAGGCTTGATTTGCATTATCTTTTATATGCAGTGCTGTTTTTTCTATAGTAGCAGAATATGTGGGATTCAATACATGTGTGATAATTTATGCTGTTTCGGCACTTGGCCTATATTCTGATTTGTGTGAGTTTGATTCAGAGGTTTAACAAGAAGTGCTAGTCACAGTGAATCTTATGTACAGTGCGGCTGGGCAGGTGAAATGAGACAAGCAGGCCTCATTCCTGTCGCTTTGTCATTTCTGCTGTTTTTATTCAGCCGCCATTCTGAAAGTCAAGGAACACTAAGAAGTCTATTATAGTTTTTAAAATAGTACATCTGCCTTTTAGAATAATAATGTGTTTCCACAAGTAACAACATTAAAGTTTTTAAATGCTTGACATTGTAGCTCGTACTATGGCAATCAACTGTTATTGTGCACATGAGGAATTTATAACAAACCACCACAAAAAAACAGTATAAAATCTAAAGCTCAGTTAATATAACTACTGCATGTATCAATGTGAACACAAAACCCTGCAAAATTGGGAACATAAATAAAATTCTTTAACTTTTAAGTGGCATACATAGCCAGGTAAATCAAAAAATCCTTATATGAACAAGCAAGCGAAGGATACTCTTAAAATATCACAAAAATTTAAAGCCAACGAAATGACTGATCCAACACTATTTTATAAAAAAATCAAAAACTCTGCTTATGTTGATTACTGACTTTAATAAACTCAGAATGAATGGCTGTGGGTGTGTGTGAAAGAGTGCCCTGCAATTGAGGAGGCTTTAGGAAATAAATGGCTACACATACTTGAAAAAAAAATCATTACGTGTTTTTAGTTTTTTAACATTATCATCAACTCATTGCAAAATTACTAATACATTTAATTTTGGTTCAAGTATTCACTGCAAAACAAATCTTCTTCTATAACCTTGTTATCGTAGCCCACCTACTGTATATTTCCCATAATTCAGCACACATGTCGGCTACAATTCAATTTAGCATGTGTTTTATGCCTCATTTGTTGCTTTTCATATGCACCATTACGTAAGAAACAGAAAAAATTTAATAGCAATTAATTTTTAATCTGGATTACCACTAGCATTAAAATGTGAAATTAATTAATGGTAACATGATATGCTTGCATGCACATGCTCCATGTGCATATGATGCACAGGCTAAGTGCCATAATATCAAAACCAACAGTATTTTAACTGAAGGATAAGAAGACAGTAACATTCAGCTTCTTAATACAGCCAGTTCCCAATTTTTAATTTTTTTTATTAATTCAATGTAAAAAAAAAAAAAAAAAAAAAAACTCTGAAACCTAAATACATTTCTGAGAAGTTTAACTGTTTCTCATTATCAACTAAAAGCAAAACTAATCAAAATGTAATGCAAAAAAAACAAACTAAACATATTTTGTAAAGGTACACTATCATTCTAAAGTCATCCATCCAACAGTAGCAATTTACTTCAGACTGTGCTCTCACATTTGCCACAACCGGAAAGAAAAGCCTGCTGCACCATTTTGTTAAAGTCAACTAATTCAATGAGGTAATATTAACTTAACAGTTATTAATTCAAATAAATAGCATCTATTGCCAATGATAGTTTATTATTCTAAATTTTAAAATGGTAAAGCAATTGATTATCAGCTTGCTGTCTACTGCTGTAACATACAAAGTTTGTTCGTTATGTCTGTATCAAACCCCGTTCCTAAAAAGTCCGTGAGGTTAGGCCCCGAGGTTTGTAAAGGACCATCTTGCTTCCATATCAAACAAAGCAGAGGTTAACTGGTTTATTATCTGATCCATCCTGAATGTTGAACTATTTAGGTTTGTAAAAATCTTTTAAATGTATAATAAATTCACAAGAACAATAACATGACATTACTGCACTGTACTATGACAATGAAACATTACAATGGCTATAGTGGCTCCTGGTATTTCCTGCTGATATTAAAAGAAAACTTTCAATGTCAAAAAGGATGCATTATTTTGAAAACTGTATTTATTTACACTATTTTTAACAATGTATTTATTACTCATTTTCTCAATATACAGCACTTTTGAATAAAATATAAACTGAGATTTACTTTTCATTCCACCCATAATGATACTAGCAAAACCTTAACAATAATACATTGTATGAATTATTAGTAACAAGCTGTAAGGAACTTGTAATTTCTTTATAAACAAAATTTTAAAGTGTATACATTATAAGCAGAACAACAAGTGTTTCCAATCTATACCACATTACTCTACACATACTCTTAAGATGCAAGACGGAAGTCTTGTAAGGACGGCATTTTTGTCATCTAATTGCATGTCATGGCCATAGTGGTTACTGTTTGAAAATCGTCACAATGTTTATTTGAAACAGTTTTCCTTTATGTTCTCCAAACCAGTTTAAAATGGTATACTCTTACTCACAACAGACTGCAAAAAAGTTTTATGTAGCAGATCGCATGGCCAAAGTTTGGGAAGAATCATTTTTGGGTATATATCTTGTTAATATTTACTAGTCGGCCACACAATGTGGCCAGTACTTAATTTACGAAATCCCATTTTAATCACCCTTTCTTAAAATTTTATACTCAAGCATGGTTGTTGTATAAATACTGTATATTTAGTAACACCAACTGGCTTTCTTTATTTCACTCCATGTGTCTCACAGACTACAACAGAAGCACATGTCTAAATGATGTTCACATGATATTATCAGATTCTTCACATATTTACAACAAAAGAGTTTTACAATACTTTCTAATTTTTACTTTTATGGCTCACAGTTTTTATAGACTTAAAACATACTGTTACAGTAACAGAATACAGTGCATAACTTGGGCACACAGTTTCTCTTTTACATCAGAAATGCATTTGGTAATATGATTAGAATTTATTAATTTTCTTTTGAGCAACACAGGGCATTGTTCTATTTTTATTATATTGGAGGATTATCACTCTGTTTTTGTTATTTTTTAATGTTTAATAATTCTTGTTTTGATGGACTGCTGTTTCTGTCTTGTAACGTTATGCTTTTGGCCTATTAAAGGTGACACTTCAAATTTTTGGACAATAAAAGTGCAGTTCTATTTTTAATATTTCTACTTCTGTGACCTTAAGTTGGATTAAGCATGTGTGAGAATGAACTGAAGCATTGCTTGTTATATTTGTATATATTAAGGTATAGTATAATATAGTGTAATAATATAATATAGTATAATATTGACATCTATTTTCGACATTGACCCTTTTCAACTGTTCTTACCTGGCTGTGTTTGAGTTCATAAACTCTTTAAAACAGGCACATGTATTTAGTTAGTATTAACACAGTTCACAGAAAACTCTCTTTCTTACATAATTAATGCCATGACTTGTGACACTAGTGGATGTGAGAGTGATAAAAGTCATAGTTCCATCAAGCCATCAGCATTAGCCTGGTTTTTATAATTTGCTTCCCAGTACACAAAGGAAATTCTAAGTTCCCAGTGAAATAACAGAATTGCAGTTAATTTAGTGGGGAAACAGTGGGCAGTTTCATTTAATTCATTTTAAACATTATAAATCATAAAAGTATTATATATGACTTTACTGTCATCACGAAAAAATGTATTTACATGATTGTATATTAATTGAAGTTAAGAAACAATAAACTATTAAGATTATAAAAAATAGCATAAATTATTAATGACAAACATAACAGAAATTCAATCAAAGTACAAACAAGATGTGTCCATTTAAAACATATTCACCATACAATCAGAATAGTTGTTTTTTCTTTCATACTTTGCTGTTTGTATTATATTAATAACACTTTCAATAAAGTGAAAGGAGAACAAATGTCCCTTCCTTAACTATTCTGTACTTTCACTTCTACTTAAAATCTGAGTTTTACTAAGACAATAACCTTTGTGAGAAAAAGCTTTCATGGTTTTTAAGTGTGTGCTGTTGCATTTCAAGTAATGAGAGCTCTGTCGGCATATGCTAGCAAATAGCATGAAGACTGGAACAATTTCCACAGTGGAAAGAAGGAAATTAGTTCAAAATGGAACATATTTCCACAGGAATTATTACAAATTGCATACGATTAGTGCAACTTCATTGAAATATCATGTTATAATGTTACAAACAATATTCTTCTATAGTTTTAATATAATTAAAACTCAATTAATTTCTGTACCTCTAATATTGATGCTTATTGAACATTGTTTACCAAGTTGATTGGTCTGTCTTGCCACTATGAACTTTCCTTTCAGGTCTGAGTATTCATATATCTTATAGAATAAAAAGGAAACTTTATATTAGGCATAATTTCCAGGGCTTCTTTTGCAAAAATAATATGATACACAAGAAAGGAGAAAACAGCTGGAGATTCAAGGGAGTAAAATAAATAAATAGAATTTGCTGCCATTGTTGATTATTTTGAATCAGGTTTGTCTTCTTAAAAGTGGTGTCTTTACTTCATTTAGCAATTGTGGGTCATCCCTCAAGGAAGAGCAGTTATAACATGTCTTGTCTAGGAAGTAAGTGTGCAATCTGTTGACCAGACAGACAACAGATATATTGACTCTGTGAGCTAAACCCTTAGAAAAAAAGCTTCAATACAGTAATGCAAATGCAACCCGAAACACATTATACATGTCGGTTAAAGACACATTTAATAATTCTTAATTGATTTGATTAAAAACAAAAACATATTAAAAGGACGTCTTTTGTTGGACAATCTGCATTTGTTTCTGAACCGGTTAATTATTCTCAGAACCCTTAGAACTGAAAGTAGTATACTCGTACATCATGTATGCATTAGTTCCATCTGAGCTATAGACTCATTGTTCATGCAAGAGCTTCAATATTACTAAACATACGTGTCTAATCTTAAAATGGCACTCATTATGCTGTTCATGTGAATGATTTACTCTGCTATTTCTTGCCATTTTGCCATATGTAATTTTTTTAGTACTAGAGTTCTAGTCTCCTGGATTTTCACTGTTATGAAGCTAAGTGTAGGCTAATCCGAACAACTGATGTTATTTCCTGATGATTTCTATCTCTCGTGTTGCCTCTCTCAGTGGTGAACCTGGCTACCATAACTAATTGTGACAGGAAAGGAAGGATAATAGCAAGCAGGTGGGCATGCTCTAATCAGCCTGACCAAACAGTCTAACCAAAGAATTCAGAAGTAAATCTCTTAAAGAAATCAATTGCATGATCACGGTCTCCTCATTCAGTAACCAGTGAACCAATGTAGTCTGACTTTTGCTTTGAAAAAGTAAACTGTAGTTATGAAGTTTTACTTTGAGTATGAATGTGTGACAAGATGTAACCTCTTAAAAATAAATCTTACAGTAGAAAAACAGTCAAATGATACAAATCAAATTGTCATTTCTATTAAAAGTTTATTTTAAGTTAAATTAGAGATGAGCATTAAAAATAAAGTCAAAATGCACATCTTTGTTTTTATAAGTGAAATGCAGGGTGGAAAGGGAACATTTGCATTTTACTCTTAACAATAAACATACACAGTGTTAATTGTAAAAATTTCACTTTTAAGGGTATTAAATTTTTATGTGAGTTATTAACATAGAGCCCAGACTTGCCATAGCCAAAAATAATGAATGAAACCGAATATCTGGAAATGTGTATTGTTCAAGTAGTGTTATAGCATAAAATGAAGTTATTTTTAAATTGGACACTTCAGTTTTACATAAAACACACAAAAAAGAAAGTACAAACATACAGGCAACATACATGTATAAGGCTTAGCTGTAGCAGCAGACTATAAAAAGTCGTAGAGAAAGATAACTCCCGTGGACCCAGTTTTTCAAATAAAAATGCAAAATGTAACATAAATCTCTCACTTGGGTACCCAGCCACCACCTGAGCACTCTATCATCAGAAAAACAAGACTATTCAAGACAGTAGTATTAGCTGTTAAGCAAAAAAGACAAGGCTAGCAGCCTTTACCAAAGTAATACATTTTTAGTTTCTGAGACATTCTTATAATGTATTTATACCAAACAATAATATACTTGCAGTTTGGGGTCTGCCACCTGAATTTAATATTCTATTTATACTTATCAAAGCAATTACACATAGCCTGTGAACTTAGAAAATGTGAGGCAACAATTTGTTTTTGTGTTTGCAAATTAAATAAAAAAGATTTATATTTATCAATAAAATAATTGTCTACAATGGGGTTCATGTTAGTGATTTTGTGTAACGGTTCTAGAAGGTTGTGGGATTGTTTTCCAGCCCACTCACTATCTTACATGCCCTCCTTGTGTTACTGTAGATAACTGTTAACCTAAAATAAAAAAAAAAACAAATGTGGTGGATGTATATATGTACCCCATGATGGGTTCTTGTTTTGCACCTAAGGCTGCTAGGATAACTTTGGACCCCCCTGAAATCATTATCATTAAATCAATATAGATTTTAAATGAATTGCTATTAATGTACTTCATGATGGTATCATTTGGCATTTAAAGCTGAACCACTTCTGCTTATCATTTTATATATCTTACTTTCAGCTAAAATATTGTTCAGAGCTATCCTAAAGGCTTCAAGTTATAAGAGATCAGGGGAATAGAAAACTTTACAAAGCATAAAGAACATGTATTAGTCAGTGTTCTTTGTCACTAACTACAAAGAGCAATCAATTACAAAACTATATTGTTTTATTAACTTTTATTTATTTCCATCTTTTACAATAATTTATTAGGAATATATATGATTAGTATAGAAGTTGGGAAATTAATAAAAGTTGCATTATTCCAAACTAATGATAAAACAAATGAAGTATCCTTTTGCCCTGACTTGTGTATCTTTCCAAATGATTCGTGTCAAAAATAAAAGCAAAAATTTGTGGAAAAACTAATCAAGAAGCCCTTATATTCCTAGCACTGCTTTTATATTCTAAATATTTAAAAGATTAATTAGTATGAAAATAAAACTGAAGTAACTCCAGGGTCTTCTGATGTTTGCTTGGCACAACACATGAGCAAGCAAACATTTATCATTCTGCGTCCTGTCAGCATTGCGGTCTGATGAGCCAAATGTCGTGTCAGGCAGTAGTGAAATGAAATAACAGCATTGTACAGCACCATGATGTTTTGGCGCTGATTTTTTTTTTGTATACAGCTTGATTAAAAATTATGCAAAAATTAGGAAAAAGCATGAAGGGCGTATTTAAGTTTCCACACAAAAGCTAATTCTGTACAGTATTTTCTGTACATGTAATATTTCCACCAATATGTTTTTACTCAATGCAAATGAAGCCTTCTCTTATATATAGAATATACTTTTTTTTTTTTTTTACGTATATTCACTTTAATAGTTCCATACATCCAATGAAAACACTTTATCAGTATAAGTGAAGATGCATAATTTACAATAACAAATGCACTGAAAATTATTTTCCATGTGTCCGTCCATTGTCTCAGCTTATTTAATCCTTTCTGTTTATTTTCTGTAATCTGTATTTTATACCTGTAGGATTTTTCAATGTGGAAATATTTAAAGTCCAACATTCACATTACGAGTGCACAAAATAAACTAATATATTTTTAAATAGTATGCTTTTTATTAAAATCGATTTATTCAACTCAAAAGTTGAGTCATAGATTTATGTGCTATTTTAGGGATGCTAGCAGATAAACCTTTCTGAATGTAATTCACCTTCATTCCTTTATATGGCTTTGTTCAAATATTTCATTAGAATAGTGTTTCTGAGTATTCTTAATTGAAATAAATATTTTTATAAAAAGAGTTTTGTTGCTACTCCACAACTTTTAAAACTAACAAATGATTTTTCATAAACATGCAATCATAAAAGAGGAAATACTGAAAACACAAAAAGAAAATATCAAACAATTTAATAAAAATGATTTAGCATAACCGCTCAAAATATTTCAATATTTTCCTTCTCCTTTCAAAATTAATTCATATTTTTTGGCTGAACTTCCAGAAATTTAAAACAGTGCAGAGTTCATGAGACTAGCACTTTAGAATTGCTTCACAGCATTGAAATGAGAGAAATATAAATATAGTTATTTTTTTAAACATAAATAAAACAAACATAAAAAAAGTCCAAATCTGCATTCAGATGGTAGAGTAAGAGTAGAAAACGGAAGGACTCTGATCCTTTTCTATTATATCTCCTAAAATGTTTTGCTTTACAATTTAATTCTGTAGAGTTTTGGTACACTCAGAATTTAATTGAGAGGCTGACATAAAAATAAAACATAAAAAATATGACAAAGGCGTTGGCTCTTGAATCAAAATGCTAAGGATGCAAACTCTATCTGTATTAGGCATATATGTCATAGTTCTTGTATGTATGTTTGTACTGTCTTCTCGGGCAATGAATTGTTTTTGGCATGCTAAGAGCAAGGGGAAAAAAATCATGAAAGTAGCAAGTGGATTTTATATGGAAAAATTAAGGCACCAAATAAAGTTTTCAGGTGCCAAAAATGAAGTGTTTTTTCTTAGAATGCACACTTACAGCCCACAATTTTAATAAAAGCTTTTCAAACAAAATACATTCATACCGTATTAGAAGAGAATAATTTTAACATAATGCCATGAAACATTATATAGTGAGAATGTTATTCTTTTATAAATCCTGATGTTTTTACTCACAACTTTTCCTGACAAGTTGCAGTCATGAAAAATCAGAATACCTATAACAATAATTTTGAATAATCATTCCCTCCGTAATTCAGTGTATGATAGTCTTGTCCTTCGTATTTATAACAAAAATCTGCTAGTTCCATTTGGAACCTATTTTTCTACATTTTTATTTACTGTACACGTAGTTGGTATGAGGGATATTTCAGGAATTGCCTTGTCCTCTGGTAACATGGATATGCATAATTTCTGCTATCTGGGAACTTTGAAAAAGGCCTCTTTTCACTGCAACCCTGGATCATGGAGTACCTGACCAACAGACAGCTGTTTCTGAGGCTGAGGGACTGTGTGTCAGAAATGGTGGTGTGTTATAATGGAGAACCTCAGGGAATTGTCCTGTCTCCCTTCCTGTTCACCCTCTATACAACAGATTTCCAGAACATACCATCTACAGAAAGTTTCAGATAAATCGTCCATCATATGCTACATTAATAACGGAGATGAGACAGAGTACAGAAAGGTTGTAGAGGACTTTGTCATGTGGTGCAGGGAGAACAACCAGCAACTCAACATCAGCAAGACAAAAGAGCTGGTGGTGGACTTCAGGCGTGCCAAGGAGCCTCTGGGACCAGTCATCATTCAGAGTGAGGACGTGGAAGTGGTGCCGAGCTACAAGTAACTGATGAACAACAAACTGGACTGGTCTCACAACACAGTGGCTCTGTACAAGAAGGGCCAGAGAAGACTGTACTTGCTAATGAGCCTCGGATCTATAGATGTGTGCATCAAGCTGCTGGAAATGTTCTATCAGTCCGTAGTAGCCAGTGTGGTATTCTATGGCATGGTCTCCTGGGGAAGCAACTGCAGCTCAAAAGAAGCACAATGCTTGAAGAAACTTTTCAGGAAAGCCTGCATCAATACAGGACAAACATTGGACACACTGGAAGCTGGTGCAGAAAAGAGGATGGGGGCAAAATAGGATGCCATCATGAAAAATAACCTCCATCCCCTTAAGGAGGCGCTCTCTTGGATCACTTTTAGCCACAGGCTCATTCCACCACAGTGTGCTAAGAAGCACCTCTTGGGGTCTTTTCTGTCTGCTGCTGTCAGACATTCATTGTTTATTTTGAAATATCTGCACAATATACTCTATTTATTTATGTATATTGATTGATTGATTGATT
The DNA here is from genome assembly GCA_026402145.1 of Polypterus bichir lapradei. Classification (NCBI taxonomy): domain Eukaryota; kingdom Metazoa; phylum Chordata; class Cladistia; order Polypteriformes; family Polypteridae; genus Polypterus; species Polypterus bichir. The sequence continues at coordinate 14,636,812 of JANRMT010062804.1, read as the reverse complement.
GGATGTATCCATGTGAATTTCCCCTTGGGATTAACAAAGTTTATCTAATCTAATCTAACCTAAATCCACTTATTTGAGCAATGGGAGGCGACAGCAATACACACAATGCCTTAACATGTTTCTTTATGGTGTAGAAAACCAATAGCCAGTCAGAAAGTACTGACATTTCTTGTATCAATCCCTTCCATTTATATCATAGACATTATACAAACATTTACACTCCAATGAAATTTTGAGGTGCAGCCTATAGCATCAAAATTATTTTAACAAGAAAAGCCCCGAATCTGGATCTTGAGTTGGTTTGTCGTGTGGTGGGTGTGGCAATGCACTGTATCAGTGTGTGCTCCTAACCTCATCCTCATCATCCTTTCAGTGAATCGGTTGTCATTCATTTTTTTGATCATTGTCTTAATTCATGAATAAATAAGACTTAAATAAACTAATCAATAACCCTCATATTGTTCTTCCCATTCAAAATAGTTAAGAAAATCTAAATTATAAATTGACTTGGTCACGTTAATTTACAGTAGGTATGTTCCATCCTTAGCACATGCTAAAAATGATATGTGATCTTTCCTTCTATTTGCTCCATTTTTACCTGTCCTAAAATATTCAACCTACTATGTTTTCAAGTTAATAACTTTTTAGTACCAGACTTTGTCAATTGCAATTTAAAGCAGGACCAAAAGTGCTTCAAAGCACCCCCTTCAAAGTCCTGTAAATACATTTTCAACACCACAAACCATATCTTTATGTGCAGCAGGCTGTAGTTTAAATTATCCTCTTCTATTCAAGTTATGCTACTTGTTATACAGAATGAAATAAGTATGGCTGACATTCCAGTCTGTAATGATTTCTAGTACTTGCTTTGAACCTGGTCCTCTTAAAACTGCAGCACATCCATTAATTATGCAGTGAAGACCTCCATATATTCTAAGTAGAAATGAAATGCACGATACATATCTACTAACTTAATCCAATATAGGGTGCCAAAGTCTATCTGAGCAGCTTCAAGAAGAATGTACAAATTAGGAGCCTCCCCAAAATGGGGAAAAGTCTATTGCAGGGCACGTTCACACTCATACAGAGCTTCCAGTTAAGAGAATAATCAAGTCAACAGAATGAGGACAGGAAAAAAAATTAAAGTTTCGATTTACATGTAACTGTGTTACTTGTGTATTCAATTCTATACTGTTGGTTTGTTTCATTTAAGATGTTGGAAATTAGAGGAGAAGGAGTTGAAACCTACACATTCCCTCATGGAGCTGGCATGGTCTTGGTCTAGCATCCCAACTCATTAACTGAAACTGACAAGTTCAAAACTCAAAGAAGAAAAACATGTTTATTTAAAAAAAAAAAAAAAGTTCAGTATCTCCATCAAATAAGTGAGTTTAACTGCTGTGACTACTGAATTTGAAAATTTTAAACTTTAAAAGCTCAAAGCTCAATACTTGGATTGAACTCAAAATTCGCTAAAGTCTTTTTCAAAATCCTAAATCCTTTCATTTAAATACCTCACAAGTTCTCTAATTTTGTGAACCTCTGAGCAGTGGTTTGGCTGTTGTCAGTATTGGTTTTAAAAAAATGTCGGCTTCAAAAGTTAATAGTTAAACATTTGAAGCTCACCCAAAGCCTAGTCGGCTCGTAAGACTAACAAGTGCAAGCTGTCCTCAGAATTTTGTAAGATCTAGTCCATTTTTCTTGTGTCCACAAAGTGTTTAACGCAGACACACATACCCAGTCTTCTAGAATGCTCAAAAAAACATGTTCCAATAGTATCAAAGTATGTTTTTCCTTTAAAAACATGGACGTTGACTTTTTTTAACCCTTGCTGTAATGAAAGTTTGAGCTTGAGTTCTATACCTGGATTCAGGCTTTGTCCACAGTAACATGAATACATCTGAAAATATGGCTTTAAAAATTGTCCATATTCACTAGAGTTCCAGGTTGTTTTATTTAAGTTAGTCATTGACAGTGAAATATAAATAACAAATACATTTTGCATATTGGACATTCACGGTTTATCATCCAAACACAGGGTTAACAGAGCAAATGTAAAGTAAAATGAAATGCCAAAAAAGCAAGAACAAAAAAAAAAAGAACTTCTTAGTCTGGGCAGACGATTAAATATAACTGCTTTTAATGGTTACAGGTGAGTATAAGATTGACAATGCCTTGGAACATACAGATGGGGAAATACAGTGAAGTGTTTGAAGGTGCGGTACTCGTTGGCTGATGCAAAGTTAAAGAATGTCTATTCTCACAGTAAATATGAGATTGCAAAGGGAATTGTGAAAACAAACTGAAGTCAGTGCCTGGTCATGTGACAATCGGGTGTCAGGGTTTTCCAAACACTCCGTTGTTCCCTGCCACACAATGCTATGCGACACCCAGCGTTTTCAAATTTACACACTTTGAAGAGTGTTTTTGAAACAGAGCATTTTTGCTGGTTTAAAATGCCATTTCAGTGTTGATGGTAAGCCAAAATAAATTTAAAAAGAATCATTTTCTAATTTTCTTCTGTTAGTGTGGACTAGGTCTCAGACTCATAGTCCACTAGCCATTTCCATATCTTGCAACTTCCAAGCAAGTAGATTATAAGTTCATATATTGATTAATTTGCATCTTATTCAAATACAAAAAATCAGTTACCAAAATAACATTCCTTTTATGATTTTAGCCTATGATTTTAATTCTACAGCCTAGTAAGATTTGCTGAGCTACTAAGACCAAAACTAGAAAAAGTCAGTAATCTTTACTCTTACCACATATATACATGATATTATAAAGAGTAAAATTATAGATTTTTAGTGTTCATGTCACCATTTACCCTTGACAATGTTTTATCCCCATTTTTACTTACCGTAATTAATCTAAAGATTTATATAAAAAGTCTTAAATCGAGTAAATTGCAAAGCATTTTAAACACTTTAATACCCAAAATTACTTCATTTTACCTTATTCTGAGCTAAAATGTCAAAAGAAATGAATAGATAGTTTGGAAGTATTTCTTCTGTATGAAAAGGAAAGGAGGGAAGTCTTGAACCTGGTACTCCGTGTTTCAAAGAAATAGAAATCATATATTTAAAAAATAAAGAATTCAATTTGACAAAATTAGGTTTTACCATCTTACCATCTTGGCATGTGACGTTTAGTCCAGTCCCTGCTCACATTGACAGTATAATGTTCAATATTTATAAGCCACTTTGTTGAGTGTTAAAAACAAACTAGTAAAATGACAGTAAGTTATCGGTATTCAGTTCATAGTTTCTGCAGTTATACACTTTCCTTGCAGAAGTGTTCATTGAAATTCTCTCATTTTAACAAAAATTAAGAGGACAAAAACTGAAAAATATAAAAATAAAACTTGTATATTCCCAAAAAACACCAAAAAAAAAAATGTTGCTATGTTAATGTTGATTAATATTACAAAATGCACCATTTTTAAAATAAACTCATTGACTGCTTTCCTGTTTTTTTGTTTTTTTTTGAGCATTATGTGATTTACATTTTCAACTGAAGAGAAAACATAATTAATATTAAAATGCATAAAAATGTAAAATAATAAATTGTTTCATAACAGACAATATTTTGAAATCACATCAACTTGAACAATGGAACAGCACAGATACAAATCAGTGCTAAAACTGTTTATCCAATTAGTGTTTCATAATATTTTGCAATATTAACAGTTTTTGCTCAGGTTTAATCACACTGAGATTGACACTTAACACCATCAAATTGTTTTTAAATTAGAAAACGTTAAACAATATTATTCTGTTTAAAGACCGGTTATATAATGAATTGGCAAGATAATATGGTATAATTATTTTAAAAAGAAGAAAAACATGCTGTTGCTACTTGAGATATAAAGATATGTTGTTAGTCTCAATGCTCTGCCGTTGTCAGCTGTTTTTCTCAAAATTTTTATGCAGCTTTTTCTTATTGAATTTAATTGATCTAATTGATAACCTAAAACAGGATCAAATGTTTTTAAAATTACATTAGAAATAAATGTGTTATTAATGGGGTTGGTAAAAAGTACTTATTTAGTAAATAGAAAAATCCAATAGCACTAAGAGTCAAGTTGTATGATAACAGAAGAGGTAGTATGTCACAAAATGATTGTCAAAAAAGTTAAAGAAAAAAAGAAAAAACACAAAATATAGGGCACTGGTCTACTGGCTTGAGATTTCGTAAGTGTTCCCAGAACTATACACAGTTACGAGTGATTCATAAGCACATTAAGCAACAAAACATTTAGTGGTTTATCTTCCATTCCCACATCCTTCTTCTGATTAACAAATATTTTTTAGGTAAAGAATAATCTATTTTCAGAATATTTTAAGCATTATGGACCTAAAGTTCTGTTTTACTACAAGTATAAAAACTAAATTGAACTGCAAAAAGTTTTCAGGAACATCTTATATTTTAAGAAGTTTTCAGATTGTAATTGGTTATATTGTAAACTTTAAAAAAAGAATGTTTAAACTTGTAACAAGCATAGAATCATACTTTAGCAATGTTGTACTAGGTTATATAAGATTTTATTTTTTTAAATTTAGATGAACAAGATTACAATCTAATTACAATGCTTTCTCAACATTTATGAGTGGTACCCTTCTGTAAGCCCAATTTGGACAAAATATGATACATACTGTACAATACACTGTAACTGAAAAAAGAATATTGAGGAAAAAGACTGTTGGGCTTCAACACACTATACATTATATACTCAGTATGAATATATACTGGTATTTTGAATTTAATTTAAAATGATGTTTAAACATCTTCATTCTAAAATATGCATTAACTGTGTAAAATAAAACACTGTATCTCATTTTCATATTGAAAGACATACGGAAACATGTTTTGAATTTGCACTCAATACATTTGCATCATCCCAGGCTTGATGTATCTCTTTACAAAAAAAAGATGAAACACTTTTAATATTTTTTTTCCAATTAACATTACTTTTTAGGGAAAAAAAGAAGCAGGATTGTTATATAAAAACTACTGCTTGTCATCCCACATACATATATATTTCATATCACTAGCACATGGCCTCTATTGATGGACATCAAGCTTGAATAGAACAGGCACATGCCATCCTCTGCATTACATCCAGTGGCAGACATCTTCAGAAAAATGAACAGCTAAAGAAGATGCCATGTCTGATGGTTTGATCTGGTTTATTATTATCTTAAAAATTCAAGCTAATATTTTTTTATTCCTCTTATTTTAAACAGCAAATGGAACGTATGTAAGTAAAAATCAGATGGCCATGTACGAGCTACATTATAATATCTCTAAAATAGGCTTTAGAAAAACCAGGTCCTGTCAAAACAAAATCATAGTACAAAGCAATCTTCACTTGTACTGTATATTCTTAGTTAGAATTTCAAGGGTACTAAAGGGGAGATGATGATCAACTAAATGATAGCTTTAAAAAATGCACTGATTGACAATGTGAGGAAGGATAAGAAAGATCTTAATATTGTCCACTCTGAACGCTTTTACAAGTTAATAGAAACAAAACTGTTTGGAAAGGTGTAAGAAATCTGAAATGCCATGTATGAAATAACTTCAAATTAGTAGCACTGATTTTACTCTTTTGTTCTAGACAGTATAAGTTCCAAAGTGGAGTATTGCATGGTTAAAATGTATCGTTTCTAATATACTCTGGTGTAGTAGTTTTTATAATAGAACTGTAGTGAGAAGTCAAGCAAAATGACACCTTTTATTGGCTAAAAAGATTACAATATGCAAGCTTTCGAGGTAACTTACATCTTGCCTGAAGAAGGGACCTGAGTTGCCTTGAAAGCTTGCATATTGTAATCTTTTTAGTTAGCCAATAAAAGGTGTCATTTTGCTTGACTTCTCACTACATTCATAATGGCTAACGCGGTACAACACACTAGTATAATAGAACTGGAAATTATACATTTGTTTTCTAAATTAAAAATGACTACTATTCATTAAAGATGAGTCATTGATAACACAGATAAATTTGATTTGCTCTGGCTGTCCGTTTACAATGAAATGGAGTTTATTACCACAGGAAATAAACCTTTTCGAAAATGATTTTCAAAGTGTAGCAGTGTGAATGCAGAAAATGCACTTTCCGAAAGTGCTACTGTTTGATTGTGATGTGATCAGGCACTAAGTTCAGTTTTCTCATGATAATTCCCTCCTTGATGTTCATGCTTCACTTTTCTGCCATACGTGTTGCGGCAGGATTCCCTAGTCTGTGTTTTCCAGAGCTTCCACTCAACCTTTAAAAGCATTTTACTCTATCATCTGTCCAAACAAATAAGTTTGGTGTGTTTTTCTTCATTTTTTGGTATTTTGAATTACTTAAAGTTTGCCCTACAGCCCCACATCATTCTTGGCAGACAAACTGCACCTGCCCCATAGCCAAAATGGACGACAAACATTTGATCTGAAAATGCTAGTATGGACTGAAAACTGTTTAAAAGAAAACACTCTCTTTCTAATTTAGCAGTGTTAGTATGGATTAAGCCTTAGTTTAACCCCCAAAAAGTTAGTGAAAAACTCGATTACTATGCATGTATTCATAACCAACAGATCCTTATTTACAGGTTTTAAAAGTGGTGATTTACAGGGCTTTCTTGAAGAACTCAGCCATAGCCCCAAATATATGTAGAAATTATAGACCAATTTCAAACATACATTTTCTTTCATAAGTACTTTTAAGAAACTCACAGCTTCAAATTACTTTAATCACTACTACTTCTTTTCATTCTAGCTTTCATACCTGTTGCAGACAAGAAACAGCCTTCCTTTGTGTTGTTAATAGCATTTTAATGTCTACAGTTTTTATACTGTCAAACTTTAAGCACGGCTTTTGAATTTATTGACCTGACCAGTACATTGGCTAGGAGGCACGTCTCTGTACATATTTTGCATTGTCTGTGTACTGCCATCTTTTTTTTCTGTATAGTTCTGCTTTGAACTTGTTACTCTTAATTACTGTATTACTTATCTTCTGCTACTATTATTTATTTACTGTATTTATTTGTTTATACATCATCTTATTGTCTTATTGGCTGTACATACTTCCTTGCTACCCACCACCATGTGACCGTGGTACAAGAATTTCATGCAGTACGTGTGATGATAAAGATCTCTAATCTAATCTTGCATGGTTATGTTGCACCTCACATATTTTCAATATGAACAAAAATTTTGGAAGACTGGTCTGCGAAAAAAAATTATTATTTGCTCTTGTCAAAAATTTTAGGTGTTGTTCATAGATTTGAGGGTACTGAATCCAAATCTGACAATAGAATTGCTTTATCACATCCAATTCTCTAGAGATGAAGAAAAACATGAAAAACACTGTTTAAGAGAAAAAGTAATGTATTTTTAATATTAATTATTCAGACTTAAAAAAATGTTTAAAATTTTATTATTACTTACAAAAAGAACTCACTTGGTAGTTTTTTCTTCTTTTAAGGTACTGTATTTCACAATCGAATGACCAACTGATGATGTCTGCTAACACAGACTTACTGCACTTATTACTACAAATTCTCGCCATCTAAGCAGTGTCCTCGTGGTCTCTCTCCCCATGTTAATCAGAAACTGTTCCAATGTTCTTAGGGGAAAATATCCAAATTATAATGTGTAGAAATGTGTGGAATTTTCAAGACATGTCTCAAACTAAATGGTAGGTAGGAAGAGAGAAGCTCCTAAACTAGTTCCTTACATTTTCAGTCTTCATATTCCCTAGAAAATGGAGGCACACAGTTTCAAATGCCTTCCAAGCTTCATGCAGCTTGAAATGGAAGTTTGTTTACATGTTACCTGGTCAAGACAATGGTTGGACCAGCCTGACCTGAAATATTTCTGTATTTAAACAACACTTTTCTCTCCATTTAAACAACAACTTTCTCTCTTCTGGACAATAAAAAGGGTGCCCTTCTAATCTTCTAAATAGGTATTTCCTGGTTATTTTAAAGGAATAAGAAGTGAGAGAAAAAATCCTGATTGAGAGCAAAAAATGTGTAACAAATACTTGATTTTGGTGGTTTCCAGCTCAACTAATCCTCAATTCAAAATGTACTTCAAATAATATTCTAAGCATGAAAAATACCTAAGCTATTAAACAGATGTAATTTATTTTTTAAAAAGCCAACAGTTTTTTTTTTCAAAGCATCATTTTTCACTGAATCTAGTATCTCATGAAAATGGTTTGTGGTACAGAAAGTCCAGTTTCAGAAATTGATTCAGCAGGATTTAGTACAGGAGGATTTTGATAAAGACCCGTGTGATGGTACTCTATCATATGTGTTCTGAAGTTAGCCTACATTAACAAAATTGTGACTTATGACATATTTCACTAAAACTGTCTGAACTTCACAGGCTTATATTTTCACAATGTTGATGAAGATTTTATTTTCTGCTCTTCATTAGTCATCTTGCTATATCTTTTTTGTTGAAACTTTTGTTAGCATTTCTGAAGTATTTTAATAAAATACATTAACATCTGTATCATTACTTTATATTAACATTGTATGGTTTTACTTTTGGTAGATTTTGATTCAACAATAAATACTTTAGATAGAGGTAGATGTCAAACAAATGCAATAAACAGAGCAGGAGAAAAGAAAAATAGGAAATTTAACAAACCAACTATAATCATTACTAAACTATTCCTACTCAAGCTACAAATTGATTTAATACCAGAAATCGAGAAGCATGTCAAGGTATAATGAACAACACTACAGATGTTATTACAATATACAGTAAAGGGTTTATGTAAAGGACAGGATTTTCATCTTATGTAAAAAACGTGATTTCTTCTAGTGAGTACTCATAGAGGTAATCAACCATTACAAAAAGAAGGACTGAAATTGATAGACGGAAGTACTTGAATCAATAATGCCTACAACAGCAATAATTAATTGCTGATTACTAATTAATAAGAAAACAACAGGGAATAAAACTGTGTACTGTATCTACTTTATTGTTTTCATTCTGTGACAGGACTTACCAAACAGAGTTTATTAATGAATTAGAGCTGAAATGGTACTGAGCCAAAAGTCAGAAGACTATTATTACTTAAACAACTATCAATGATAATGATAATCATGCCACAGTGAGCTGATATCACATTCTGGGTAAATTGCTGACTTATGTATTTCACTTGTAGAATCCATTTCAACTCCTCTGTCGCTACCAATGCAATAATACAAATCACAGAAAAATGGCAAAATAATAATTAACTAACAAAGTAATCAAATTTACAATAAATATAGCTGTTAATGCTTTATGTCAGCAGCCTCTGAAATTGTCTAACTCTAACTCATTTCAATATTCAAAGTGCTTATTTTAGGAAATGTAATTCTTAAATAAAGCTAAACTTGTAAAATGAGTGTTCGGTATAAACACTCCCTGTCTGGGGCTGCTGTGACATAGCTTAGCCATTCTTCAGTCCCCAACCTGTCATAAAGCAAGTACAATAAACAGGTGTATGAAAAGTAATATGTGTATTTTAAGATAACAAAAAAATTGCAGATATCCTTGGCTGCAATGTAATCAGTTGCACTTTGAATATAACCACCTTTTCATTTAGGCAGTGATTAGGATCTTAAGAAATTCTGTAGAATTAATGTAAATTTATTTAAAAGTGCTAGTCACTAATATATGATAACTGTCTAAAACAACAGATAAAATCAATATTAATTAAAATGTACATTTCTTAATTAATGAAGTCACCATCGTTGGGTGGCTTTGCTGCAACATCTTCAGGTGTCAGACTGGAGTTCCAAGAACGGCGAAAGTGATTTTGGTGATCCTGGTAATAGTAAGCCTCTCAGAGTATCTCAGGTAATATCTGTTCCTCAGTTCCCTTTAAAGGTTTTTGCAAACAGTTGACAAAAATGGTTCTGAGAAAAGTAAAGAAGGAATGATGCTGTGTCTTTTTTAACATTTTGTACTTAATGCTTTCACTAATATGCAGCTACTATAAGATATTCTGTGATATCAGTGTTACTGTTTTGTTTCATTTGTTCTTCTTGTTTTTCTTAAAATTCTTTCAGTTTCACTTTTTAGTGACACCTTCCTTTTGCATTAAGAAATACAGGTAATGCACAGACATTACTGTACAGACATAGAGGGCACAGACTTATGACATGACTATGGTGTTATTTTGGAGAAATTAAGTGAACTGGATTAGGAGGCTTGCTTGACTAAATGACCTCCTCTCAACAAAGTTATTCTAACAGTATAATAAGAAAGAAATTGTATAAGTTTATTAAGTTTCCTATGAAATTATATAAAAACAGAGTATAGGCTTGAGTGATCAGACAAATAGATTGTGTCTGTTATTCAAACTTTTAAATGAATGATATCAATCACAAAGTTCACAATATGTTGCCTAATACACTCACCGATTACTACTGATCACCTGAACAATGCAATGGATATGCAGTAACTGGGAAGGTATAAGCTGGCTATCTCGTCGACTGACCTCATGCCATGAGCCATGCCATACTGCACTTGTCTGGCTGCCGGACAGTCTTCCTTAAGCATGCATTTACCTTGCAAGTATAAGATTTGAATTGTGTCTTTCCAAAAGTGTTTGTGCATTTATGGAGTTTGGAAATATCACAGGATGCAATTACAAAATGCTTAAATTAACAGCTTATAAGTGGTGAGGTGGTTGTACCCTAGTCTGCATGTGTAACCATGGCATAACCATGCATTGTTACTTTTTTTATTACATTTGTATGTAATTGGATTAAAAGTATAAACAAGTTTACATTTCTCATTGTAGTTCCATACTCAACTGTATATTTGAGGTAGCCAGAACGTTTGCATCAGTTACACAGAGAGTATAATCAAGCAGTGCATCCTAATAATGTAAATATACAGATAATCGTTAGTAAACATTTATATGTAAATATCTTTTAATTATGGAGACATAAATTAACACATAGCTGGAACCGCGTACGTGATCACAACAAAGTATTTTAGTGAAGTTCTTTTGAAATAAATGCAAATTATTTTTTTCTGTTTTAAAAGTCAAGAAAAATAGTGTAGTACTGCACCACACACAGCAATTCTGCATTTTAAGTCATATGTTTGTCAATATTCATTTATTCTAAGTAACAAAAACAGTAATAGCAAACAACAAAAAGCAATGCATGTATCAATTGAAGGCATAGCATAACATTTCATTGTCAAATATGCCAAATCCAAATTATGGCTGAAGCTCCAAAGCCCATTTCAGCAGCTTTAAGTGCAAGGCAGGAACCCAACCCTGATACGGTGCAGGTCCATCACAGAGCCTACTCATGCATGTCTATATTCTTACAATGCTAAGTAAGAACTACCAATTAACCTAAGATGTAAGTTTTTGGAAAGTTTAAGGAGAACTGAGTACCCAGTGAAAAAACCAACCAGATTTGGTTAAATAAATAAAGTCTACACAGAGAGTGCCTGGGCATGGCATTTAAACCCAGGACATTGAATCTGAGAGGCAGCATCATTAACCAGTGTGGTGCCCATAAATCAAAGCGGCTATGAATAATACATACACTATATGCTGAATGCATATTAAAACACATTATCATATCTTTGCATAAAGCAAAAACTTTACAACTTGTGGCTATTTCATGCAAGCTATCTGTTTTCTTCTCTCCTGAAAGAATTAACTCTGAATGCAATTTCAATTTTACAATGTTGTCAGAGCAGTGCTTAGTGCTGTTGTTACCTTACAGCTCTGCAAACTAGGGCCCAATTCCTGGCTTTAGCACTCTGTGTGTGCAGTGTGCATGTTCTCCTGGTACCTCAGTTTCCTCCTACAAATACATTTATATTAAAAAAGCAAATGACTCTTAAATAAGTGATGGTGAATGTGTAGGGATAGACTAGCAACCACCCCAGCATTAGTTCCTGCAATGAGATGAAAGTTTTGACTCCGTAGTGGATTGAGTTTATAAAATAAATGGATGATCTGTGTTGTGATAATGACTTATTTATACTGTATGTGTCTACGTTCTTTTTCTAAAATCCACAACCTGATGCTTCTCATATACTTGATAAACTTGAACAACTGGCACAGACCAAATTACCTTAGAAAATTGAGACTTAGCTTTTTCTTATTTTATGTTTAGGATAATCCTCTTGTGCTCATTTCCATTTTTAATATCCCCCAGTTGTAATCAGAAATGAATATCTGCTACAGTTGAGAGAGGAATTATAAGAAAATCATAAGGAGAGATATATAGCTCATCACAGACAGCAGCCAATCATACATTTTTCAATTAATATTGACATGTTGACCTTTAGGTATCTGCCACTGAAATGCTTGGATGAACATAGCGGGTAGCAGAGACAAGAAAGCATAAGACTGAAGTCAGTGACTGGGAACACATTGCTATCTCTGTGTCAGAGCACAACTAGAGTAGCTTCTGATGAGAACCCTGCTGCAGCTAAACTGGCAAATAAAATGCCCTTCTTATTAGTTGTCAGTTGAATGACTGTAGTCATGTTTAAAATCAATCACCCACAGATATGACACATAACGGGAAGCCCCTGAATCTCTCTGGCAGAGGGAAAGAACATAAGAAAAGCACAAAATGCCCAACAGTGACACTCATTACACTACCATCAGGTACACTTATACAGTGGTCACGTACTATGGAAGATAAAAAAATAAATTGGGTAATGCCCCAGTTCTGCCATGGTTAAATACTACTTGGAAGTGCATTAAAATTAAACATTTCAAAGCCCATGAAAGCAGCAAAGTCACTTCCTTAATTTCTCATTGCCTGATGTGAACATGTAATTTTGCTACAGCCTGACTACAGTGATCTACTTTTTCAAGAATTACATTTGTATTATTTGATTTCTCATAATTGTTTTCCTTTTTGCTGTATTTTTTTTTTTTTTTTTTTTACATTTTTTCCAAAGTGGTGTGTTGATTTTGCGGGGATTGACTCTGATTTCCCACCAAGGGCGGAGAGATGGATTTAAAAGTAATTGAAGCATTAATGGACCTTTTTTATGAAGATAAGATCATTTAAGAGCAGTGGTCAGCAGGTTGAAAAATGCTGAGATGTCCATTCCTCCGCACCTTTGCCAATAATGAAAATCCATCATACTGATATTTGACAGAAAGTGAGCATGAAAGGACTGTTATGCTGATAACTGCTTATGGAACAGATTCAAAACTATGCATTATTGTGAGAGAAGCATGGCTGGGTAATTAGCAAAAACACAACCTGAATCTGACTTGATAACATCTAATCTGTAGTTATCCTAAATTCATCTTTTACATTCCATGAATGTACAGTTTGTACAGCATGATAGTACAGTAGTTAGTTCTGCTGATTCACAGCAAATAGATGTCCGTATGGAGTTTTGATCTTCTTCCCAAGTTTGAGAATATTTCTCTAGCAGCCTTAAAATGTGCTAGTTAGGTTAATTTGTTTCTTTAAATTGGCCCTGTAGGAGTGATTGTGCCCTGCTATACAGACTACTGTACATCTCTTTCCAGAGTTGGACCCAACTCCCAGCCATCAGTGGCCTTGAAGTGGATTCACAGGGATCAGAGTATAAATGAATGGAGTCTACAGTCTAAAACGGATGTATTAAAATTACACTACATTCACATTTCCTTAAACATTCAGTTGTAGAGTAGATGAACTAGATGAAACATAGGTGGAATGGATTACACATGCATACCTTATTTGAAAGCAGCTAGAGAGCATTTCCACTTTTCCAATGTGATATTAATGTACAGCTATGCACCATTTGCAGTGCAAATTTGCACACAGTCCATTGATTCGAAGGTCTGGTGTCTCTTCCAAGTGTGTTCTTGTCTTGCACAGTTCTGATAGGTTGAGCAGCAGGTATTTAAAATGTATGTTTAACTGATCCCATGCATTATAGGGAGTTTATTAGTGTTTCTCTTTATCAACATTGAATTTCAACTAATAACCTGTTACAGAGGGTGGCACAGTGTTGTAGTGTTGAGTACTCAAGTCATAGGACCAGGGATATAAGTGTAGTTCTTACAATCCTTCTAATATCTTGTGAGTTTTACTCCAGTACTCTGGTTTCATATGATACCCCACCCTATTGTGTGTGTTTTGGTGTGTGTGTATGTTTTAGCCCTGTGATGGACTGGCACCCCGTCTAGGGTTTGTTTCTGTCTTGCGCCCTATGCTAGCTGGGATAGGCTCAAACCTATGACCCTGATCAGGATTAACCGAGTTAGAAAACAACATGACATGACATCCCAAACTTATGCATGTTGTGTTCAGCAGTATCTCTGAATTGGCCTTGTAAGTTTCAGTGAGTCTGTCCAGCTTGAAGTGTTTTGTCAGTTTTTGGTTCCAGCATGGTTACTGATCGTGGATTCAGAAAATAGATGAATATTGCTACATTTTGCTGTCCGGGACCAATTATGAAAAAAAAAATATTTACAGATAAACAGTTACAGTAAAACAAAAATAAAGATGTTACAGTTTGTTTCTTGGACTTCTGGGGTGAGTTTCTCAAAATCATCATAACACTAAGTACTTCATTAACTTTATCTTAAGACTGTTAATTAATGATTCTTTCCAGTAAACTTTACTCTTGAACCACCTTCAAAAGATTTCCTAGTTGCAAAGTTTACAGCATTTGTAGTTTAACCTGTTTTTTGCCTCCACATCCCACAACTAAAGTTCAAGTGCAATCATGGCAGGGAGATGTGTTAAATTATGAAAATTTAGTTGAGATTACTATTACGTCACTAATACTATGTTGACATAAGGTATTTTTTTGATATGTTGTATCTTGTTTTCAAGATTCATTCATATTTCCTATCCCCAGTGCCAAATCAACAAACCATGGCTGAAAGGAGATATAACAGTACACATTACAGGGTGTGTAGGGTTATGGTCTTCTATGAATTTGGAAGATGCATTTTCAGTTCCTACACAAATCATCAGGAAGCATAGATATTCATGTGAATACTTTTGTGCTGTTACTGTTGTGTGTGCTATGCTACACAAAATCGCAGTGCAAGCTGGCATTCATCTTCCACATGATGAAGTGAAAGACGATGATGCGGAAACAGAAGGAAAAAAAACTGCAATTGTATGTCCAGAGGAGATGAAACAATGACTTCATTTATTTGCCTTGATACAATAACTCATTTTTTAAAATTACTGGCCCTAAAAAGAGGGATTGTTGCATTGTGCCTGTGTACCAGGGTAAGTTGTTTATTCTGTATATCAAGTGTTTAGGAAAGCAAGCTCCTGACCAAGCCTGTCACGTAAATGGGCTCCGCTCCTCCTTTAGCCAAAGCCTTTCGTTTTCTATATATTTTTTGGATGTATTGGTAAAAAAGTTATTTGACATTTATTGTATTAATCATTCAGTTTTTGATTTGGGAATGCTTTTTTCTAAGCTGATGCAGAAGAGGGATCAATAATGAATCATTTTAATCTATATTGTTAAATATCAGATTACTAATGTCCTTCATTCATAAGAATATAAGAAATTTCACAAATGAGGGGAGACCAGTCAGTCCATCCAGTTCATTTTGCTCTGCTAATAGCTAAGCTGGCCAGATACGTCTTTAAAGCTTGGAAAGGTTTCAGTTTCAACTACATGTCTTGGTAGTTTGTTCCAGATTCCCACAACTTTGAATAAAGAAGTGCTTCCTGGCTAAAGTCCTAAATACACTCCTCTCTTAATTTCCACTTCCACATCCTTAGGTATGTGAGTCACTGTTAAGTGGAAAGAATTCTGCTAAATGTGATTATCAATGAATTTGAGCATTTGGAAGGCCTGAATTAGGTCCTCCCTGCGTTCAGAATTAAACAGGTTTTATTCTCTGACTCTTTCGGAGTATGACGTGCCCTTAAGTCCCAAGATTGCTTTCCTCTGCACAGCCTGAAGTACTGCTATGTCTTATTGGTAGCCCGGTGGCCAAAAATGCATACAATGCTTCAGATGCAGTCTCACAGTCTCATCAGCTCTATCTGGCCACTAGTGCAAGAAAAAAGAACATTTGATGTGCCCCTGAATTGACCTGTAAGTGACCTTAATTAAACAGTAATACTTACAAAAACACAAACTAAAACTCTTATAATAATTGAAAACAAATGCAAACAATCCCAAAACATCTTACTCCGTCTTGCTAATTAATGATGTACCTTCTTTCAAACTGGGGCATATGGTACCATCCTTCACTATTCACTAAGATGTATGGTTTTTGGGAAACCCACCCGTTTTTTGAAGGTATGACTTCATATTTTAAAATAATCATTTGCACAACATGTATAGGCAAATTATTTTAATATTTGATTAGTATTAAAATGTTACTGTACATACCTGAAAATTCTTAGGTGTCCCAGTACCTATGTTTATTTTTGCACACTGTATGTTTTTGGTTTTTGACATATATACTGTATATATATATAAAAATATGTGAATTGTAATGAGTCAGACATTATTCCATTATTAGTGTCACTAAATGTTACCTGCAAATATATTCCTTTGTTTAATTAACAGTAGAAACAATATCATAAATTTAATCAGGGCAATAATAATATTTTACATGAGAGCTATATCAGTAGTGAAAGAGGCATGATTAGTGTGTTTGCTGTATTTTTTAGAGAGAAATTAATTTTAGTTTATTTTCACTAATATATATAATATAAAATTAAACACAGTCTAAAGCTTTTTTTCCAGTGTGCAGCAAATTCAAAAATTGTACTAAAAATTTTTCTTTCACCCCACTTTTCTCTTTTAGGTTATGGCTTTCAAAGTACAGTGCCACAGGTTTATTTGGCAGACACTTGCAAGATCAGGACGTTTTTTCTCTTGCTCACCTTTTTTGCAGTTGAAGTAATTGCAGATGGCTTCCTTAGATTTACACAGTAATTCTGTTTTAGAGGTTACAGCAGTGCCTTCTTGGTTTAGAATCCAGTAACTTGGTTATTATGCAGTTCTTCCCGACTGTTTGGTCAGTTTCTTTGTGTTTAACTTTTGACAAATGATAATGAAAACATTGCTAAGTGTCACTGTAAAAAGGTCATTTAATTTATATTACCCATGTACTGAATATATTTTCCAAGAAAATGACTAAGTAGCAGTATCAAATATTGGCAATATGTAATCACTAAGGTAGCAAGTAAAGAACAGGAATACCAACATACAGTATATGTGGCCAGACTAGCTTAGCTTGCTGCATACAGTGACACTAATTTTGGTGCTCTGATTGGTAATATTTTATACTGTACATGATACAGCGTTCCATAATTATTTATTTTGAACATGATTTGAATGTGATCTAATAAACATCATGTTTAAGTTATAGTATTGACTGCTAGCCTGAGATCCCTCAAATTTTGGATACATTGCTATGAACTTTAAATTTAGTTAGCTATTGCATTGCACTTCTTACTTACGTAAATGCATTAATGATTTAATTTTGCTGATTCTTTGAGTAATGTCATCTGTAAAATAACAAGTAAAATAAAATATTTTACATCAATTATCTGCTAGATTCTTTTTTATATCTGCCTCTGTTTACATGGATCTATGCAATACTACCAGTGGAAAACACGTGCCCCACACTTGCAGAATTTAATTCCTGCCATGTAACTGTGTTTGTGGGATTTGCACATTCTCCCTATCTGCAGTATGTGCATTTCCACCCACATCCCAGAGATGTACATGCTAGGTTACATGGCAGATTTGGTTCAGTCCCTTCACATGATGCTGTCAAGGTAGGCCAGTACTGGGTAAGTAAGTTTAGAAAATGAATAGATAGAAACCTTGATGCTTGTTTTGCCTTGACTTAATTTGCCACATCAGGTGCATTACTAATTTGCTAACAAGAACAGCAGGAAGAAAAAACATTAATTAAAAATGAGTTGTTATAGCAATAAACAGAAATGGTAACCCCAACACACACTGTTTAATTTTGAAAGCATATAGTAAGGTAACATTCAATGCAAAAGGTAGTAAACTATAAAAATGTTAGTAACAATGGCACTTTACATTCACAGTTTTTTCTCCCTTTATTTTGATCTTGATGTGATGTAGGTATGGTCACAGAAAAGTTATAATCTTTTGCACACAGGTTGTCAAACGTCCCTACCATTTTATATGAATGTTAAGTGTGGCTCCCAAGGTCTTCAGTAATTGTTTAATAACAGATAAATCACTGCTAAACCTACCTGAGAATGATCTTAAGAAGAATTTTATATTAAACCAAAACACATCTTTCCTTGTATTTCTTCCATTTGACACACTTCACTTGGAAAATTATAGCAGCAATTAAAAAACTGCAAAAAAGGAGCTTCACAAGCAAAACTTCTTTCTGAGGACTGCTGTTACAATATAACCCAAGGCATGACAACTGAGGCATTAACCCTGAGTGTGGCTCAGGCTTGGAATTCTAGGTAATTACGGTTAAGTCCAGGTCAGACTTGGGGTGATATGTAATGATTTGCTTTACAATGTTAGGCCCAAATAACTCTTGTGACAGTATTCTGCTGGCATCTAGTAAATAAAATACTGTATTATGTGGCAAAAAATCAACAATATTTTGATGTGTTTTGCCACTCTAATGTTACTTAGCAATATTCATGAGTGGGGTGAAGCCTTTAACCAAAACACAATGGCATGTAAATGAGAAGCTGTAAATCCTGTCTTAGAACAAACTGAATTATTAGTTGAATCAAGCAATACTGATGACAATATGAATTGTCTAAGTACTGTCCACAATGCAGCAACTGTTGTTCGTGTCTGGGAAAATGTGCAAGTTACTAAGCCTTGCACTGTGGTAGTCTACAATAACACATGGGGCGCATCAATGATGCAGATCAGGCACTAACATTCTACCCTTTCATACACAAGCAACAGAAAAAAAATATTACTAGTGCACAAAGAAACGTGCTTCTGCTGTCCGGATTGCAACATTGGGCTGTGCTCTGGTTGAAATTTCAAAACATATCACATAAAGGACAAGTACTAAATCTGCATCTGTATTTATGTTGTCATTTTGATATTGACATGATTCTTTTACAAGTAACAATATTTTTTCTTGTTGAAAAAATGTTAATGTTTTTGACTCTTTTCTCCAACATAACACTAAGGGAGTTACAGGATTTAATATAAACAATAAGGGAACAAATCACAAGATTTTCTTAAATTAGCACCATTCTGGTGTACATTGGCACCATGCAGTCTAATATATTAAACACTTTTGTATACTCTGTGTGTATTTAAAATGAATATTAACTCATAAGTATGCAGAGATCAGACATTTATTTTAATTGTATTATTTTTAATATATCTTTAAGCAATTAAAAGTTTAAACATTTACTGCTTTTAAAGTGACAGTTTTACATTACTAACATTTCAGGAATAACTCAAATAAAAGTAAAAAGCAGAATAGTCAATGATAAATTAACACTGAAAGTACATATATGGGTGGGACTTGCTCCTAGTAAACTTTTTAGTGTCAGTTAAAAATTATGATTTTCCTTTCTCATAGTAACCTAAAAGTGCATTAGCAACTTAAAAAATCTCAACTAACTTATTTTTTTATATTTAATAAACCTATTGAGAAATAAATAAATAAAGACTCCATTTATGACTTACAGTATGTTCTTCTGGGTTTTAAACAATATAAACTAATTTCATAACATGTAATGTTCACCATGAATCTACTTGTTAGCAGTAAAAATAAATATTTCAATATGATTAACCAAAGAGGAATGACATCTTTAACTGAGATTTTAATATATCCATATGTTGTTATCATGGAACTTCAATAAAAAATAAAAAGGTTCAATAAGAAGGTAAAATGAGAAAACTTACATAATTATGTAAGATATGTGAGCGAACATTTGAAATATAATGTGTACTTGTGAAATACACAACATCCACTACCAATAAAAATAACAACATAAACCATATACAATTTCAGCATATGAAAATAAATCAATTCTGTGTCTATTTTAAGAAAATGTTACACTTCTTCAAACACTGCAGAAGCACCTATTAAATCTCTCTTAGTTTTGCAAGTGTTTCTCACCTCAAATTGGGTTTGATAAAAAAAAAAAAAAAAACTGACTAATTCAAATACTCTTTAGATCAATCCCAAAAAAAGATCAGTGTAAAGATTTCAATGGTTCCATCTTTTGATGTGCTATGGAAATGCACATAATTTACTAAGGAAACAGGAAACAGTCCCAGAAATAAATGAATAATCATTTTGATCTAATAGCATGCCAATAACTTTAATTAACTGCCAAGTATGAAGGCATTACCTTGAACAGGACTGTTGTGGTTAGCATAAATAAGAAAACCAAGAGGGAATTAAATGCTATGAAAGCAGTAAGATTCTTAAAACACAACCCCCAGTCCTAAATATTCATACTTGTGATATCCATACAGTATGAGACCCATGAAAACCTGCAGGAATCCTGTAAATGGATGATGATGAAAATGAATTTGTTAACTCTTTCATCAACTGAAGCAGTCTGGATGAATCATAAAAAAGATAAGGTACTATATACTTACCTATCGTTAGTCCAGCATATCTCGATTATTTGATATAACCCAGAAATAATATGGTTCAAAGTTTCATAACAGCAGTGAACAACAGACAGAGAATGTGACGTCTAAAGAAGCACCCTTCATTAACATTTCCTTGCACCCAGATTGGTCATTGTGCTATTCGAAAAAAGCTGCAAAGGCTATTTTTAATTAGAAAAAATATAGCTATAATATTTTTGCAATTTTTTATTTAATTGAATTAATTTTATTTCAATTCAAATACTTATAGATGTATCATGAAGTACTGTCAGTTGAGTTGGTGGTGGTAATCGAGGACAATCGTCAAAGCAATATCAATTGCTCGACTGCGACCTACTTCACATACTATCCACAATCCACTACCATTAGATACAACAGCGACTTGCAACCCATAGTTTAGTGATATCTGTTTTAGAGATCAGAGCATCACATAGTTTTTTCTCTGTCTCCTTTTTTTAAATTATTTTTCCTTTACTACCCATAAACTGCAGCTCTCACTAAAAAGAGGACCATTAGTGCTTGAAAGTCACCAAAAAATAAAGGGTATCTAATATAATGCATATAGTATTTTTATAATTGAATAGAATTAATAAGAATTGAATGCTTGCAAAATTGTCCCATACTAGAAAGTGACAGTATTCATTTTTAGACTGACTACTGGACAAGTATTTGTACAAGGTTGAATGCTCTACACCTGCCTGCTCTCCTTGTTATCTATCTATCTATCTATCTATCTATCTATCTATCTATCTATCTATCTATCTATCTATCTATCTA
>JANRMT010062804.1:14600326-14615442 GCA_026402145.1 Polypterus bichir lapradei | reverse complement strand
CTATCTATCTATCTATCTATCTATCTATCTATCTATCTATCTATCTACCATTTGCAGCTTAACAATCAGAATTTTTTCCAATTTGTTTTGCAGTGCAGCACAGCACAATAAAGGACGGCCATGAGTTAAATTTATGTGAAAATCATGTGGAAGGCTGATTATGGATTGAGAGAATAGAGTGGGTGCACACATTCTTCAAGGGCAGTCTGAATTAAAAATGGTCTTTTATAGCAGTTTAGATGAAGACTGTGTGTATTACTTGCCTTATTTTGGTTGCATTTATATAAATGTCACCTACTGTGAGCTTTTTATGCTACAGTAAATTAATAGTAAGCTGACACCATTTCTTTTCCCAATATATTAGAGGTATAGTAATATATTGTTTTTGATATAAACATTTATATCTTTGATGGGTGTTTGTGATCACAAGCCCTAAAGATAATGACAATGGCTCACTACCATATGCTAGAAAATGGAGCCCTGTAAAGCACACTTCTTTCACATATTTCAGCCTGAGTGAACATGTAATTTTATCAAAGTCCTGTATTAGCACACCACAGCATGGAAAACACTTGTTTATGGTGTAGGAAATTGTTAGAAATACAGATTACACAAATGTCTATTCTGTTTTTTTAGATCTATTATTTTCTTGCTAGTGTGAAGTGAGAACATATTAACACCAACTTAGACTTTGCTGTCGAATTTGTTGTGATGGAGCTAATTTTTACATGTTTATGCAAATTCTTTAATTAATCATTAAAAAATAGTAAGTGGTGAAATTGGTCTTGAAGTATATACGGGTACCTTTTGCTTTTAAATATTCTTTATACTGTACCTCCATAACAAGACATCAGAAAGGCATTACAAACAGGAATAAATCCTTATATTGAATAAGACAAAGAGCTGGCATATCAAGAGAAGTCTCACATTTAAGGTTATACACTGATTTCAAGCACCTCTAATAACTAATGTGTGTTTATGGCAATCCCTTCTAACCTTTTAGCCCGTGATTAAAAAAGAGGAAGGAAAATGGAAAATGTGTGAAGTTTCTGGATTCGTTTCATTTTTTCAGTGTCACTTCTTGCATAGTTTCAAATGACTGTAGCAAAAAAATATGTCGGCTTGCATTTCTGGAACTTGCTGCCAGATTTATATTCATGGAAACTGTACAAATGGGATTTTACTAACTTTCATGTTATTTATTTATTTCTACCCAGTATACTTCACATATAGCCAGAATAACTTTGAACTTTCACAATAATTAATACGTGATTCTAGGATTCTAAGAATTTTCATTACAACCAGACATGCTTTAGTGCCAAATATGACTCAGAAAGACTTAATGACTCATTCATATGAATGGAAAATTTACAAATATTTCTGATAATAGTGCCTGCATCATAAATCCACTTGTCCCTTAAAGGAAGTAAGCTTCCGTGAGTTTAACAAAGAAAGCAACTTTTTCCCCTACAAGTGCACAACCTGACAACAAACATTACAAATTGCACAATATACACTTTGCTATTTTATACTTAAACTAATAATTTAATAAATAACAGTGTTGCAGGGGAGTTCATCATAGATGTTAGAAAACAGTTTGATTACCTGGTGCACCTTCACGCTTAGGGTAGTATGCTGTGCCCCCTTTAATACTCCGGGTTCACTTCTGACCGCATGGCCAATCACAGCTCCAGCTCCAACATTACATTTGCTGACAATGCCATCATTATAGGCCTGATCAACAACAGTGGTGCAGCTTACACAGAAGAGGTTTACCTACTGACTGTGTGGTGTCAGGACAATAATCACACCCTTAATGTCAACAAAACCAAGGAGCTTGTCATAGACCTCAGACAATAAAACGCAGAATATACCTCCATCTACTGTATATTGGAGGAGATTCTGTTGAGAGGGTGAGCAGCTTTAAAGTTCTTGGAGTGGCTATCACTGACCAACTAAAGTGGACACAACACATTTCAGCTCTTGTCAAAAAGGATCGCCTGTGCATTGTGGCCTGCAGGGGGCGCACCACAAGTTCAGCGCATAACACATGTTTATTAAGTGGGGAAGCGTTTCTTCCTTGCTCCCCACAGCAGAACAATACAATAAAGCACTTCCATACTTTTTTTGCCCTCTTCTCCTTGTCTCTCATTCTCTCTTTTGGTCCTTCACTCCTCCTCTGGCAAGCGTCATCCTCTCCCTCCCGACTCTGGCTTCCAAAATAGTAGCAGCTGGCTTCTTTTATTTAGGCACCCGGGACTTCTTCTGGTGTCCAAACAGTGTGATCCCGGGAACACTTCTGAATAAGGCGGAAGCCCCTGCAGCCCTCCCTAGTGGAAACCCTTGGAATCCAACAAGGCTGTGCCGAACTCCAAATCCCATGAAGCCCTGCGGGAATCGGTGGCATCGTAGTAACCCAGAGGCACTCTCACCTAGTGATTTGGGGTAGATAATTTCCTGTGCACTCTCTCTCCCCAGGTCATTCCACTATAAAAACATCCTGGCCAGATAAGAGTCCTGGTCGTCTGCGATAGCATCTACTTTCTCAGATATCTGAAGACAGGTCACATTTTTCCATCTGTTCTCATAAACTCTTTCGTGAGTGCATCGCATCCTGTAACTTCACGTGCTTGGCTAAATGTCGTAAAGCACTGCAGAGGGTGGTGGAGATGGCAAAAACTATTAGCAGCACAAGCTGTCTTCTGTTCAGGACATATACAAGACTCAATGTCTTAGATAGGCAAACAGTATTACTAAAGACCTCAGCCTTCCTGCACAACACATTTTCTCACTGCTTCTTTCTGACAAATAATACCGGCAATCTAAGCACAATTCATAAGGGTGCTGAACAGTCAGTCATAGAAGAAGAAATACTGCAACATAGCTGTGTGTATGTATACATCTGATAATAAACTAAAGACATTCTTTTAGGTTGATTGGTAAGTCAAACTTTAAAAATTGCAATTATGTGTGTGTGTGGAATTTTTAATGTATGTACACATAAAAATGTCTAAAATAAATTCAGCAACATTTACTTATTTACCAATATGCAGTGAAATTGTATACTGTCTATGGAGAAAAGACAGATAGATAGATAGATACTTTATTAATCCCAAGGGGAAATTCACATACTCCAGCAGCAGCATATTGATAAAAACAATATTAAATTAAATAGTGATAAAAATTTAGGTATAACAGACAATAACTTTGTATAATGTTAACGTTTACCCCCCCCCCCGCCCCCCCCACCTCCCGGGGGGAATTGAAGAGTCGCATAGTGTGGGGGAAGAACGATCTTCTCAGTCTGTCAGTGGAGCAGGACAATGACAGCAGTCTGTCGCTGAAGCTGCTCCTCTGTCTGGAGATGACACTCTTCAGTGGATGCAGTGGATTCTCCATGATTGACAGGAGCCTGCTCAGCGCCCATCGCTCTGCCACGGATGTCAAACTGTCCAGCTCCGTGCCTGCAATAGAGCCTGCCTTCATCACCGGTTTGTCCAGGTGTGAGGCATCCCTCTTTTTTATGCTGCCTCCCCAGCACACCACCACGTAGAAGAGGGTGCTCGCAACAATCGTTTGATTGAACATCTGCAGCATCTTATTGCAGATGTTGAAAGACGCCAGCCTTCTAAGGAAGTATAGTCGGTTCTGTCCTCTTTTGCACAGAGCATCAGTCGCAGTCCAGTCCAATTTATCATTCAGTTGCATTCCCAGATATTTATAGGTCTGCACCCTCTGCACACAGTCACCTCTGATGATCACGGGGTCCATGAGGGGCCTGGTCCTCCTAAAATCCATCACCAACTCCTTGTTTTTGCTGGTGCTCAGTTGTAGGTGGTTTGAGTCGCACCATTTAACAAAGTCCTTGATTATGTTTCTATACTCCTTCTCCTGCCCACTTCTGATGCAGCCTATGATAGCAGTGTCATC
Source organism: Polypterus bichir lapradei (assembly GCA_026402145.1). Taxonomy (NCBI): domain Eukaryota; kingdom Metazoa; phylum Chordata; class Cladistia; order Polypteriformes; family Polypteridae; genus Polypterus; species Polypterus bichir. Next base: position 14,611,512 of record JANRMT010062804.1, on the reverse strand, counting down.
AGCAAACTTTTACACATGGCAGGACTCCGAGTTGTATTGGAAGTCCAATGTGTATAGGCTGAACAGGACCGGAGAAAGTACAGTCCCCTGTGGCGCTCCTGTGTTGCTGACCACAATGTCAGACCTGCAGTTCCCAAGACGCACATATTGAGGTCTGTCTGTAAGATAGTCCACGATCCATGCCACCAGGTATGAATCTACTCCCATCTCTGTCAACTTGTCCCTAAGGAGCAGAGGTTGGATGGTGTTGAAGGTGCTAAAGAAGTCCAGAAACATAATTCTTACAGCACCACTGTCTCTGTCCAAGTGGGAGAGGGATCGGTGTAGCATACAGATGATGGCATCATCCGCTCCCACCTTCTCCTGATATGCGAACTGCAGAGGGTCAAGGGTGTGGCGGACCTGTGGCCTCAGGTGGTGAAGCAGCAGTTGTTCCATGGTCTTCATCACATGTGATGTCAGAGCGACAGGCCAGAAGTCATTCAGCTCACTAGGACGGGATACCTTTGGGACTGGGGTGATGCAAGATGTTTTCCACATCCTCGGGACTCTCCCCTGTTCCTGGCTCAGGTTGAAGATGCGCTGTAGAGGACTCCCCAGCTCCAATACACAGGCTTTCAGCAGTCGTGGCGATACTCCATCTGGACCCACTGCTTTGCTGGCACGAAGTCTCCTCAGCTCTCTGTTTACCTGGGCTGCTGTAATTGTGGGTGGGGATGTCTCTCCTATGCTGGTATCAGCAGAAGGATGGGTGGAGGGTGCAGTACTCCGAGGTGAGAGTGGGTTAGGGTGGTCAAACCTGTTAAAGAAGTTGTTCATCTGGTTTGCTCTCTCCATGTCTCTCTTGATGGTGGCACCCAGCTTCGAGCTGCAGCCAGTGATGAACTTCATCAAATCCCACACTTCCTTCATGCTCTTATTCTGCAACTTCTGCCACAGCTTTCTCCTGTACTGCTCCTTTGCCGCCCTGAGTTGGACTCGGAGTTCCTTCTGCACGTGCTTGAGCTCATGCTGATCATTGCCTTTAAAAGCCCATTTTTTCCTGGTTCAAAAGACCCTTAATGTCATTTGTAATCCATGGCTTGTTGTTAGCATAGCAGCGTACTGCTCTTACTGGAAGTACAATGTCCATACAGAAGTTGATGTAGTCAGTAGTGCAGTCAACAACCTCCTCAATGTTCTCACTATGTGATCCCGGCAGGATATCCCAGTCCATAGTTCCAAAGCAGTCTCTTAGAGTCTGCTCTGCCTCAGGGGACCACTTCCTAAATGAGCATGTGGTTGTAGGTAGTTCCCTCACTCTTGGTTTGTAGTGAGGCTGAAGCAGAACCAGGTTATGGTCTGCTTTCCCAAGCGCAGGCAGCGGGGTGGCACTGTATGCGTCTTTAACGTTTGCATACAGTAGGTCAATAGTCCTATTTCCCCGGGTGTTACAATCCACATACTGGGAGAAGGCAGGCAATGTTTTGTCGAGCGTCACATGGTTAAAGTCTCCAGCGATTAGCACAAGTGCCTCGGGGTGCTGCGTTTGTAGTTTAGCAGCAGTGGAATGTATGATGTCACCCGCTATCTCCACGTCTGCCCGAGGAGAGATGTAAACAATAACAACAATAACGTGTCCAAACTCTCTGGGCAAGTAATAGGGATGCAGACTTACGGCCAATAGTTCGATGTCCCTGCAGCAAGTGGAGATTTTGACGTTTACATGTCCAGAGTTGCACCACCTTGTATTCACATAGAGAGCGAGTCCTCCTCCTTTCCGCAGGTATTTGTGTCTCTGTCCGCTCTAACTGTGCTAAACCCAGGTAGCTCCACGTTAGCATCTGGGATGTTAGTTGTTGGCCACGTTTCACAAAAACACAACAAACTGCATTCTCTGTAGGTCCTGACATTTTTCACCAGCGCAGCCAGTTCGTCAATCTTATTTGGTAGTAAGTTCAAATATGAAAAAAATGAGACAGAGAAATTGCCAGCTAGACCAGAACTAAATAAATAAACCAGTAAATTATTCAAAAGGAAGTGCAAAAATAGGAAATACTTGGAGAGCAAACCTAACTTAAGACAGCTACAGCAGTGTTCAGTGTGAATACAGTACTACCTTCTCTGTTCTTTTAAATTATGACATTTTCTACAGTGATACGCAGTAGACAATGCAAAGTCACAAACTAGGTTTATGCAGTAAAAGAGAAATGAGTACTGTATGTATTATGAGCAATTAACTACAGGGCTATTTAAAATGAAAGAGCAGATTTGAAAAAAGTATTTCAAACAAACTGTATAAGACAGAATTCCGCACATCACTGGATAAAGGAAAGTTCAAAGTTTAGTTCTATGGTCCTTGAGCTTGCATACACTCAACATGAGCACCATGTGTAGCGTGACAATCATCAAAACAGTAGACCATTTCTTGACACATACGAGTCAATTGGTCCCTAGTTACTGAATTCACAGCTTCCTCAATTTGATGTTGCAAATCTTGAAGGTGGAACAAACACTCTTTTTTAATGTATCCCCATAGATAAAAATCACAGGGGGTAAGGTCTGGAGACATGGGGGGCCATATACGATGAGCAAGATCTTGTTATCCACCTCTTCCAATTCATCGTCCTGTAATGGTAGAAATGAGGCGGGGCATCATCTTGCATGAAGGTCCGGCGTTAGCTGAACGACACCATTCCAGGACGATAGACTGGAAGGTTCCACGTATGCCTGCTAATCTTCAAGATTTGTGACATCAAATTGAGGAAGCTGTGAATTCAGTAATTAGGGACCAGTTGACCCGTGTGTGGCAAGAAATGGTCTGCCGTTTTGATGTTTGTCGCACTACACATGGTGCTCATGTTGAGTTCTTGTAACCTCAAGGACCATAGGACCAAACTTTGACCTTTCCCCTATCCAGTGATGTGTGGAATATGTTTCTGTCTTATACAGTTTGTTTGAAATACATTTTTGAAATCTGCTCTTTCATTTTGAAATGCCCTGTATTTTGAATAGCAATTCTTGTCATTATTTTCTAATAAAACCAACATATGCAGCTGTTCAGAGTACATATAGTTGTGTGCTGCATGTAAGGTAATAATTATTTAAGGTATTAAATTTAATCCTTGCAGTTTTGATTTGAAAATGACCTCATTTTTAAACACCATTTTTATCTAATACTGGGACTTTTCCAAATGGCACATTTATGAACAGTTGTTTTAATGCCGGTATTGTTTATTTCAGAATGCCTCATTTCATGATAGTTTTGTCACCAACAGGCTGAACATATTCTTATTGATGAATCCGCTGCTTTTGATTACTTTTGACTGAATTTAAACAATATGTTACCCAAGATCTTTACTGCTACTTCTCTTGCATTTTGACTGAAAATCATCTCAGCTGATTACAGGCAACCATTACATGCTTAAGTTAACTACAATAAAACTGTGAGGATAGCAGTTTTAAAGACCTACACTAACTGCTTTGGAACTTCTTTTTTTTCTAGTTTTAAATTAACCTTGGGTGCATTTCCCAGAAACAATTGATCCTAAGATCGCAAATGCCATAGGCAAAGAATGAGTGAGTTTAGTGGGTACTTCCCAAAGGCATTCGTTATGCTATATTTAAAGAATGATTTTAAGGTATTATTTTGTTGGCTTCTCCCCAACATTCACGTCAGAAACGCACAGACCGTTGATAACAGCAACATTGATCCCATGCTTTTCAGAGGTCTAATATATAAGACTTTACCACACCAATGTAAAAAAACAAAACATAAAAACAACTAAAACATGCAGACCAAAGTAATGTAACCCATTTATTGAAAATCTATACATGGATTTAAAATGTGACATGGCTTCTTTGTAAAAGAAGAACAATGACAAACAGTAATAGGAAAAGGAAGAAACACTTCACAAAATTAAGTTAAAATAACTTATAGAGGAGGTGGCAAAAAAATTAAGAAGCATTATTTTCCAAGGCTCAAGGACTTGTGCAAGACCAGAATCATGTCTTCCACATGCCCAGAGTGGCAACAGTGCTCTACAACAGTGCGTGTAGTTTGATGTTCAGTGTTATACCCAGAGGTGGGTAGTAACGAGTTACATTTACTCCGTTACATTTACTTGAGTAACTTATTTAAAAAATTGTACTTCTAAGAGTAGTTTTACTGCACCATACTTTTTATTTTTACTTGAATACATTTGTGATGAAGAAACGCTATTCTTACTCCACTACATTGGGCAACACTTGACTTGTTACTTTTTTTCATTTACACATTTATATACACTATATTTTAGTTGGAGAGAAGTCACCAGTGGATCTACTGAATGACTGTTTCACCAATCAGACATAGCAACAATAATCACATGACTCCGTTTCACCAAACAGACGTAGCAACAATAATCACATGACTCCATTTCACTAATCAGACGTAGCCATGCAGTCACATGACCACACACAAACTTCCTGCATCTGCAGCATGTGAGAGACTTTTTAGTCATACAGGGCTCCTGATCACTGCTAAACGGTCACAGCTTCACTGCAGGAACCCTGAGAGCCAACTCTTGCTGAAGCTTAAACATCACTTCACTGAGTGAAGAACAAGCATGTTTTAACCAAACATGCACAGACACACACAGTCATGGTAAAGTGAGACTTCTTGTATGTGCAGAAGCCGCCTTGTTCTAATGTTATTTTCTATCATCTGTGCTATTTGGAGGGCAAGTGAATATACAGTATTATACTCTCAGTGTACAGTATATCTTGTCACTGTAAGTAGTTTGCACTGTTCAAACATACATGTTACCTACTGTAGGTATTGGCTTCAAAAACTTTGTTGTGAAAAACAGATTTGGAACTTTGTGTTATTTGTGCATCTTTATTTTGTAAAGATGTTATTTATTTTTACTCATTTTTTATTGTTATTTGGAAATAGCAGAATTTACACAATATTTTATATTTTTGTCTGTCTTATTACATTTCTAAAAAATAAATCATTTATTATGTTCAAACAGTTACTTGAGTAGTTTTTTCACCAAATACGTTTTTACTCTTACTTGAGTAATTTTTTGGATGACTACTTTTACTTCTACTTGAGTAATATTATTTTGAAGTAACGCTACTCTTACTTGAGTACAATTTTTGGCTACTCTACCCATGTCTGGTTATACCTCTCCTCAGCCACAGCACTGGAGTTAGTAGGTATTCACAAAGAGGATACCCAGTGTCTCCCAGTAATTAGTCAACAGAAAATGCACCATCCCTTGTCATCTGACACACTCCAGAGGTAGGCCAGATATAAGTATTATATGTACTGCCAGACCATTTATCCACAATTTGTGTAAAAAGTTCCTGATGGTTGCATATCACCTAGACTTTTACCACCAACAACCCTTTTTAACAGGTGTAGATGGGATTCAAGATGCATCTACAATGCCAGATATGCCTGCAATGGCATGAAAACCAATTTTAGTGTCACACAAATCATCCTCTCCTGCTGAAAACTGTATTATTATTATTACTTATTTAGCTGACGCTTTTATCCCAATTGAGTTACAACATTGGCGATAGAATAGATTACATCGCTTTTGTTGGGAGCACAGACAGGTGAAGTAACTCGCTCATGGTCACTCAGTATTAGTACCGGTATTAAAAGTCACAACCTCACGCATGTGTGTATGTCACAAGAGTAACCTGTCACTGCATGCACAGATTCAGACACAGCAGCCTTGCTGAGGCCATGTGTATCACTGACAACCTGCAGGAATCCACGGGTGGCATAGAAATGCAGAACGGTCAGAATCTGCACAGTGGGTCTGAGGGGAGAATTGCGGTGTGCATCTTTCCAATTCATCTTGCACCAAACAAAGTAAGGTTATTATTTCACCCTTGGGCAGCCTGTTTTTCTCTGTTAATTGTTGATTACTAAGATGGTCCAAGTGGTTCATGTCTGCCTGAAACTCAGCATTAAGACTTGGCCGCTTAAACAGCTCTGTCTCAAACAGCGTCTTGGAGTGTGTTGCACAATTCTCTGTATACCTGCCATTGTTGTTGCTTATACTAAGGGGTGATTTACTGTACCTTCCACTGTAAAGAATGTGACTGATTGCATATTGAGTTTGATTAGTTAAATCATTAGGTACTCAAATTGTCCACAGGTGTTAAAGATACAAACATCCCCTTTGCGCTAATGTGTAGTCTATATTATAAATTTATATTTTTATTGCAACATCTACCTATTATTATTATTATTATTATTACATTGTCCAAATTAGAATGTCAGTGTGTCTTTTTGTGATCAATTTAGGGTGACATCTGTCTCTCTGTGACAGGATCACTTAAAAAAGAATAAATAAAGTACAGCATTAAAAATAACCAATGGTCGATTCACTCATTAATTTCAACCTGAAATTAGGTATTTAGGTATTATTTGGGTTACAAAGCAGTTTTGTAAAACACATGCAAATTAACAAACAATCTTAAATACAAAATAACAAAACTAATTAGTGTTATGAAGCTTTTTGGAAATGTACCCCTTTTCAATAAGACATGTTGGAGGCTAAAAAAATTGATGTGTAGTTTTTCACCTGTTTTATAATTGTCTTGGATTGTCAAGCTATTAGAAACAGTTTTCTAATAGTGTAATTATTTTTGAATTTATATGTAACTGTTAACAAGTTATCTCTATGTGTCTTATTTTGTCTGTTTTGGATGCTGTTGAGAGGGCAAGCTAAAGTCTTTAAAATAAGGCCATTGTGAAGCAAAACCTGTAATGATTAAATGTCTACTTTGTTGAAATAAAATGATGAAACTTTATTTCATAATTAGATTACTTATTTTGTCTTTTTTCTCACTTTAATGGTTGTTTGTGTACTTTTTCATGTGGCTAGTTATTTCACATTTGCCTTTTATTTATTTCATTGGGCATTAAAGGTTTTCCATAAACCTGGCCCCATGTTGCATAGAATGTTATATGTAATCTGCTCAAGCAGTGAAAAGTATAGGAGGCTTCTAGTCAGCACTTTCCCTTCGTCCACTTTTCATTCAGTCACTTGTTATCTTCTAAAAGCTGGGTTTGTCTTTTTTAGTGGTTTATATTATTTGTGCATACTAAAAAGAAATGTGTCAGCAAATAAAGAAGCCAAAAGTGAAAGAAACTCCACAGGATGTGACCCGGCATTTGCGCGATAGACATATGCGCGCCAACAAAATAGCGCCGATTAAAACGTGTCGTCAAAATCGCGCCGACAAAATCGCGAAAGTTTCATTAAATATGAATTACTAGTTTAAAGCACATATAATAATGTTTATTTTAGAAGTCAATATTATGAGACGCGGCATACCATCAGCACGGCACGCAGATAGTCCTTAAGATCACGCCCTGCATATGTAGTAAGAATTGCAGCAAGGGCGTCCCACTCTCTTGACCTCTCTCGCGATTTTGTCGTGGCGATTTTGTCAGCGCGCATTTGTCGAAAACCAGTTAGCGGGTTTGTCGGCGCTCATTTGTCCATCACGGTTTTGTCGGGGCGCATATGTCTATCGCACTTTTGGCGGTGAACCCCACAGGATGCAGTAAGGGTACTTTGGCCTCCATAATTATATTTAGCTGCATATTAATTATTCTAAAATGTGTTAATGTTTAAAAATAAAACATGCGCATTAAAAATTAAAAAAACAATAAAATAAAATAAAATAAATAACAACAATAGATATATATAGAATAAGAAAAAGTATATGAACTCTTTGGAAATAACCACATCTATACTAATAAAAGGCAAAGCCCTCACTCACTCACTCACTCACTCACTCACTCACTCACTCACTCACTCACTGACTGACTCATCACTAATTCTCCAACTTCCCGTGTGGGTAGAAGGCTGAAATTTGGCAGGCTCATTCCTTACAGCTTACTTACAAAAGTTGGGCAGGTTTCATTTTGAAATTCTACGCATAACTAGAAGCTATTTTTCTCCATTTACTGTAATGGAGTTCAGCTTGAGGGGCGGAGTTTCGTATGACATCATCACGCCTCTCACGTAATCACGCATTACGTAGAAAGCCAGGAAGAGCTACAAAACGTGCTTTAGAAAACATGCATTATATAATTAAGAAGGCAGCGAAACAATTAGAAGCGAGCGAGTGACATATAAAACCATATTCAGCGGCTCACGTGAACTGACGCAGTGCGCAGACAAAAAGCAACAGTTCCAAAGAGTGCTGAACAAAAACCGAATTACACTGCTACGCTCAAATAGATAAACCACAAGCCGTGGCGCAATAGTAAAACATTCGCCTGTAGCGCCCACGTCTGAGGTTCGATTCCCGAGAGGGGATGCGCTAAGTATGTACACGCGCTTCTCGATTTATTTTAACCTCGCATCCCCTTAGTTTGAGACGTATGAAAACGCATGCGGTTAACGCAGAAAGACAGTTCACCTATTGAAGCTTCATGAATAATGGATACTTTATTCGCGATCAATGATTGTTTTGGTAAAGCCATACTCAGTGTATTCATTAGATTAACGGTAAAAAAGTAAGAGCGAGGGGACGGTAACTTACTGAAGCACACAAGCAAAACCACAATAGCACGCGGGCTCGATGTTCCAAAAAATATTTCTTTTCAAGTTCTATTTGGGCCTTGAGTCAAACTCAAGGCCCACGGGCCACATCCGGCCCGGCGTGTAATTATATCCGGCAAGCGAGATCATTTTATATACTGTATTATTGTTATTAATGGCCCGGGGATATGAAGCGCTGGTAACACAGTAAACTACAGATCCCATAATCCAGCGCTTCAGCTGCCTTGCTGAACACTTACCACGTTAATCAAGTCTAGCTTATGATGCTTCAAGTTATTGGCAAGCTAGCCCACACGATGCCAAAGAGAAAAGGTGATTCTGAACATAGAGCCTTTAAAAACCGATGGGAGGCTGAGTATATGTTTACTGACATTGCCGGTAAACCCGTGTGTCTCATTTGTGGAACGTGTGTACAAAAACTGGGGTCTCCTTCCCAGCAAAAGTCGAGCAGCCGGCGCGCGCACATAGCTGTGCCGGGATTTGAGACGCTGACTGCGCTAAGTGAGCACTTTTAATTTTTTTCATCCTCCCCCTGAGCTATAGCCCAGACAAGTGCAAACATGGGACCCCTTTTCTACACCATGGCAAAATAATATTAAGGCGATTCACACTTTCTTTTGCACGTATACGATTATGAGGTCCTCAGCTCGGATTATGAAGACACGCACACGAGTGAATATATATACACACACCTATCTACATTATATATATATATATACTCAGCAAAAAAAGAAACGTCCTCTGACTTTCAACTGTTTTTACTTTCAGTAGACTTAATGTGTAAATATTTGTATGAACACTAAAAGAGTCAACACCATAAGACATAAACTAAAAATGTTTCACAATGTGTCCCTGAATGAAGGGAGGCTCAAAATCAAAAGTACCAGTCAGTATCTGGTGTGGCCACCAGCTGCTTGAAGTACTGCAGTGCATCTCCTCCTCATGGACTGGACCAGATTTGTCAGTTCTTGCTGTGAGATGTTACCCCACTTTTCTACCAATGCACCTGCAATTCCTGGACATTTCTGGGGGGAATGGCCCTAGCCCTCACCCTGCGATCCAACAGGTCCCAGACGTGCTCAATGGGATTGAGATCTGGGCTCTTCGCTGGCCATGGCAGAACACTGACATTGCTGTCATGCAGAAACTCACGCACTTTTTGCCACTCCTGTCTGGTCCAGCGAAGGTGGGTTTGTGCCCATAGGCGGCGTTGTTGCTGGTGATGTCTGGTAAGGACCTGCCTTACAACAGGCCTGCAAGCCCTCAGTCCAGCCTCTCTCAGCCTATTGCGGACAGTCTGAGCACTGATGGAGGGATTGTGTGTTCCTGGTGTGACTCGGGCAGTTGTTGTGGCCATTCTGTACCTGTCACGCAGGTGTGATATTCGGATGTACCGATCCTGTGCAGGTGTTGTTACACGTGGTCTTCCACTGCGAGGATGATCAGCTGTCCTTCCTGTCTCTCTGTAGCGCTGTCTTAGGCGTCTCACAGTGTGGACATGGCAATTTATTGCCCTAGCCACATCAGCAGTCCTCATGCCTCCCTGCAGCATGCCTAATGCACGTTCACGCAGATGAGCAGGGACCCTGGGCATCTTTTTTTGGGTGTTTTTCACAGTCGGTAGACAAGTCTCTTTAGTGTCCTGCGTTTTTAGAACTGTGACCTTAAATGCCTACTTTCTGTAAGCTGTTAAGGTCTTAACGACCATTCCACAGGTGCATGTTAATTAATTGATTATGGTTAATTGAACATGCATGGAAAACATTGTTTAAACAATTTACAATGAAGATCTGTAAAGTTATTTGGATTTTTAAAACATTATTGTTGAAATACACAGTCCTGAAAAAGGGACGTTTCTTTTTTTGCTGAGTATATATATATATACACACACACACACACACACACATATATATAATTTGTTTGTATGTATGTGTATATATATATATATACACACACACCTATCTACATTTTATATATATATATATATATATATATATATATATATATATACACACACACACACAAATATATATAATTTGTGTGTATGTATGTATGTGTGTGTATATATGATGTAGATAGATATGTATATATATGTGTATATGTAGTAGATATCTAATGTATATACATATGTATATATTTATATAGATATGAAGATATGTACTGTATATATATATATATATATATATGTATATATATATATATGTAGACTCAAACCCATTATGACAGCAGCAATCCAAGCTGTGAGAAAACAGTAAAAAGGAGGCGTGTCAGATGTCGTGGTACATTTTCTAATGCAGCTAGACGAAAACAACTTCGTGACGCTGCCGCCAAATACACAAAACAATTACTTTCACAATCATGTTACATTATTTGTCAAATGTTTCCTTTTCTTTTTCATAACTTCTTTAACACACGACATCGCTGCGAAGTGCAGTTATTTTGCTATATATATATATATATATAACAGCGACACTCATAACAGTGACAAAACAATTACATTGACAATCATGTTACGTTATTTTCAAAATGTTTCCTTTTGTTTCTCTTTCCTTCTTTAACACACTACTTCTCCGCTGCCAAGCGCGGTTATTTTGCTATATATATATATAGATATATATATATATA
>JANRMT010062804.1:14571578-14599926 GCA_026402145.1 Polypterus bichir lapradei | reverse complement strand
CAATTACATTAACAATCATGTTACGTTATTTTTTAAATTTTTCCTTTTCTTTTTCATACCTTCTTTAACACACTACTTCTCCGCTGTGAAGCGCGGGTATTCTGCTAGTTTATGTATAAATTTGTCTTCAAATATGTTCTTATCTTCATCTAACTTTCAATAAAAGAACAAGCACAATCATTAAAAATAAATAAATAAATAAATAAAATAAACAAGTAAAAACAATAAATGTATACAGAATAAGTAAAAAGTATATGAACCCTTTGCAAATAACCACATCTATCTATACTAATAAACGGCAAAGCCCTCACTGACTCACTCACTCACTCACTCACTCACTCACTGACTGACTGACTCATCACTAATTCTCCAACTTCCCGTTTAGGTACAAGGCTGAAATTTGGCAGGCTCATTCCTTACATGTTACTTACAAAAGTTAAGCAGGTTTCATTTCGAAATTCTACGCTCAATGGTCATAACGGTCGACAACGTCTGCCATGTTAAACTTTCTTATTTATGGCCCCATCTTCACAAAATTTGGTAGGTGGCTTCCCTGTGCTAACTGAAACCGATGTACGTACTTATTTCGGTGGTATGACGCCACTGTCGGCCGCCATATTGAACTTTCCAACGGTCTTTGTTGCCCTCACTGACTCACTCATCACTAATTCTCCACCTTCCTGTGTAGGTAGAAGGCTGAAATTTGGTAGGCTCATTCCTTACAGCTTACTTACTAAAGTTAAGCAGGTTTCATTTAGAAATTCTACGCATAACGGTCATAACGGTCGACAACGTCAGGCATGTTAAACTTTCTTATTTATGGCCCCATCTTCACGAAATTTGGTAGACGGCTTCCCTGCACTAACCGAAACCGATGTACGTACTTATTTCGGTGGTATGACGCCAATGTCGGCCGCCATATTGAACTTTCCAACGGTCTTTGTTACCTATGGGCCCATCTTCAAGAAATTTGGTACGCGGGTTCCCAACGCTAACTGAATCCTACTTACGTACATATATACGTCCATAGCCTGCAGCTCGGTCGCCGTATGAGGCGGTGTTGGGTCCCCCATCCCCACACCACCCACGTTGTTGGCTGCCTGCCTGTATGAGGCCATCCATCGCTCCAGTCTCTTCATTCCCTTCCTTGCTTCGCCACGGTATTCACGTCTCCCTGCTGATAACTGCAGCCTTTTTATTTAATCCACGGCTTCTCCACTGTTTTATTGTTCGTTTATTACGATTATAGTTATTATATAGGTATTTTAGACTTAGTTTACATAGTTCAGGTACCCATTTCCTTTATCGTTCCAACCGTACCCCCATTAACATGTCTATCGAGGTAATCACCATCGATCAAAGAACTGTCACTTACCGAGTGGTTTCCATGCCTGGAGATGGTGCCTGCCTTTTCCATTCTCTGTGTTACATATTGCACGGCCATATCAGGCTCACTGTTGATATCCAGAGGAACATTGTGTCTTATGTATTGAATGACTGGGACAGGTTCAAGGTGTGGACTGATGACGGCCCTTCACCTATGGTTCTGCATGTGAGTTGATGGCTGCCGCTGAATTGTTCGGTTGTCGCTTTCAAGTGTACCGAAATGGCCAAATATTTTACACCTTTCGACAACCGCCAATGCCTCTTAAACATCTTAGATTCACAGGTGACGATTTGAGTAGTGGACACTTTGATGTTTAATCTCTCAAAAGCTGAATGCAAAGTTATCGATTAAACCAGTTGTATGCTTACAACGCTTGACAGATGTCGAATGTCATTTCAACACAACAAGTCCCGCAAATACTAACGTAATTGAAACAAACCATGAAACTCAAACCGATTATGACAGCAGCAATCCAAGATGTGAGATTTGAGGCAAGATTGCTTTTCACATGGCCAACTATACGTTGCATGCTCAAGAGTAAGCTCAGCGCACATCTTGGTCATATTACAACCGGAGGGCCAAACTGACAACGTGGCATACAAAGAGATCCTTAACAAATAATTATTGGTATATTTTCCCTGAGTTTAAAAAGGTTTAATTTTCTTCTTAATAAAAATTTTAAGGCAGTACTTCGCTGCTGCGAAGTGCGGGTATTTTGCTAGTTTATATATAATTGTGTCTTCAAATATGTTCTTATCTTCATCTAAGTTACAATAAGAACAAGCACAATCTGTTTTAACTAATAATATTTAATGGGTGTATCATTCTTGAATGTATTCAGTACAACATTTAAACATTCACTCATAGAGGGGAGAAAAAGTATGTGAACTCCTAGGCTGATGGACTTCAACTAAAGCTAATTGGAATCAGGAGATGGCAAACCTAGAGTCCAGTCAGTGAGCACAAGAGTATATAAAAATAGAACAAAGAACATAAATACATAAAAAATTTGACAAACGAGAGGAGACCATTCAATCCACCAGGCTTGCTTGTTTAAATAATAGAAGAGATGTCCCTGTTTCTCATCCAGATAATGCCTAAAAGTGGTCAAGGTTTCTGCTTCAACTACATGTCTTGGTAGTTTGTTCCATATTCCCACAACTCTTTGCATAAAGAAGTGCTTCCTGGCATTCAATCCTAAATGCTCTTCCCATTAATTTTCAATGGTGTCTTTGAGTATGTGTTTCACTCTTAAGCTGAAAGAATTCTGCTGGAAAGCATCAATGAAAAAGTGCCATATCTCCATAATGACTTATCAGATGAATAACCCACTTCATACAAATGAAACATGACTCAGTTGCTCAATGTGGCGATCAAACCTACAATTCTAAGATTAACAGTCTTGTGGTCTACCGACTGAGCTAGCAGGTGTGGGTTAGAAAAATATTGACCTTTAAAAAACTCTCAAAAATGTTTGAGTTTTCTATTTACAAGAATCATCTGTTGACGTGAAACATGCCTAACAAAAAAAGATCTCAGAAGCTCAATGTTCAAGGAATTTTGATTTACATAAAACTAGAAAGGCTTACAGTGTAGTTTCAAATAGGTTTAGATATTTGTTAGTTCACAGTTAGTCAGACTGTATATAAGTTAAGATGATTTAGTGTTGTGGCTGTTCTTCCTAGAAGTGGGTCCCCATCCAAGAGGACTCAAAAGGTGTAACACAGAATGATCAGTGAGGTGAAATAGAACTTCAAAGCAACAGCTAAAGACTTGAAGCAATCAGTGGAACAGCTAAACAACTCTGCTATTGAGTCTACAATAACAAAACATTGAAACAGGCATAGTGCCCATGGTGGGACACCAAGGAGGAAGCTGAAAAAAAATCACTGTATGGCTGAAGTTTGTCAAAAACAGTCTTAAAACTCCACAATTCCAATGCAAAAATGTTTTGTGATTTGATGAAGTTAAGTTTTCAGGAAGAATATGCAGTTATTCATATGAGATCAGACCTTTACCCAATAGAGAAACAAAGGAATGACTTTAAGCGAGCCATCCACACCAGATATCTTACAAATATGGCTGAGCTGAAGCAGTCCTGTTATGAGGAAAGGTCCAAAATTCCTCCTGGAATAATGCCCAGAATGTTAGAGGTTATCGCTTTCAAACGAGGTTTAACTAGTTATGAAATCCAAGGTTCACTTATTTTTTTACCTCAGACGGTGAATGCTTGAAGGGTGTGTTCATTAAAGATATGAAAGATTATAATTGTTTGTGTGCTATTAGTGTAAGCATATTTGATTTATCAATACTTGTCAATACTTGCTATATGGTTGCGATACATGGACGCTATCCAGTGACCTGAGATGAAGACTGGACTCCTTTGGTACTGTGTCTCTCCGGAAAATCCTTGGGTACCATTGGTTTGACTTTGTGTCGAATGAGCAGTTGCTCATGGAGTCCCGAATGAGGCACATTACCTGCATTGTGAAGGAGTGTCAATTGCGGCAGTACAGCCATGTGGTGCGATTCCCAGAGAGTGATCCAGCTTATAGGATCCTCATTGTTGGGGACGCAAGTGGCTGGACCAGGCCAAGGGGACACTCACGTAACACCTGGCTGCAGCAGATAGAGGGTCATTTCCGGAGGGTGGGACTGGACCGCATGTCTGCCAGGGGGGTTTCCAACTGGGATCGCGAGCTGTTTCGTCATATGGTGGGTGCGGCAACGCACTGTACTAGTGCATGCTCCCCAACTTGACTAGACTTGACTTGAATACTTGTGACTTAAATCACAAGATCACAGATCACATTTTTGTCCAATTAATGCAGAAAACCAGGTAATTCTGAAGGGTTCACATTGTTTTTGTTGCCACAGTGTGTTAAGATTTGTGAAAGTTTAATTTTATGTATGTTTCTCTTTGGCCCTGAAGTTAGATAAATGGCTTCTTTAATGGATCAATAAAAGCTGAATTCTTTCTGCATTTTTTTTACAGCATGTCTAAAGTTCAATGTTTCAGACATTACTGAGTAGCAGAAGTAAACAGTTTGACTTTCTAAATTGTTTGTACAACATTCATTCCGTTACATTTGAGCAGGATCATCTATCAATCATTTTTTTTCTGATATCACCGAAAAGTACTTATAGCTGCATTATTTAAGCAACTTAACAATGCTTATAATTTCACTTCAAAATGGGTCAGAGTCAAACATTAAGTAGGATTTGAACCTACACCAACATGGCATCCTTCTTCTAAATTATGCTGCCTGCACATAGGAGATAAGTCAATCAAGTTCGAAAATGGAAAGAAAAAAAAGAAAAAACCTAAATCCTCCACGTTCCCTGTCAGCATTCAGGCAGTTCACTATTACTGCCAGTCAGTGTGTGAAAAACAACCCCACAGTGCCTCACACTGCAACATTTTCCTGAGTGACTCATTGGAGAGTTGTGATCATTATTCCTTTAAATGTTCTTAGCAAACAGTATTTTCTGTAAAATAACATTTCTTGATGGAATATTATACAATAAACTAATCAATAAATCAATCCATCAGGATAAGCTATTAAATTAATGCTGGTGGTTTGTCAAAAATATGGAGTATCAAGTCTCAAACCAAATTTTCGTTATGTGCTGTATTTCCAAATAAGATGGACTTACAAATGGATGTTTTGGCAGCTGAAATGCTTGCTTTCAAAAGCAATTTAATCTTAATGACTCATTATGCTTATTTAAAGGAATGGCAAAGCTTCTCTGTCTGCTATTTACACTGAGCGAAATATGTCAAGTATTTTATATATTGTATATTTGATTTGAGACAAAGCACTTTTGTATGGGGGGGGGTACTTTATCTTTTCAAGGGTAAAAATGTTAAAAAGAAAAGTGTCATTGTGTGACCTGTCTGGCAGGTATGGCGAGCACTCAGAGAGAAAGATGTTTCACATCTCAATAAGAGGAAAGCCCAGAGAGGTAGATAGCAAAAGACAGCTTGGAGGCTGACTCCTTTTTATTAGTACAGAAGGTTCTGATATTTGCCCCCTTTCGACAAACCAAAAAACCACCAACATTATTTTAATAGGATATCGTGATTGACTGATTCATTTTTAGTAGGGAAAAATAATGATTGTGCTTGGCTTGACTTTCCACATGGCTTCGATTTACGTCCTTTTACAGACACTGCATGGATAGCCAGGCAGTGAAGGAAGATAAAGATGGAATGCCCTGCAAAAACTAGAATAATACTTAAGAGTATTGATGGTTGTTTACAATAGCAACACTTGGTTCAGTGAAGGGACAAATTCTTAACATGACTACAGTCCATCACAGGGCACCATCATGCACACCCCAAGTCATTCATGCTTTCCCAGTTTAAAGTTGCCATTTTTTGAATCAGGCACAGGAACAATGAGCAACCTCTACACAGATAATTGAGCAGTGAGACAGAATCATTCGCCACTGGGGCATCCAATGTGCTTTATCCAACTTTAATAAAAGTTAAAAATGATAAAGGTTGTTTCCAAGCTGAAAAATCACAAAGCCTTCATCAGATGCGTTTTTTTTTATTTTTTTCCTTTAGTAGATGCACAGTGAACCAGCCTCTCACTAACTTCCTTAATAAAACTTTACCTGTAAAACCTATGATGGTGATATGGCATAAAAATAGAAGGGGTTGTATTAACTGAGTAAGACCCAACTGAATATCCCTCACTGCTCTTCAGAAGCATTTTTTAGTTTTACTTTTTTACATGACGTCTCTCATTTTGAGTGTTTCAGTGGGATTCTTAGAACAGTATACTATAATCTAAAATGTGACTGCTTTTTCTTGCTTAATTACAACTCCCATCATTATTTATCAAGCTCTATACAGTAACACAGCACTAAGTTGTGCACTTGGACATACTGTAAAATATTTTTAAATAACGTTCACTGACGCACGTACCGTTTGCACACTTTTAATGCATTATAATGAAAGCTCAATGTCACGCAAATGTTTTCCTTTTTTATATCATAATAAAGACACATTTAATTTTAAGAAAAATTATATACCGACAAAAAAAATCTTAATTGTTAAGCAAGTAGTTTTGCTTTATAATTACTTTTACACATACAATAAAATTAGACAATTATGCTGTAAATTTGCTAGTCTATAGCCCCCTCTTCAATTTAAATGCTTATAATAAACTAATTCGTAAAAATTTAAAATATATGAAAATGTATCAAGCAACATCATATTCATATCATTTTAAAGTTGAAAAATTAAGTTGGATTCCCAAGTGTTTAAGTGACTTCTCCTCTGCATTCTAACTGGAGTAGTTGTGCTTCATTAAAGTTAATATAATTTTGAATTACCATTCTACGTAATGTACATACTTATAGAAGATCATATTATTTTAAGGATCTGTTTATATAGATTGTAGTAAAACATGACACAGTGCTTTATTTGCTAAAAGTATAAATCCATAAAATTTGAATTAATGTAAGCTGCTATTATTTGGAGTGTAAGAAATGTAATGATTTACTTCATTAGGTAGAAGTACATAATAAATAAGAATAGTTGTGTCAAATATTTGAAATATTAAAATGTGCTCTTCTATTTAAATGTTTAAAATCTAAATACTCACTATTATAATAAACATTTGTCATTTTTCATCCTCTGATAGATGTCAATAGAAGGCTAGATTCCAAGTAAAGGATTAAAATACAACATATTTGTAATCACCCCCTTTGTAACAACTGCATGTTTATATTTGACATTATTTCTTTTTAATTTTCTAGGAGAGTATTTTAGAGACACTACATATGCCTACATTATGAATCCTCTCTTTTTTTTAAGTTTTATGAAAAGGAGTAACTTTGACCCCTTGTATCCCATTGGGGGGTGAGCCCCTAGGGTCAGTTGACGTGTCATGAACAAGTTCAAATCCTTCTGATCATTTCTGCTGAAGACACCCAATGGATTACTCTTTATTTTCTAGAGGGCCAAAAATTTAACGGAACTCCTAAAAACTCTACATTTTGCATAAAAACATATCAAAAAGAGTCGAACAGTATATCATACGGTTTTTTCATACCGTTGAGTCAGCTGGTGCTGAACCAAAAAAAAAAATAAAATAAAACTGATTTCAAAGTGTTCATAAGTAATTGTAACTGTAAAGCTTCAATACATTCAATTAAATGAATCAGCAATACAGAATGTTATTGATATATGTTGTCATAAACAAGACAAAAAGAGCCACAAAAAGGTTTGGGGCAGCCACCCGTATATTATTCCTGGCTGCAAAAATGGAAATTAATAATGTACAGATGTGTACACACTGGAGTCCACAACCGAACTGACTCGATAGTACAAAGATGGCGGCTTTAAAGGAGAGCAGAGGAAGTGACGTCATCAGTGGGGTCGGAACTGGAAGTAGCGTCATTGAAGCCAGGGACCGGAAGTGACATCAACTGTGGGCATCATCGAGGCCAGGCGGGATTTCCTGTAACTGGTCTGCAGAGAAGTGAAAAAAAGCATGGCATGCTCAGACACACAGAATCCCCTCAACAATAGTGAAAAAATAAGTTGTTGAATTATCAATACTTATTAATCATTTTATATACTCCTAGTAAAACAAAGGATCAAAAAATTAAAAAATATTAGAATAATAAAAAACAAGAGTATTTAGAATTAAATTAAAATTTAGTACAGTCATAAACATTCGTATGATATTTTCCCCTCTGTTTAAAAGAGATATAAGAAAACAGAAAGAAACGAACAGGAAAAAGGAGAAGATAGAAAATCACAAGAGATATTATTAAGTATTGTCATGAAATATTAATGATATTAAATAAATCATATATTTAATTGCTTATTAAATATTAACCAAGGCTTGCTCAAAAATGTAGAGTATTATAAAAACATTTCAGAAAGACAGGTTTGGACTAAAAGCAAAATAATAAAAAGGTGCCAATAGCTGTGGTGATAAAATAATAACGAAAAAACTAAAAAAATATATATATATATTAATAAGCAAAAGCAATAAAAGGCAGGCAGATAAGTAAAGTAAGGACAGGTGAATAGTTAACATAAATGTGATTAAAGCCACTTAAAAATTTCATGTACAATTCGTGTTACTTGTATTAATCACAGTATCTAAGTTCATTCTCACTTTTTCATACAGTATGTGTTCGGGAATGTAAAGTTTTGAGCACTGCAGTTTTACAGATGAAGTGTCCTGGATTTGAATCCCACATCCTATTGTCACTTGTGTGGAGCCTGCATGGTCTTCCCACATCTACATGGATTTTCGTCAAGCTACTTCAGTTTTCTGTCCTACATCCCCGAAGATATGCTTTGTTACGTTACCTGGCAATTTCAGATTGTCCCTTGGTGTGTAGGTGTGCGCATTAGTGGCACTTGCAATGGACTGGAACCCACTCTGTGGCTGTTCCCTGCCTTGTATACTGCACTGCTGCGATAGACTACAATTATTATTAAGATAGTTTGCTTGTTTGATTTATTAGTTATGTTCATGTATTATAATAGTAAAAGAGGGCAGTAAGATATTCCTAAATGAGTGTGTCAGGTATGCTGAAGGAATTGTCATTTTGTTTTTAGGTGAGCATTAACAGTAACCTGCAATCTCACACTTGTTGAAAAGATTAAACCTCTTTCAGGAGGTTTTATGAATGGAAATTCAATAATGCTATCTCGTCATCCATAAACCTATTAATAAAAGTAGGCTCTTTACACACTCCCGTAAGAGTGCATTAATTGTACATAAATAGTGAATAAAAAGAAAAATTAGTAAAGTGGTGTCTCTAAAAACCAAATTAAAAAGTCATTATTATACAATGATTAGTGATAAGTAAAACAGGTTTTGATTCACATACAGTTTCATAAAACTGACACTAAATTCATTTCACAGGGGATTTCACAATTGAGAAACACAAAATTCAATAAAATTAACTTTTGTGGGGGTTTAAAGGTTTCTTGGGGTGGTAAATAAAGAGTACTCCCTTGCACAGTTGCGCGATACAAGTAATCGTCTACATGTTAGTAAAATCAATTCTATTTATGCTGTTCATTCACTTCACCTCAGAGGAGCGTAGTGTGTTTTTTTTAAAAAGATGATTTGCTACATGTTTTCTACACAAAGATGGGCCAAAACTGAACCATACTGCACATTATTGTAGGGAAATTCAGTACATATTAAGCCACCATTACCTAGCAGCCACACTAAAACAATACGCATGTTCTTGGAGATTTCAGTTTTGTTTTTTTTTTACTTCCAATGCAGCTTTAGGATAGTGTTCATCGAGGCTGTCATCATAATGGATAAAGTGGGGATCCACTACCAGTACACGTCTGGTGGCTCAACACCATATATTTAAATAATAATATAAGATTTCACTGGAAGAGAAATGCAAGTTGTTTTCCAAATTTTCTTGCAAAGAGTAAGTTTCTGTGCAAATTCAGATTTGCGTGAATCATTTCATTTGTCGTCAATAATGATTTAGCCTGCTCTAAAGCACAACAGATGATTTTTATATCCCATTTCTTTAAGTGGGACCCACGTAGGAAAAAGATTTGGATGTAAGATTATCTTTCAACAGATGACATAGATATTAGGACAACAGAACCAGGCATGGCCTCAGTTGTGACAGTCTTTATAGTTTGTTATTTTGCAATCATTTTCTTTCAAGTAACAAACACTCATGGTTTACATGAGTTTGTACAGCTTTACCTTAAGCCTGTTTCACATGAAGAATTTAGGAGATGCACATGTTAACCATCCGAGGAATGGGATTTGCTTATACATACATATCCCGATGACCCAGCAATTTGGCCAGTAAGAGAAAAGTGCAGCCAATGTCCATGACCACCAGAAAAAGAAAGACAAGTTGGTCATCAGCAATGTTTGAGCACTATTTATGCTTTTAATTACCAATTTATTTATTTATGGAATTTCAATCACAAAAATGCATTTAAAATTTAAATAATACTATGAAAAGGAAAATATAATTAGAAAATGTACCTTGTCATAACACTGAGGTGCATTCTGGGGTCATAGTTAATTGTTTTGAAAAGTGGAGCATTTTTAATGATTTTAATTACTTCATCCAAGAAAGAAATATTACGTTTGTTTGTTACATAATTATGTAAAAATTAGTAATTTTCAAAAAATAGCAGTGGTAAAAGAATGCAATTACATTTATTAGTATAGTACAAAAGATACATGACCTCATATTCCAACTGAAGTAGTGCATAAATTGCTTTGTTTGATACACTATTGTTAACTGTTGGTTGTGGAGGGTCTATATTTCTTAAACATACAATTTTTGAAAGAGGTACCAAATAGAGAATGTAACTCTATGTTGAGATCTGCTGGAATTTAAGTATCTTTATTGGGAATGTATTTTGTCATGAGTAGTGGCCTTCTAAAGTGAAAACGACACATATATGCAAGTTAAAATGACCTTTCTAAAAGTAAATGTGAAGAGTAAATCAATCAGTAATTTAGGTTGCACAGAGTGTTTCTGTTAGAAAACTGACGACTTCACAGATTTGATTTTTTTAAATGGGTTATTTATGTTTCTAACATCTGTATATCATGCTTTGTGTAAGATATCTTAGCTAAAATGGATTTTTTTCAACAAATGTCCTTGAAGAATGACTCTACCAAATTTCAAATAAACTACCATGCATCAGCATCTATATTGAATTAAAGCATTGCTGTTGACAGGGGTTGGCTTTTAATGGTGGACATGAATATTGACTTACAGTTAAAAACAAGAGTCCCATGTACTGAAGGAATTAGGTTAGATGGAAGGGAGGCTGTGAGTTTAAAGATATATTGAAACAGAGGAGGCAATCACAACAACCATACAAGATTGGAGCAGGAAGGAGTGGTGTAGAAGTATAAAATGTTCTTGTTTGCAAGAAAATCAGATAGAGCACTCCATGGTTGGTGTCTTACAGTTGTTATATAGTCCTTATCAGCAAAAAAGTTCTTCTAAGAAAGATGACTAGGTCAGCCCACAGACCACCTGTACATGCTTGCAGACCACTAGTAGTCCATATACCACACTTTAAGAATTAATGATCTATACAGTTCTCATCATGTCATAAGAAAGAAAGTGATCACTTCACTTTATTAAATTTCAAACTCTTAAGGCTCCTAAATATTCTTCCACAAAGACAGACAACACAGAAGCAATTGCAAGATGAAAAAGTATTAAAAATGTACATTATACTGACAGTTAACGAGTAGGAAATTTACAAAGCCAAGACATTTACAGTCCAACCTTTTGTTGATAGGCAAATATAAGAGCAGTGTCTCCTGACCACAGAAGTGATTTCCTGCTTACTCAAGATGAACTGCTAGTGAATATTCTTTGCAATTTGTGGGTCTCCAAATACGATTGCTCCTATTGATGGCACATATTGGATTATAGCTCTCATTGTATAGCTTCAAAACTGTGTTTGTAAGAAAGGATATCCTTCCCTTAATGTGCAAGTCATCTGTTACAGCAAGCTAAAATACATGCATCACTAGTGGACGCCTGCTGCAAGGCCAGGGTACATCCAAACCCATAGTGCACTCTCATCTGACCTCCACAAAGCCAAGTACAAAAATGTATATTTCATTTTTGAAAACAGAAAAAAATATATGTGTATTTTTAGGTTAAAAATGTGTTAAATGCAAATTGTCACTGATTTCTCAGAATCCCATTAATACAGGTCTGGGTTTCCTTGTTTAGGGATTTTTTTAAATACACTGCAGTTTTTACTATTGACTATTGATTTGCTCTATTTAATTTGCAGAACTATCATAGTCATTTTTATCCTTTAAGTTTGTTATTCCTTTTCTTAAGCACCTCTGAGTTGTTGATAGCAAAGGTGCCACTGTTTAACCACTGCGTAGAACCTATTGTGTTTTGTTTTTGTAACCAAAAAAGGCTGCGTTCACACTGCGGCTTCATTCCTATTTTTTCACTCATATGTGACACAGATCTGATGTTTCTGCAGAACTGTGAGTAGCAAAATAAGATTTGGAATTAAAACCTTTTAGAAAAGATGTAAACTGCTCTTGTAACAACTGTTCTGCATGCAGACTCGTCCATCATGATCTCACCAGTCCTTTGGGCCATTTGTTTTTATGAACATTAAACACCAATAGTAATATATACCCACAAACAAATAGTGTTCTTATCATCATGAGCTTAAAAATACACAGACGTTCTGCACTAAAACAATGCGAAGTAGCGCAACAGCCAAACAAGCATCTGTCTGACAAAATTGTTTTATTCATTTTTCTAATGTGGAACACATCTGGAATAGACATCTGTACTCATATCAGATTTGGATAAATTGGAAAATTAAATTGAGCAGTCAAAATAAAAAGTCAAATACAAGTCAAAAATCAGGATAAGCATCACTTTAAGCTGCAGTGTGAATGTAGCCTTAAAAGACTTGTGATTCTTCTTCAGTGGTTGTTTTCTGTTCAACAACAGCATTTAAAAAACATTAAGTGTGTGAAAACATTATCTATGGGAACATTAAAACAGGTTTGATTGTAAATGTCTTTTTTGGGGAGGGGCCCATGAATTTTGCACTAAGGCACTGGATATAGGTGACCTGCAATGCCAACATCTGGAAGAAGTTGTGTGGCTTCTTAGAGACACTTGGGATCCCCTATGTCTTTTCTTATTAATGTGAATGAAAAGCCCATCATCCTTATGAGAAGAGAAAACAATGAAACAATGCATGCACATAATAACTCATTAAGAGGTATTGCTTTGTTAAAAGCTCACTTCAGAGCTTTGCATTATTCACAAGGTGTCCTACATATTTGTCCCGAAAAAAGTATAACGGGCTGCTGTGATTTGTCCTTTTTTTCCCCTTGACCTCTACTAGTCAACCTGCCACTTCCGGCCACGGTCATTTTATTCACTGCTGCCATCTCATTGGTATTGCGTCCGTCTTGACGTTTCACTTTTTTCATTAGTACAGAAATCATACATTCCCCCAACAGCTGTCTTTTCTAGATCTCTCATGTACCACACCATAATTTATTTATACACTTTTAACAACGTGTTGCAATTTCATCACTGCTGTTCCCCCTTTTTCTTTGGTACTGTTCAGGTTTGCATCTACAGATAGGGTATCAATGCTTTTATATGTTGATATTTGTAATGCCCTAACAATTTCAATATTTAATGTATATTGTTTCTCATTGGGACCCTATTTTAAACTGTGGCTTTTATCAAAGCTTTTGGTGATCATGCCCTTTAAAGATAAGATATTTTTGGGGTATGGTTTTATTTCACTCCATTTGAACCAAAGTGCTTTTGAGCCTTTAAGAAAAGGATGAAAGAACTCGGTGAGAAGGTAATGAGAAGGGAGGAAGTGAATCTGTCACTGTTGGTTCTTAAGAAATTAGGCCGAGGTCTCACAAGGGAGCTGAAAAGCTTAAGAATAACTGTCTTTGATTTGTACCCCGTACAGAAGAAATGCTTTGCGACCAGAAATCCTATTAGCCTTCTGCGCACTGTTTTCTTGCCACTGATAAGTCCAGTATAAATCCCACATTTTTTAATGTACTAAATTTCAGACCTGTAGCAAATATTTTTTATCTGTATATTAGTAAAATAATTGTTTTCATGTTGCAGTTTATAGAGAGACTGGCATAGTATGACCTGATACATATTTAATGCATAACCATTTTTCTGGAGTTTGAGTAGATCACATTAATGGGTTGTAGAGTTGCTGTATAACTATTGACATAAGTGTAATGGAGTGGAATTTTAAATCTATAAAATGAAAACCCTTGAGTACATTTTAACTAACATAACAAGGTCACATTATACTGAATAGTTTGTAAGATTTTTTTAACAAAATAATTTGAAAATTAACAATATATTCAGCATCCATTATATATTCATTTCTCATTTTCTGCATTGTTTCTATCACTGTTAATATCACATATTTTTGTCACTTTGTACAAGAGCATTGCTATTACTTTACGACTCTGCAAATATGCTTGGCAGTAACATCGTAAAACTTACAGTAAAGCCATGCTATCCAAGTGCATTCATGTGGAATCCCTTTTTGGAGTTTTTACAGCACATAACGAATCAAGAAATGAATAGGCTGGCGAAAACAGGCTGTTTTGTAGAGCAGGATAGGTCTTCTTTCAAAAGTAATACATTGACAGAGTCTACAGCAGTAACAGGGAAAGACAGCTTGCCCCCAAAATCCCTGAAGACAAAAAAGTAAAGAGCCTCATCACTGTTGCTTTTCCTTGAACAATTTGTATTTCTTCCTATATTACACATATACTTCTGAAAAGCCTATGTGTTTTGATAAAAGTTAAGCAAGGGCAAAACCATGGTGTTAAGAAAATGATATTGTTTGAAACCTTTATTTACATGGAAAGATGTTAACATAAGGGTAATGTTCTTTCAAAAAACACCCCCCAAATTCCACAAAATGACACTGTAAATTTTAAATATGGTACCACATTTTTAACTCCAGTGATATTATGATATTTTGATTTTTTTCAACTGTTATGTCTTTCAGTTTTCACATCTCTTGTAGCTAACAAAAGAATTCATCCTATGCAAGCATGCCTACTGTCTGCCTGCCAATGTCTCTATTTGATTGAGTTACGCGTATGTTTTAAATGTCCTCAGTTCGGCTTTGCTGTATTAATAACTCTATTTACATGGCTAAGTTGTTATGTTAATAATAATCCATTCCCAATCCATTGTCTGAACCTGCTTAATCCAATTATAGAGTTGCACAGGCTGAAGTCTATCTTTGTCAGCGTGGGGCACAACACAGGAATAAACGCTGTAGGGGGCAATTTGTTGTCAGTTCAATGCTATATAATAAAAATAATAGTTTTGATAGTTTCATAATTTGCAGCTCAATGTGACTGACACTAATATAAAACGGAATATAGAGGAATAAGTGTAAATAGTAGAAAGAAAGCAAGCAAACTAAGAAATATAAAAAAGCAGTTTTGTGCATTATGCACATTTTTAGATAAAATTGCAGTAAATAATATTACTATATAAAAATAAAAAGTAAACTGTCATATGTTACTCAGGTAAATTTAGAATTGTAATAACGTTTGACATAAGAGTCAGAAGTTCAAAGGAATTAAACTAAAAGCTGGTTGGTTATATGGTGGCATTAAACCCTTTTTCGCTGGGATATTAAAATTTATTCGTACACTGTTTATTACATTCTTGGGAGATGCATAAATTGTTAGCCAAGCCTTTCTCTAAAAGAAAAATGTAAAAAAACAGGGAAATTATTCTTGTGAATTTAAGTAGTAGCGCCATTAGGAAGTCTTATTGGTTAATGCTGAATTCATGTCTTCAATAAGACAACTGTAACAGAGTCGCAGATAAAGTCGTAGTTATGTCACAGTCTAAATAAATGGAATGGTAGCCAATGAGCATGAAGTAGTAGGTCTGAAAAGGGATGACAGTGTTTATTGTCAAGTTTGCAAGGAGATTCATTGTTTTGTCTTTGTCAATTTAATGAAATATATTTTAGCAAAATTAAATCTCACCTGCAAAACACCACAGTCTGTTTGTACTTGGACTGTAAGCTTTATTTTTTCCACTTGTTTTGTGGTTATATTTTAACCCCATGTGTTTATTCACTGTATGTCTGAGGTTTGTGAGACAGAGAGAGACCACCTAAAATAAATTAGGTGTCATGCTTTTGTTATTGACACCTATAACAAACAAGGTCATGACTAGGATTACTACAGAAATCATTGCCTAAAACCTGATATAAATTTATACTATACTATACTATAAATATTTGAATTGAAAAATAAATCCTTGAATGAATGGTGCAGAAAACCTCAAATTGGATGCAAGTAATCTTTGAAAAAAATGTTTATATATAAAAAAATAGAAATTCCTCCAGCAGTGGTTGTGCAGGCAAAGACACTTGGTTTGACTGTATGTACATTGTCTGGTAAAATATCTGATAAAAAGCCATGATAACATCATTTGATTTGGTGAAGTTCCTACAACTAATATATCAATATGAACATGTAGCATAAGACAACAGCAATCATCATTCACCAGTAGTTCATAAAAACCAAATGTTATGTTTATGAATCTCACAATTTGTCGATAAGTACTACTGTGAAACCTACTTCTGGTCTTGACTGACTTGAAAGGATGAACATTGAACACTGAGTGGGCAAAGTGTGGTGAGTTTGAAAGGATTGTAATGGATTTACATATCAAATTGGAAAAATTCAGTAAATCCACAGTAGGACGTTGGTGAGCAATGATTTTAGGTGGGGGGATAAACAATCACCAATTGTTATCAACCAGGGACCTATCCATCACCAATTTGCATTTTGCTAAACAGTTAAAGGAAAATATTATCCTTTATTAATTGATTTCTACTAATACGTTTTTTAAGTAAATATTGTTCTCAAGACATTGGTTGTGGTAGTCGGGATTCAAAACTCTCCCAAAGATGTCTACTCTGAGTGAGTGTGTGCCATCCAGGGTATAATCCCTACCTTAGTAGGGTAGGCTCTGGCTCCTTACAGCCCTGGAATGGAGGAAATGAGTTTGGAAAATGATTCCACGTTGGTTGTTGCTCTGATTTGAGACACAAACATTTCTGTCTGTTAATTCCAGTTACAGAAAGTATCTGTTTAACTTGTGTGTGCATGATTCACTGCAATGCAAATCTTGTTAGTCATTATATACTGAATATGTTGCTTTGTGATGAGTAACCTCTAGAGGAAAGGGAGGCGCACCAGAATATTTACTTTTTCCTGGAAGGCGGCTAGTCCAGCTAGGAAAAATGCCATCAACAACCTCATCATACAGCTGTAAAAGTGTTCATAGTATGGTGAAATTGCAAGTATGATTCTTGAATAACATAACTATTCTGCAACTGTTATTTAGCCAGTGATTCATTTTCTGATACTTTAAAAGATCATTTTTACGATTTGATGTTTTATGCAAGGAGTTGATAGAAAGTTGTGTATAAGTAAATTAGTTTTAAAAATAGAAAATTTAATAATTAATCCAAGGTTAAAATTTCATAAATATTCATTCCCCTGAGTCATGTGCAAAGGCTAGTCATTTTGTTTACCAGTATTTTGTACACTACACCCTAAACCTGCAGCAATGATAGCCAAAACTTCCAGCAGAACATTATTAGTAGTAGAATAAATCCCGAGGGCGGCACAGTGGTAAGCACTGCTGCCACCGTTATCTAAGTTCAGTTTTGCTCATTGTCTTAATATGTGTGTATGTTTTTTACAAACACTGTGCTTTAATCCCACACCCTAAAGATGTGGAAATCAATCTGTATGACTCAAAACTAATATATGAGTACATGTGTGTGTCCTAAAATGGATTGGAACCTTGTCCAGGGTTGGCATATTCCTAGTGCCCAATACTATTAAGATAGACTCCAGTATACCAGACCTTGAAATGGATTAAGGACTATGAAAAAAGGGATAAATAAATTTTGATGATTGGTAGAAATCTTTCGCAACAGGGCCCTAAAGCTGTGGAATGATGTGCCTGCTTAAGTAAAATATGGTATGTCCTGACAATCTCAGATTTTAAATTCTTGCTCAAGACTCATTACTCACAAACCCAGATGAGAGATGCTGATTAGCTGTTTTGCTTTAAAGTACTGTATGTTAGTCATTTGTGCAGAAATATAACTATTACTGTAATTGCAACTGTATCCTTCAGTGGCCCTTTGTGCCAGTTATATATTGTCAAGCTTTTCTCCTGCTTATGGTAAAAGACAGAGATACTAGCAGTCTTGGAATCCAAGAATGAAAGGATTGGGGCTTCTTTTTAACCTGCTAAGTATAGACTTATGTGCAGCAATACTACAGAATGCCCAGGGAGGGGTGGTTGGCCATTTGGCCTACGTCTGCTGAATGGTGATTATGTCTAACTTTGGCCATGACTTTGCATTATGAACAACCATAGAATCACCAAAAGATTATTTTCTCCAGCTATGCTGCTGAGGGCGGAGTGGTGGCTCTGAGGCTAGGGATTTGCACTGGTAATCAGAAGGTTGCCATTTTGAATCCTGTAAACGCCGAAAGTGACTCTACTTTATTGGGCCCTTGAGCAAGGCCCTTAACCTGCAACTGCTCCATCCTAAGTATAACGTTAATCTGCATCCAGCCCTGCAAGTAGGCCCTCCAACCTGCAGAGAAAAACTTGGGGGTTGGTGGCAGAATTGGCACTCCAGCCACCATTAAAAACCTCACACTGCTTCATTCCATCTGAACTTGTGTGGTGCTGAGGTGTCACCGACTGCGTGACACTCGGATCCCAATCTAGGATCCTGAGTTGGTTTGTCATGTGGTGGGTGCGGCAATGCGCTGTATCAGCACATGGTCCTAACCTCACCTCTCTCTCTATGCTGCTGACAATTTTTTCGTATTCCTCCTTCTATTGTCAATTGGCCATATCTCAATGATAATATTAATGGATACTAGGGGGCTTTTCCCCCTGCTTGCTTCGTTCGCCAACACCCGTGTTTGGTTTTCTGGATACACACTTTTAAGATTTTTTTTTTTCCTTTGAATTGTTGCTATTTCATTAGTTTCACTTTTATTTCAGAACTTCGTTAAAAACAATATTTGGAATCTTTTGAGTCCCAACATGCTGAATCTTTTAAATGAGGTCAGTGAGACGTGTGTTTAATGACTTTGTACCATAATTCAGGATAGGTTTCTCTGTTTGGAATTTCAGCACAGACAAAACGATCTACATCATCAGCAGTTAATAAGTAACCAATAAATGCATGTGAGGTAAACCCCATTTTTGAAATTCTCTGACTTAAACTTCAAAGCCTTACAATATTTCTGACACATCACTTATGTCCATATATTCGATCTCTATTCGCCTTTTCATTATTTTTCTGAGTAATAATTTCTCTTTGTTTGTGCTAATGAGATCTTTACTTTCTTTTTTTTGGCACTTTCGTTTTTTTCTGCTTTCATATTCTGTATCTTGCTCTGCATGTGTATCGCGCCTACGTTTTTTTTTCTGAGTCTTTTGAATTCCACTGTTTTCATTATCTCTAACCTGCTCTGTTTGGCCCCCTTATTTTTTAACCTTTTTATAATGTTTACATTTTTTTTGTACTCTTTGTCTTTTATTTCTGACCTCGCTTTGTCCTGCTTTTTTTCCAATGTCACCTGGTCCGTGGTGATTATTTTCCCTTTTTTAAGTAATAATTTCCATTTGTTTGCGTTACTGCAATCTTTACTTTCTCTTTTTTGATACTTTCAAATATTCCTGCATTCATATTCTTTAACTTTCTCTGCATTTGTATCGCACCAACTTTTTTCTGAGCCTTTCGAATTCCACTGCTTTCATAATCTCTAACCTGCTCTGCATGTGTATAGCGCCAACGTTTTTGAACGTCTTTATGAAGTTCTGCTTTGTCTTTTACTCTTTGTCTTTTATTCTTAGCCCGATTGGACTTGCAGTTCCACTTGTTCCGGGCTGATTATTACTTGCCTTTTTTCTGAATTTGCACCTTGATTATTCTCTTTCTTTTTTGCCTTTTTTTTTGGTCTCCAATGCTTTTAAATCTCTTTTCTTCGTGCTGCTCTTTCTTCTTCACTTAGTCATCGACGTTTCATCTATAACGTATTGTCCTTATACACTTTAGATGCGCTCAGAGCCCTGGATCTGTGTGTGCTCAAAGCCTTTACACGACTGAGTGTTTTGCTGCCTGTGGTCTTATTTGATATTGGTTGTAAGTAGGGTGTGTCTTGCAGGAATCTCATGTTCTACGTCCTCGCAAGACAGTCTTGGGTCAATCTCTTGACACAAAGTCTTATGTTTAAGGTTCCCGCGAGACGCTCCATAGCCAATCTCTTTCATCTCACAGGTCTTTTAAGTTTCTTCCGTGATCATCACATGAAGATCACGTCTCTTGTCCCTAGTCTTTCTCTCCCAGGATTTTTTTTATAATAGAGAGATATCTGTGAGGTCTCCTTTCATGTCAATTATTTTGAAATGCCTTTTTTGCCTAATCCAAGCTGTACTTGTATCTATTTATATTTTTTTAATTTTGCAATTTATCTGTAAACTTGCTACAGTGGTCTGAGCCTGTACATGATAAAGAATGCTATACAAAAATGAATTGAATCTTTAGTTAGGTGTTATCCAAAAATGAAAGTAGAAAAAGTAGTATAGCATAATCTGCATATAGGACTTTCAAAGTAATTTTTTAAATAATGTAAACATGCAGAAATTGAGCAATTTAGAGCTTTTCTTCATAGACACTGTGGAAGCTTCCATTGAATGATTAGAAAGATGTGGTTATATGTTTTCAAGTAACATCACATCTGCAACAAATGCCCAGATTTATCTTGAGGCTACCCATCTGTTCAGACTAAATGGTTTTAAATAATTTCCAGGGTGGCAGATTGGTTAGCACTTGTGTCTTATTGCTCCTGCATCACAAGTTTTTTTCCTGCGACTGTTTGGGTTTTCCCACATTCATGTAATTTTTCCCTTAGTATTCCAGATTTTTTTTTTCATCTCAAAAACATGAAGGTTAGGTTGTTCAGGGAGTTATTCCTTGGCTCTAATATAGTTAAGCTCTAATACAGTTAGGACAGTATCTGGCCCCTTACAACCCTGTAATGAACTGTGCTGGTTTCAGAAAATCAATGAATGAAAGTACAACACATCATGAAACACAAAACTTTTATTTTCATGCAGGGTCAAGAATGAATATGCCAAATGTAAAATTATATATTCAACTGTTGAAAAATTTTGCCATTTACCAGTATGTGTATACCAGTAATGGCGTACTGCATGATAACGTGCAGTGAATACACTTGACTTGAGCATTCATAGTTTTCATACTCTTTCTCTGTATGTTTAGCATTCATTTGCTCAGAGGTTGATGTGCTTGCTGCTTCCTGAGCAGCTCTTCTTTTCTCCACCCTAGCGGCCCGCTTCTTCTCTTCTTTCGTCAGCATCTTTTCACATTAAAACTGATTAAGTCAGTGATTGTGTTGCAATTACTTAGTAAGTTTTCTTTAATGTTTCACATAAGCTGCCACTTAAGTGTTTAATCTGCCTCAAGAATGATTTAAGATATGAAGAGGTAGGGGAAGTTACAGCAAAGGTAGTAGGTATGAGGACGGTGCCCATACGCATGCACCGCATGGCCACCCTGCTGGCCACTGCCGAGAGTTGATTCTACAATAAAATAAAATAAAAATAAAAAGAGGAATAACCTGGGAGGTCAATCATCACCCCGAAAGTGAATAGTATATATCATGTAGAATATGTGTACCAAATTTAAGGTCAATAGGTCAAACAGTTTATGAGCTACAGGTGATTTAAAATCCTGGACAGACAAACGGACAGCCACGGTTGCATATTATATGTAAAAAAAGATTCATATTGTACATTCAAATCCAACAGCTTCTTCTGAATTGGCATACATACATTTAGACAACTACATCTTAATATCTGTCACATGACTCTGATGCTGATAGCATCATTGTTGAGTTTTACACACAATAAAATAAGACCTTGGTGCAGCACATCAAAATCAAATGAACTGTACATAAAATAAAATAATTTTCCTTTTATCTATACCGTATCAATTTTGAAAGTTAACCAGAACATGGATGCACTATGGTCTTATTAGTATCATTTTTGTAGCACAAGCAATGGTGTCAGGTTGTTAGCAAATCTAGGCAGTCAGACTATCATGTAAGAATGTCTAGGTAGAAATACTCAGGGCTTGTAAACAAAATATTATTGTTACGTTTTATGCTCATCTCTGGTGTTGCCATCTTATAATGTTTAAACTTCAAGTTTTTTCCCAGCATTTGTACCAACTGTATAAAGTTTATATGTTTTCATGTTATGCTCAGCCGAGTGTCAGCCTGTCAGGAACACTTTTAAAATTGCTTCCTGTGATTGGCATTCATTATTAATTTTTATTTTTGAATTTTCATTTTATATATGCACTAGCCATGTTATCTGTTGAAGACAGGCAATAGAATAAATTTAAAAATATTTAATATCTCTTGTCCCGTGCTTACTTTCAGTGCCTTTCTTCTGTATTTCTGTGTGTGAACATCTCTTAACCAGCATTCATTCTCTCAAGTGTGTTCACATAAACAGACTGTCATGTCACACACAGTCATCTCCAGATGCTTTGCTTGCCACCTATCCACTTTTAAATTCCTGTTCTTGAAAGTGACTCTGTGCGTGCCTCCTATGCCTTTACCTTTCCTTGTGTATCTCACACTTGCATTTCCTCTTTTGATCACATTACCAAAGCCAAACTGACCAATCACACCAAAGCCAAACTGATCTTAGCGTTTGATTATATACTAGATTTCTCATATTCAGTGCCACATTTTTTTTTTAAATGAGTGTCTCATTCTGGTCCAAATATTTAAAGAAGTAACTCTGTAAGTTACTTGTGCTTGAGTAAAAAACAACAAATTGTTTCGGTGAAGATTCTAGTTAATGACGTTTGTTTTCCTCTGACTTTGGTTTTGCTCTCTAAGCTGAACTCTGGTAAACAATTAAATGTCTACAACTGTCTTGTGGTGTAGTGTGAACTATGATGCACTGGCAATCCATTTGGGCTCTGGTTTCCACTAGAAAAAAGTGGTTTGGGAAAATAAATGGTTGGATTAAAATATCTCAAACCGTTGATTTTTTTATTGCTGTTTTAAATGTGCTGTAATATATAATGGTTACCTAAAGCGCAGTATAATATTGTAAATTGGCAATCAGCTGCAGGAAGCAAAAGGTTGAAAGTGCAGTTAGTGTAGAAAAAAACAACAACAAAACTCGCTTTAAGTGAACCCTATAAAAGGATGATTACTAAATTGTGCATTTAGTTAGTTTCCTACAGAAAAAATGTAGGCATTTTTGCATTGGAAAACAGATTTCTTTATACTCTTTTATTTAGTAGAGTTTAAGAATATATAAGCAAACATGTTCAAATGGAAACAGTAATAATATGATGACAATTCACATTTTCAGTTTTTCTATAAAATGACAATCCATGGTGATAAATTATTTTATGATTTTTAAGAGTGCAACGATACAATGAGACCACATGGCATGACACCTAGGAATATGCCCCCAAGCAACCAGCTGTGGTGCCATAGCACTGGAACCAGAAAACAGTAGTGCCCACAAGACACCAGGAAGTTCAGCCCCCTAACACAGACAGACAGACAGACAGACACCAAATGTCCAAATCCCACACATTTTAATATTACTTTCCTTCTTTACAGCACCACATAATGCATAAATCAGCCACAAATGACTCAATCCCTTCTTTCCTTCCAACTCTTCTGTTACCATTACTCCTCCACTCACAAGCTCTCTCCTCTTCCTCCCAACTCCAGCCCATCTACTGGAGTGAGGCA
Source organism: Polypterus bichir lapradei (assembly GCA_026402145.1). Taxonomy (NCBI): domain Eukaryota; kingdom Metazoa; phylum Chordata; class Cladistia; order Polypteriformes; family Polypteridae; genus Polypterus; species Polypterus bichir. The sequence continues at coordinate 14,576,097 of JANRMT010062804.1, read as the reverse complement.
GCCCCTTTTATAATACCCTGGATGTGCTCCAGGTGCTTCATGATTCCGGATGTGCCTGGATTGTCTTCCGGCAGCACTTCCGGGTGTGGTGGAAGTGCTGCAATCCAGGGCTCTATCATCCTCTGGGTGCCTTCTAAGCTCTGATCCTGTGGCCCCCGATGCAGACCAGGGCGGCTGCCCTCTCGTGGTCCAGGGGAGATATTGTCCCTCTCCTGGTCCTTCCAGGCGTCCCGCCACACCATCCAACTTCTATGTCCACACCAGGAACAAAATAGGAAATAACCTTGGAAGTGTCACTATTACACACAAAATATATGTATTAAAAATAAATGTGTGGCACAAAAATAGTGTGTAAAAGTTTAATGATTATCAATAATTAAGAACATTCAAGTGTTCATGGTTTAATAACACTATGTAGTGGAAGGTTCACTTTAGTTTATAAAACTGTAGTATAATCATCAAAATGAACACTACTTATATTGTTAATATTGGTATAAAATACTTTGCATGCATTTTTGGGTCTGAATGATTTTCATTTGGAATTGCTGATTGGAGATTTTGCCATTTTGTTTACAGAGTGCTAACTTGGATGCATTAAGTTTAATTCAGGGGGTGTAGCCACACTTGGGCCAATGAGGCCTGGGCCCACCTATTTAGATCATTAGCCCACCAATATTTTACAGTAAGCTTGGCAGAAAGTCAGCAAAATTATATCATACAGGAAGAGTCGAGGTGTATGGGTAAAATAAGCAGTAAATATTAGTTATCTAAATCCAGAACAAGTCTACTGCAATGCTAAAAAACACTTGTTACAGGTAAATTAATAATCTAATAACTTAACAAATCAGAATTGCAAAGCATAGGTTTAATGAAACTTTATAAAGTGAGATTCCCCTTGCTAACTAAAGAGCTAGCAAACTGAGCCACTAGGAGAAAAGTCTTTAATGGCGTATCTTATGCTGATTGTAGTGATACTGCACACATTACCACTTTTTTTAATACAATTAAGGCATTACGTTTTTATTTATAACTGCCTTAAACAGCCAGTCTCACATTAACAAGATTCAGAAAGAAATGCTCTGATTATCACTGTTAAAAACATTGGTCATTAGATGTCGCTCAGGGAGTAAAACTGCAATACGATAACGGCCTTTTGCTCCATGGTATCAGATCCAGAACGGCTAACAGAATAAACTTAAATGCAGCTTCCAGAAACACTGCTATATCACTGCAAAATCAAATGCCACCAATGACAGTCCTCTCACTTTATGTAACTTTAACTGAATGAATGTTCCAGCAGAAGCAGAGTTGTCATTTTTTTTCCTAACAAACGAAGGACATAGAAAAAAGGGGAGAATCATTTTTAAACTAATGCAGATTTCCACTATAGCTGTGCCAGAAGCCAACATTTTCAAGTGCTTTCCATTACAAGAAGGAACTTTAAAGCAGATATTACTTCATATTGATTAAATTAAAAGTAAGTGACAAATGCAGAAGAAATTATGAGAAGTTAGTTGTTCTTTTTCCTGTTTTAGTTTATATTTTTCCATTTGGCACACTATACCATATTCTTGCAATTTCCTTCATATTTTCCAAAACACTTTCTTCTTACTGTTAGAAATTACCAAGTTGCTAGCAGCAGTGCTTGTACTACATCTTATGGGAGATACATACAAGTGTGGGATTCTTTAAGGAACAAAAAAATGTGAAAAGACACTTGGCCCAATTCACTTGTGATAATTCATAACATAAGTGGTTCCAGTAGCGTTTGGAAAAAAAGGTAGTGAAACTAATAACTGATTAATAACATGTTTTAAACTGCAGAATATTTGAAAAAAAAAAAACTAAACAATAAACTTGAATATACCAGTATCAACATCTTTAAGAGCATACAGTACCTTCCTTTTCCAATCTAAGCAGTGTGTGGAAACATTGGCAATACAATTTAAAAGCAAATGCTACAAGGATGCAATGATCTGTGGACATTTTTGAGTTTGAAAAATTAAACAGCATGCTTATATACGTGTGAACGGTTAGTAATTTGTGAAATTTATACTTTTATTTTACACGAGAACCTGTCACAGCCCTCTAAGCCTGCATTCAGTGAGGAACACTTTATAGAAATAAACTGAATGAATGAATGAATATTTTTTACAAAGATGTATTTATTTTATTTGCAGGATTACCCTACAAAGGAATCCTGGTCATGCTACTAGTCCAGTTGTATAGGCCTTGTGTACAAAATATTGAAAACCTTCAGAGGGCATGCAGTTTACATGATTATTTTATTACCCTTTTTTGATTTAAAATTCTGAGATGCGAAATATAAAATTCAATTTATTATTAGAAAGAATCATATAAATATTATATGATTTCAGTCACACATGACAATGAAATTGTTATTTCCCTTTTAGTCTTACTTTATATGGCTTTATGTTATATATATGCTTTCTGTGCAAACCTTTAAATTCCTGGCTTTAAAGTGGCAACAACAATCTACATTTGATTTCAAGGAATTTGACTTTATGTACTATATATGCTTCAAATAACAATATAAGATTTTTATTTAACAAATTGTACTTTGTTAAATGATTAACCTGAAGATTGATCGTCATTTGTTATCAGAGAAGTGTCAGAAGTGTTATAAACTATCCATTGGTGTTTGTTTGTTTCATAAGATATACTTCATATAAAAATCCACTAACAAACCTTTTGTGTTCCTGCCAAAATGATTTTAGAAGAGTACTAATTTTGAAAAATAAATAAACAATAAATAATGATCCCTCATAACATATAAATAAACAATGTTGTGTGTGTTCTATCACACCACTCGTGAAAAACCTGGGATTGACTCGTGATGTACGTTTAGCTTTGACTGTTTTTTCTGCTTAGATTTGCATTATGTGCTGCTCTTTTTGTTTTCATGCTTCCGAATTTGTTTGCGTGCTGCTCCATTGCCTTTATTGCTTCTGATTTGCTTTTGCATACTTAATTTGTTTTTGTGTATTTCATTTGTTTTTGCGTTTATTCAGTTGTTTTTGTGTGTTCAATGTGTTTTCTGATTTGTTTTTACATATTCATTTGTTTTTATATTTTCTCAATTTGCTTTAAAAGATTTAATTTGTTTTTGCGTATTTCATTTTGTTTTGTGTTTTCTGATATGTTTCATGTATTCAATTTGTTTTTGTATGATTTAATTTGGTTTTGCACATTACCCTTCAGGGCTACCATAGTAAAGTATATTCGAGTGGACATGGCCAATTTAGAATTGTCAATTAACATTCACACCTTTGGGGTAAAGAAGGAAACTCAGAGTTGTAATACAAAAATGTATGAAGACATTTATGGAGACACAAGGCCAATGGAAATTTTAATGTGGAACGGAAATGGCTGTAGCCATCACAGTTAATGACATATTAATTTGAAATCTAGTACTTTTCAAACCTACTATTACTAATGAATCAAACAAAGAAATGAAGAGAGTACAATAGAATAGATTCCGCTTGCTGAAAAGGAGGTAACCAGGAAAATAGCACTTTTGTCTGATAAGTTCAGTTGTGTGTCAGTATGAACCCACATGTAACTGATAGATATTTTTGATTAGTTTTTTTATGCGTTGCTTTATCATCCCTCTGATTTTCCTATTGTGAATATTAATATTTTTGTGTTAAAATTACGGCACTTTAATGTATTTTATAAATATATTTTGTTATTTGTTCAGTTCTGCATGATTGGTCTGGATCCGAAAGGGACACATTTCTTGGGTGGCTAAGTACTGTCAGAAGGGGTGTGGCTACCTCGAGAAGCAGACAATAGAAGCAGCTCCTAAAAATATGGCAGGGCGCAGATACAGCACTAAAGACAGTCACTTATTGAAGACTGCACATTGGCTGCAACCCTTCAGTGGCCACTGTCAAGCCTCAGTTATGATTCTGGCACTTGGTCAGTTCCTGGAGCTGGTGAAAGTGTAGCAGATGGAGTTGCCATTGACCCAGGTGAATGGTGTTAGGCACAGCTAGCAGTGGTATATTTAGGCTCTGTTTGAGGCATCCAGGAGCACACATAACGTATGAGGGGTACTGAAGAACAGCCGTATACAAGAATGGATGGGCACCTTTAGTTCTTTTAAGGACCAGCTACAGCCAATGGTATCAGAGTGCTAAGTTAATTTTTCCTCCCTTGCTACTATATATAGCGGTCGGGTAGCTCAATAACAGTCTTGACAATTACAGATTTTTGGGTCACTAACCCAGTCATCCCCTTTATTCATCTCCAGACAAAAAGAAAATGCTTTTGAAAAAAAAAAATAAAGTTATATTTTTTGTGTCTCCCCAGTCTGGGGATTTTGAAAGGCTGGGTCTGGCCTGGCTTAGCAGAGCTCTGTTCAACAGCTTGCTCTTGCCATAAAAAATGTTTTCCTGGGACACCAGTGGTCAAACTGGAAAGAGCAGGGTTAGTTGCCCTCTCAAAGTGGTTTCTTGACCTTGTGAGAGAAATAGGAGAGGACAGAGTTAGTGGC